>CM069442.1:86068708-86557346 GCA_035610835.1 Ophiura sarsii | reverse complement strand
TACTATAATATTGCTGTGAATACTGTGATTGACTTTTTAACTGCCTCTGATCGCCAAATTTTTGCTTAAAATAGCTGCTACATGTAGATGCCTACTTGGCAGGGACAACGCCCATTGCAGTGGCTGCCATCTTGCTTTTTAAATCGTTTAAAAATGTTAAACAATTTCTTGATGTCTTTATGTACAAACTTTTTGCTGTGTTTTTTATGATGCTGATTACCAAGCCCAGACTTTTAACCTTTTATCGTCAGTTTTTATGTGAATACACTTCTTGGTATTATTAAACCCAGCCAGGCCTGAACCCAACTAATACATCTCTGGACTTGTAACCAGACCACACCAGGACGGCACCATGCTTTTTCCATATAAACGTAAACAACAATCAAATGCCACAGCACTGTGTTCAATAAATACGCTGGGCATAACCATACTGCTTCTTTGTGGGTGACATGGAGGTACATGGTTTCATCTGATGTACCAGCACTTTTTTGTTATGGAACCATTGCTCACAGTTACTACACATGATACAGTCATTTTGGCAAGCACACTTGCAAATACAACATGACCATTTTGATTTTCGACCACGCCTTTGATGATAGGCTGGTTATTAGCAATTGGAGGTGGTCTTGGTGCTGGGCCAGGATTTGTACTGATATCACCATTTAGTACATGTAGGTTAACTAGAATAAGGAGAGGTAATTTGCCTCAGGGGTAGCCCAGAAATGGTGTCTGGTTTGGCAACGTTGGTAGCGCAAGTGTATGACAAAACATAGGCAGTTGTCATTGGGACCTTCAGATAAATTGTACCGTAAAACGGGGTGGATAGGGACAGTTTCAGCACTCTCTAGATTGTATTTTTTTCTATGTAGCCTCATGAGCCAAACTTTTTAGCACATATTATGTCCACCTATAATCATTACTAGTATAATGCCTTTGAACTCCCACTATAAATAATTGAAAATATGTGATGGGTATATATTTTTTTCTTGCAAAGGTCGGTGTCCTATTCACCCCCACGTCGGGGTCAATAGGGACAGCATTATTCTGGGTAGGGAAATCACTAGATTTAAAGAGTTTTTACCTGTTTTATTCTACATGGGTGGATATGGATAATGAGTGAATTTGACGAACTAAAACAATCACTTTTAAGTAATTTTTACCACTATAACTATTCAAAATTCACCAGCTCCACAAACGACTCCGAATTAGAAGTGAGTAACTACTTTGACATCCTAGAAAATCCTGTAAAAACAAAATTAGCCTGACTTCCCATACCAATTATTAGACTAATATCAGCGTCCCAACAATCACTAATAAGACTGAGGTGTTTGCCAATATACACCCCCTATAGTAAATCGAAGAGTCTAAGATTTGTGTCAAAGGTCAACAAATGAAATAAAATCATCTCTTTTGCATGCGGTCGTTTCTACACAATAAAATACCAGATTTTGATTGAAAACATTGATACAGAGACTGTTTATGAAGGTCTAGGTGGCCCATTTTAATCAAGCAAAAAGACTCCTTAACTTCATGTTGTTGGTTCGGCACATTTGCTATTATTATTAGACTGTCATGATCATTTAACTTTGGCGAAAAAACATTCAGAAAAGGAATATAATTTGGTGACGCAAATACACGAAACTTCAGAATTCATTAGATAACATTATTCCAAACCTTATTACGTTATACCTCAAAATTAAATGTTGCTCGTTTTCATAACATTTGGCTCGAAAGTTGATGTCAGATTGCGACGCGATGAATCTTAATCTCTGAATTAGATCGATGTTGGTCACAATTCAGAAGCTTTGCAATTAATCAAGTGACAGATGGATGAATGATTAATACAATAGATTCAATCGTCAATCCTTTTTGAACTTTCATTAATATTAAACCAGTGTTTGAAACTTTGTTGTCAGATAATCAGATTAAATTGAGTCTGAGAGAAATCATTGAAGTGTGTCAATTTTATTTTTCATCATGAATATGATAAATGAAAATGGTATAAAGTTTAAGTTATGATGTGTCCTTTAGCCTTGTAACTCCCTAGCCTGAATCATTATTATTAACTACAAAATCCTGGTAGGTCAGTCAGGCTAGGCCTACGAGGACTACGGATTGTCAGTGTCTCACTTATAAGTTATAGGACAAGATTGTCAAGAACCCCGGGTTTTGGGATTGAGCCCCAATTTTTTTAATTCAGGGGGGTTCAGGGACTTTAAGAACCCCTTGTTTTAAGGTTGTTTCTATGGCTAATTTTTTATTTTTTATTTTAATAGACCTTGCTGAGCTCCACAATAATCTGAAATTTGAGATTCTGAGTAATTCTGTTATACCCTTCACAGAGGTATTCATAGTGCATGATTTTTAAGAACGACGCATACTACCGATGTAGGTGTGTAGGGTATAACAGAATTATGCCTGAGATTCATCGGAGGTACGGTTTTCTAGATTATGACAATTTAGTTGTCAAAAATCCATTTTAAGTCATATTGAATTCTTTTGTTTTGTATTGTTTTTCGGCCAACAGAGGGCAGTCTATTTTCTTTTGTTTTATATTGTTTTTTTGACTCCCTAGGTAAAATTTCAATACAAAAATAGTTTTTTGTTTTTGTGAAAACTCCATTAGATTCCCGCAGCACAGGAATTAAGGAGAGTTGTATAGCCAACATATACACCAAGTGGCATTACATTTAGTAAAGTGCATGAACTTGAAAAAAATAATTAAGTGCATTAATAAGCCTATTTTTTTTAAATATTTTTTTATAGATAATTAAGTATAATTGATTATGCAGATGTCTTACAGCCTCCCGCAGCACAGGAAACTTTCTAAAAACTATAATTAACAAGCTCCAAAAATGTCAGCTTTGTAGCATTTATACTTTTCTTGGAAAAATTAATTAAACATTTTTGCATGGATTCATTATTTTGCTAGGCCAGCCAGGGGGTAAAAAAACACACAATAAGAAACAAAAGAAATGCATGCTTCAATTTTGCTTCATTTTTGACAATAAAATTGTCATATCTAGAAAACTGTACCTCCAATCAATCTCCAATTTCAGATTATTGTGGAGCTCAGCAAGCTCTATTAAAATATCAAATAAAAAAATAGCCATAGGAACAACCATAAAAGCTAGTGCCAAGCCTGAATAGTCGTTTCAACCAAAGGTGTCGAAAAGCTGCTCCGCAACATCGACCCAACCAAAGCTGTAGGACCAGACGAAGTGTCAAACTACGCCCTCAAGATATCTTCTCATGAATTAGCCCCCATCCTGAGTTTCATCTGCCAACAATCAATTGACACTGGTGACCTCCCTGATGACTGGCGCAAGGCAAACATTTCTCAAGAAAAGCGCAACAACAGACCCAGCAAACTACCGACCAATTTCACTAAACCAGCGTATGCTGCAAGCCCTAGAGCACATCATTGACAGCAATCTCATGCATCTGAGAGGATGTTTAATTTGTTGAGGTGTTTCCTCTCAGATGCACAGCATGCTTAACGCAAATCCAGATCAACAGAATCCCAACTCATCCTTACAGTCCACGACCTGACCAAAAATCTTGACGACCGCAGTACTACAGACCTCGCCATCTTAGAAATCTCAAAAGCTTTTGACGTTGTACCCCACCAAAGACTCCTCGTCAAGATAGACCATTATGGAATCAGAGGAAAAACCAAACAATGGATCGAGAATTTCCTGACAAGACGATAGCAGAGAGTGACAATAAATGGATTGCCGTCCGACTGGGAAAAAGTTTATCCCCCCAAGGAACAGTCCTCGGTCCTCACCTAATCCTGCTATTTATCAATGACATCAGCGAAGCTCTCTCCAGCAAAATACGACTCTTTGCTGATGATTTTCTGATCTATAAAGCCATCGATGGTCCTGATGACATAGCAAAACTCCAGACCGACTTGGACAACCTAGTCAAATGGACAGAAACCGGCTGGGGCATGCGCTTTAACGCTGCCAAATGCAACATCATGAGGGTCACAAACCAAAGAAACCAAGACGAGCACAGCTACACTACGACTGGAACCACCTTAAAGACAACAAAATCCTGCCAATACTTCGGCGTTCATATCCAAGACAACCTGAAGTGGAACATACAAAGTCAAATGCAGCATCAAAAGCTTCCAGGATACTTGGCTTCTTACAAAGAAACTTCCACCAGGCATCAACTAACATTAAAGAGAAACTGTACCCCACCCTGGTAAGACCGCACCTGGAATATGGTGTAGCTGCATGGGCGGACGTGATAAGTGGTGTCCCACAAGGCTCGGTCCTCGGTCCAATCCTCTTCGTCATATACATAAACGACCTACCCGACATCGTTTCATCCACCACCAAAATGTTTGCTGACGACACAAAGATCTACCACAGAATAGATACAAACAACAACAGTGGAGAGGAAACAATTCAACAAGACTTGAATCATCTACAAGAATGGTCTGACACCTGGCTGCTACGTTTCAATGCTACCAAATGCAAAAGTATGCATATGGGCACTAACAACAACAAGAGAGATTACCACTTGGGAGACCAGATCATTCCAAAGACGGAAGAAGAAAAAGACCTAGGCATGATAATCTCAAGCAGTTGTAAACCTTCTCAACAAAGCTCCAAAGCAGCAGCAAAAGCGATGAGCAGTCTTGGAATCATAAAGAGACCCTTAAAATATATTGACAGCAACAGTTTCTCCATCTTATACAAGGCATACATCCGTCCGCATCTCGAATAATGTGTTCAAGCCTGGAACCCCTATCAGATTGGTGACATCAAGAAGCTAGAGAAGGTACAGAGAAGAGCCACTAAGCTTGTAAAGAGTCTGCGAAACAAACCATATGGCGAGAGGTTGAAGGTCCTAAAGCTCTATCCGTTAGAAATAAGAAGGAGCAGAGGAGACCTGATTGAAGTCTTTAAAATTCTCAACAGACTGGAGGGCATCAATCCTGATGAGCTCTTCACCATGTCACATAACACCAGTACAAGGGGGAACGACTTCAAACTTTTCAAGAAGCAACTGACGAAAGGGCTGGAATTGCGGAAGCATTTCTTCTCACAGCGAGTCATAGATATGGAATAAACTCCCTCCTTCAGTTGTGAAAGCCAAATCTACGAATCAATTCAAGAACCAACTTGACAAACATTGGTCCGAAAATGGATATGGGAATCTAAAAGGCTTACGCCTATAATTTTTTACCCATCAAATCTTAAGTGTAAGTGTAAGTGCATGGGATTGGGACCCTTACTGCGCCAAAAGTATCAACCAACTGGAAAAAATCCAACGCAGAGCAGCCCGCTTCACTTCAAAAAACTACTCTCGCGAAGCTAGTGTAACGTATGCTAAAAAGGCTAAACTGGAACAGCTTTCAAGAACACAGACGAGCACACAATCTGACCTGCCTTTATAAAATTCACCACGATCAACTAGACATCTCCGAGACATACATCGCCCCAAAGACAGATCGCTTTAGAAGAGGACACGACCAACAATTCCAACTCTATAAAACACCAGACTGGCATCATTCACAAATTCCTCCTTCCAACGTACAATCACTGACTGGAACAAACTCCCCCAATCCACCATCATCATGCCCTCCAACTCCAAGACCTCCTTCAAAAGGAGTATTTCACCACCAACCCACTGTGACCACTCGGATTACTACGGAGGACAACGTACATGTACCAAAACTATCAATTACCATCCATGCACACAATTAAATTTACTATTTATTTTGGTACTCACCTAGTTCTCGAACATTGTGTACCTTTGGGTCTCCAAAAAAGGTGAGTGGGACATAAAAACGGAGGATTTTTAAGGTGACTCAATTTTGAAATTGGATCCATAAATTAGAACTGAATGGCCCGCTCTGATACAAATATCCTAGACCTTTGTATCTGTTGAGACTACCCAAAACTGGCAAAAGCTGCAAAATTCTGCACTTCGTCTTCGTATAACGTTTTTGATATTTTCGCAG
Source organism: Ophiura sarsii (assembly GCA_035610835.1). Classification (NCBI taxonomy): domain Eukaryota; kingdom Metazoa; phylum Echinodermata; class Ophiuroidea; order Amphilepidida; family Ophiuridae; genus Ophiura; species Ophiura sarsii. Next base: position 86,551,363 of record CM069442.1, on the reverse strand, counting down.
TATGCAATTAGTTTAATACATAGAGTGATGGTATATTTTCGAACAAATGAATATATTACAGGTCAAACATACTTTTTTAAATACTACACCTTGAATTCAAAAATCTGCAGCTCATTCAAATTAACAAATTCTAACAAAAACAGACTCCGAGCCGAGATCCTCCCGTAAAAATATATTCGTAGATGTTGCTACTTCTTTGTATTCGTTCGAGTAAACATTAATTACAGACAGACAGAAATTTGTAGATCACTCGAAGTCCTCCCTAGTTACTTTATAATTAAGTGTGTATATGTTATGCATCAGATTATTTTCTTTCTATCCAAAACGTCAGCTATAAAATGTCTCCTTTCCTTACAACATGAAAAATGCAAGATATTACATTTAACGTGTTGCTTAAATAAATACCAAGAAGACATTATTTAATTGGCAGAGAAATCGATGGGACCTGTCAAACTCTGGGAAATCCCCACTGATCCTACAAACAAGGATTGGGACTCATTTTCCCAGGGGCATAACGCGAGTCAGTCAGAGGGTCAAAATTGTCGATTTTGAGTTACATTGGCCAGGTCTATTTTTCACCACCGGGCACTAAACTATTACTATTAGCGGAGGGTGGGGCCGGGGGTGGCGGGTAAGGTGGTGGTTGTGGGCGGGATCAGACAACTGCATGGGTTATCCCTCGAGAGGAGCACAGAAAACTTATTAGGAGTCATGAGTCGGACCTAAACTGAAAATGCCAAAAATCATAGGTGTAAATCCCTGGTGTGGAGTTATATGTAAACCCCAATATACCCCCCCCCCCCCCCCCCCCCACACCCAAATGTTATGCATGTGTATAATACAAAATACTAATTAATTAATTTGGGAACACGAATCCAGTTTCAAACATAAAACATCTTCAGAAACCCCTATCGCCGCTAAGCCTCCCCCACTCTATGACTTCAACTTCAAGGGGGGAGCCCCGGGGCACTTCCTTCAGACACCCCAAAGAGACACCCCTAGACCAGGTGAAAGGTCTTATTCTTATGCCGCAGCAGGCTAGCAGCAACAAAAGTGTGGAACATGTTGCCCCCAAGCTTCGTGCAATATCCAACATCAACTCATCTAACTTCTAAGAAAGGACTCAAAACTCATGTGTTCAATACATTTCCTGCAAGTTTTTGCAATATGGTCATGTGCGTTTTGAATAATATGCAATTTCTTGATTATTTATTGATGTATGCAATTTCTTAAACCTATATTTAAATTTGATAAATTACTGGTTTTAAATATGTTATTGCCTGAGTTTGCCACGTTGTTTGCTGGTCAAAATTTGCGGTATTTTATTATATATTTTTAATGATAGTATATCATATTTTTTGGATGGATCGATTGGTGGATCGAAGAATCAGTGAATCGAAGGATTGGTGGATCGAAGGATCGGTGGATCGAAGGATCGGTGGATCGAAGGATCTGTGGATAGAAGGATCGGTGGTTCGAAGGATCGGTGGTTCGAAGGATCGGTGGATCGATGGATCGAAGGATCGGTGGATCGAAGGATTGCTTGATTGAGTGATTGAGTGATTGCTTGTTTGCTTGCTTGCTTGATTGATTGCTTGCTTGCTTGCTTGCTTGCTTGCTTGCTGGCTTGCTGGCTTGCTAGCTTGAGTTAGCTTGAGCTAGCTTGCTCGCGTGATCACTTGCTCGCTTGATAAATTAATGAATTGATTGATCGATTGCTCGATTGATCGATTGGTCGATCTCTTGGTCGCTTGATTGATTGATTGATTGATCGATATGGATGGATGGATGGATACTTATCATGCTTGTAGACAATGGTGCAGTCAGACAATCTGCTTCTTTTTTTACAGGATAGTTTAAAGGCAGTTGTCATATTGTGCCCTTTACATAAATAATACAGGAAGCAATCCCCAAACTATCTGGAGAATATTACTCCTGTCCCTTGAGAGTACATATATGCAAGGATGTTAAAGGGGCATTGAGAGATGTATCGATATACTAGATCATCAACATAGCCCAAATCCAAAATGTCATACAATTCCGACATCGCCTTCATGCCAAATAAGCAAATATAGCACTTCCGGGTTGAGATTTGATGCGAAAGTCCGCACGTAAAGTGAAATCAGCACCTAGTTTTGATATAATCATATCGAAACTAAGAAAATCATGAAATTGTATATGATAAACGGTGAATATTGGTAAATTGTATCAGATGGTAGTTAGTATATATATGCCTAAGTATTACTTTGATGCAAAAAACCCTGATTTCCAGGATAATTGAGGGCGCACTCCTATACGTATCTCTCAATGCCCCACTTGTTCAGCCTTGGACTCATCCTATGACCCCTTGTTTTGAAAAAGTGTAGGTTTAATAATGTGATGTAAGCCTCTCCATACACTTCATTCTCTACTCCCTTTTTCCTATCCTCTTCCTGTGTTTTAGGACCGCAGAACGAGGAAAGGGGGCAGAGGCATGTTGGTCATGATGGCTCAGGCTTCAGCCTTAAAATTCATATTTTTCCCTTCAATGATATTGACGATTTCAGTTTGAAGGGATTTCTGGGGTTTTTTTCAAAAATTATATACAGTTGTGGTTCAGCACAGGATGATGAGATGGACCAGGATTTGAATCCCACAATGCAAAGAGTGCTTTGCATTAAAATGGCTACGGACCAAAGGTTAATTCATCAGCTTTGCTGTAGTCTGCTGCTCAATGCATTGTGGAACTGAAGTGCTGAAACCTCAAAAATAAAAATACGGCAAGTCACGACTTGCGAATCCCCCTGGCTGGGAGATCAACTAAATGAGGTCAACGGTCATATATGGGTCATGTTCCCCCGGTGTTCATGTTTCTTTTCTCCAAGTTTGAGGTCAATCGGTCAACTTTAACGATTTGACCTCTGGATGACCTTTGACCTCACATGACCTCTAATTATTTTTTTACATGTTCCCACGGTGTTCATTGCACAAATTAACCCCTTGTTGACCTTTGACCTTGGTTGACCTCTAATGACCGTTGACCTCGGATGACCTCTAATTTATTTTAGACATGTTCCCCAGTGTTCATGTTTCTTGTCTCCAAGTTTGACGTCGATCGGGCAACTTTAACGATTTGACCTCTGGATGACCTTTGACCTCAGATGACCTCTAATTTATTTTAGACATGTTCACCCGGTGTTCATGTTTCTTGTCTCCAAGTTTGACGTCAATCGGGCAACTTTTACGATTTGACCTCTGGATGACCTTTGACCTCAGATGACCTAATTTATTTTAGACATGTTCACCCGGTGTTCATGTTTCTTTTCTCCAAGTTTGAAGTCAATCGGGCAACTTTTACGATTTGACCTCTAAATGACCTTTGACCTCAGATGACCTTTGCGAATTAGACCCCAAACAAGCAGCTACAGTGTTTGATCATGGCCTACCTATCACTGAAGGTTTGAAGTCAATCCGTCCATCCTTTCAACAGATACAGCATTCGGGCAACTTTTACTATTTGACCTCTAGATGACCTTTGACCTCAGATGACCTTTGCAAATTAGACCCCCAAACAAGCAGCTACAGTGTTTGACCATGGCCTACCCATCACTGAAGGTTTGAAGTCAATCCGTCCATCCTTTCAACAGATACAGCATTTGGAAAAAAAGGCTAACCAAAAGACACACACACACACACCCCTGTGCGTAAGACGTGTGAATAGGGGATATAGGTTCCACACTATGCAATAGGGGATATTGTGTATACACGCTCACCGGGCGGATTGTGGACATTTTCCGCCATTTTGTGTGTATGTTTTTGTGTATAGGACATCGTACTATCTAACAGGGGTGCACATGGTGCATGCTAATAGGGGTCCCCTATTGGATAGCACTATGACGTGATTTGCAGTAATTTGCACCTATCTAGAGATTGGGGATATCCCCTATTGCGGGTGTATCCCCGATTGGACGGTAAAAAGTGTGTGTGTATCCCCGATTCCCACCCTAAACATACGCACCCCCACCCCCTACACACCCCCGCACATTGACATGATGACAAAATCCCCTTCTGGTTTTACAAACCAGGGGGATAAAAATGAAATAAGAAAAAAAATCAAAATGCAAAACAAATCCCAGTCTTATTTCTCTATATTATAAGTCACCTAGAAAATGCCTTCTGTCAACCATTATCATGGTGTAATGACATAATGATTCTTCTTGCAATATAAAATATGACTACTGACTAAAATAACTAAAATATTGGAAACAAAAGTGATTCAAGACACAGGCTTTACGGTTTTGCATAATTTCTTTTATTACCAATAAAGAAAAACAAGTTGTTCAGAGGTATACTTAACGAGATGACATTATACAGAATATTACACCGTCGTTTTGGTTATTCCCAGCATGTACTTGTATGTCTTCTATAAAAGTCCTGAATAAACAAGAAGACTACATGTATTCTTGCACTCAGGTTGCAAACTATCCCTACATTCTCATTGTTAATATAACTATTCAAAGTTCACACGCATTTCATATTCTGTAGACAAAATACCTGTACAATTTACACTTGTGGAAAAGGGAGTAACAACTTAACTTTCCTTTTATGAAATTACTTCATATTGTCAAAGTATACATTTGCAATTTGCAACTTTAAATATAAAGTAATTAAATGGAAGAATTGTTGTTTTCTTTCATAGACAAGTAATTTCATCTATATATGTGATATTGGGTATATAAAATGAACATCGAATGCTCTTTTATATGTATAATGCTGAAAACATACTCAGCAGACATCATAGCATTCAATATACACCTAGCACATAAAGTCCCTGCTCAGGTGCTTTGAGGTTGACTAATTCAAAATCTATAATCGGTACCAAAAATCTGAGATATACATTAAATTAGCAAATTTCTTCTCCGCAGTTTGATACCTCATTCAACAAAATCGAATGGATACTTTTAAAGTTATGTCGATTTCAATGACCATTCATGCAACAGAAAAGTGGCACTAGGTATAGGAATCATTGATTTGTGTGTGATAACTGTGTGCTATCTGAACGTGACAGATGAATGGGTCTTTAGTGATAACCGCAATGTGCGGGACAAAGGGTGTATCTGGCTGTGAAGAATACAAGTCTTAGCTGATAAGCTGTGAGTTTTTCAGTGCGTAAATCCATAGCTATAGACGGGTAAAACATTGATTTACCGTCTATGGTAAATCACACACAAATCAATGATTTCCTATACCTAGTGCCACTTTTCTGTTGCATGAACGGTCATTGAAATCGACATAACTTTAAAAGTATCCATTCGATTTTGTTGAATGAGGTATCAAACTGCGGAGAAGAAATTTGCTCATTTAATGTATATCTCAGATTTTTGGTACCGATTATATATTTTGAATTAGTCAACCTCAAAGCACCTGAGCAGGGACTTTATGTGCTAGGTGTATATATATAGTATCACTCACAGCTAACATTGTGTGAATCAACATGATAAAGAAATTTAAAAAATCTCTCATTGATTTGCCTCATACCCATACAAAATATACACAGTTTGTAGTTTATATCGCCATGACAAAATCAATCACCTAGTTTTAGTAATTTTTAGTTTTAGTTTTTACCTGTCTTCATTAAGTTACATTCACACCCAAAATAAGATACCAATCACTCATCAACTAAATCCCAAATCTTGGGATATCCAGTAATACAGAATATGCTTATGTATACAAATGTATCAAGCTTTCGTCAATTTGTGTGATAAATACTATTGACACAATCTATAACTACATTAGTTTGCAACCTATTTCAAAATGTCAAAATGAGACCATAATAATAAATAATTATTTCATTCGTAATATTGCTTATGATAATAAACACAATAATGATAATAAACACAATAATGATAATAAATGTGCATTGAAATGTGCATGAAATATATAGAATACCATAAAAATATGAAAGTCATTCAAAAGGTTTTACATTCACATTCAAAATATGGGTAATATGTAGCTGAGGTAGTGACCTTTTAAATGACCTTCATTACATTATCTTAATAGTAATAGTACATGTATGTACTAAATAGACATTAATTGTAGATTAAGCGTCAAATAACCATAAACCACATAACACTGAACTCAGTTCAACTATTTCAACATACAGTCCTCAAAAAAGTAACTGACAAGGTAATAAATAAGCTCTGAACTCTAAAAATATGGTTCCAACTTTAAATAACAAACTTATGGAATTATTACCCCTTTTCAATTAGAGACATTGTTGCTTAATATTAATTAAGAGCGCTACACCAAAAATAATGAAACAAAGTGCAGTTTACATTTTTGCACTTTCATTTGAAAATGCATGATAGTGTGACAGGTATGTGTATGGGCTGCATCGATCAATTGAAGCATGGAACGATCTTTGGTAGTTGAGTAGAGCGTAGACACGGATGTGTTGTCAACAGCAAATAATAAAATACCCAGATGACAGGGGCAACCTATAAAGACCTCTTAAATAAATATCCATGAATAATAAAGTGAAAGCCACTATTACTATAATCAAAACAAAGAATTCTCGATCAAATCGTATACGATTCCTCAGTGTCCCAGCGTCTGGGGCATACTGTGCGTGAGCGCGTCAATCGCGACGGCAAGGGCGCAGTAAAACCGGAAGGTGTGACGTTCTTGTAAACAAAAGGTAATTGACCAATCGCGGCCCTAATCAACAAGACCCCACGCTGCGTGATTGGACAATTATGTAAGTAGGCCTACGCCAGCCCGAACGCGTTGTGGCATGGTTGTCAAGGGCTCATCACACTGCGTTCAGAATTCGGATGACGCTGGCGTGACTGAAATAAATGTTTTGATCGAGAATTCTTTGTTTTGATTATAGGCTGCATGGTCTGCTTTGGTTGGGTCATACCCCGGGGGTGGGGTGTCTCACATTGAAATGGTATACATTGTACGTACATGTCCCTGCCTTTTGGGGTGCTTTTTCGCAAAAATTGGTATAGCGATGGGGTGGTTTTCATCACAGATCAAATAGTAGAGTCATTTCCATGAGATCCGTGACCAGTTTTAGGATACCCTGTTTTCTTGATGGATTTGTCAAGATGGACTAATTTTAAGAAAAATTAGCTCCTATATACCTCCCAGAAGTGCGGGCAATAGTTTTTATAGCGCAAAATCCAAAATGGCCGCCATACAGGGGCGTTAAAATTCAAATGGCTTCAATTAAGCTAAAAAGCATACCAAATTGTTCAGCTGACCTCAAGGATTCCGAAAAAGTATAGTTTGCTCTACCTCCGATGTTCGGTTAACGAGTTATCGGGTAATACGTGAAATGGTCGTTGACCTTTACATACGGGATCAAAATTTAAACTTGCTCCGATTTTGAAAAACAATATCTCATATTGTTCGTATAATCACAAGGATTCCAGAAATTGTATTTTTTTTGGTCACAGGGAATATTTTGTGTGGGTCAAAAGGTCAAGGTATACTACCCGTACGGAACCTGACCTTTTGACCCCTTTGTAAGGTACAACAGACACTCTAGGTGGTAAAAACTATCATTTCTGAAATCCTTGCAATCAGACCAACAATTTGAGATATCATTTTTCAAAATCAGAGCAAGTTTAAATTTTGACCCCATATGCAAAGGTCAACGACCTTTTCACGTTTTACCCGATAACTCGTTAACCAAACATCGGAGGTAGAGCAAACTATACTTTTTCGGAATCCTTGTGGTCCGCCGAACAATTTGGTATGCTTTTTAGCTTAATTGAAGCCATTTGAATTTTAACGCCCCTGTATGGCGGCCATTTTGGATTTTGCGCTATAAAAACAATTGCCCGCACTTCTGGGAGGTATATAGGAGCTAATTTTTCTTAAAATTAGTCCATCTTGACAAATCCATCAAGAAAACAGGGTATCCTAAAACTGGTCACGGATCTCATAGAAATGACTCTACTAAATTGGGTGTATTTTGAGGCATTTTTTTTGTAAAAACCACCCAATTTGTGTAAAATTGGGTGCTTTTCTAACAAAATTGGTATATTGATGGGTGGGAAATTGGCAAGATAATAGGTATAGAGAAAGACACGGCAGGCACATCCACGTACGATTTTGGCGAAAGTAACCCGCCCGGGGGTCATACACTTTGTACTTGGGTAGAGCATGATATTTACTTCACACTTAAACCAAACATACAATTAGCGTAAGTCATTGCAGTAATATGATAAACACTCATACTATGGAAATGTGTAGAAGAAAAAGTGGTTACAACGTTTGATATATTTTGGTTTATTAGTACACAGATATCAGCCTGATGAATGAGACCGAATAGGTAAATACCTGCAAACATATTGGCTGTCACATCATTCCATATGGACAAAATAAATTAAACATCTACATCAAATATAATCACAAATTCATCTGTTATGTGATTTGAATACTTAATTATATTAAGAACACAGACAAGTTTTCTTAATAATCTACAAAAATATTCTTTGTGATAAATATCAAATATACAAACATTGAGAAGCAAATTTTTAAACTGCAATTCTGAAATGTTTTCTTCATAACAATCATGATTGTATATATTCAATACATATTTGTTTTATTGCATTTTTCACATAATTTACAATAACAATTTGTAAATTTGAGCAAATGAGGTGTTATTTTGTGCGTATATTGTACATAAATATTTATGTGCGTAGTAAATGTACAGACCTCTTAATACAATGTATATACACACCTTACACCAAAAACAATCGGGTACCATCATCTTCATAAAATATTGCTTTTAAATGATCATGATTCTTTCATAAAAATTGAACTATACTCAAAAGAAGGCCTAAATATTTTCGACTCACCCAGTATTATCAGCATTGTGAGTACTATAGCTACAGTTGGCATAGGGAATATGAACACATTATCCATAGAGAATGCACCATATTATAACATATCCAGAATACATGTTGCTGTGTGATGGTTAGTGTTTAGTACTAATGAGTGTCATTTAACTTCTGATACACTTCAATTCTTTGCAGCATTGCAAAAAAGGAAACAGGAAACTGATTTAACAGATTTAAGGAAACAGATTTTTAACCTCAATAGATGTCCACACACAAACCACTCATAATATTATAATCTCGATGATATTGGCTTAATATTAATTGATAGTGTCATATTGGACAAACAAATTTCCTATATAATGAATAGTAAGCTTTATTTACACTACGGTACTCATATATTTTGCAGCAATTTGAAATAATATTGGTTCAATTTCAATGGACAAGGTAACAAATTATAATGTGGGAATTTTTGAAACAGAACAAGTATCCACGATGTGAATAAGAAGCTTTGATTGCACAGCATATCAATACTTGGATAATTTTCCATTGATGGTATACACTCTCTGGCTTATTTACCAGCCCTTTGAAGGGAATTGCAAGACAGATTTTTAGATAATATTGCATAGATTTTCTAATACGTTCCTGTCATTACAATAAAACAAGTTGTAATACTCACTAATATATGTAAAGAGTTCTCAAATCAAAAAGTGCAATTGCTTCCCAAAACAGTACTAATCCCCTTTGCCTGCTAGGCAGCAAATGTTATTTATAAATCACTACACAAATATAGCTATTTGACGAGAACCATTTTCAATGTGAAGTTGGCAAGAATCAGAACTGTTCACACTCATACCAAATAAAAAATATTAACAATCCAATGCGAAATATAAATATTCTTAGAATTGTATTGTTGGTGAAAAATATATTTACATGACTTTTTTTAATATACCACATGTGGTTTAGCCTTCCACGCTTAATAAATAAATATATTTTATTAATTTCAAGTCAATCATTTCAGTAAACTAAATAAATAGTCAAAGCTAATCTATCATTTCAGTTCACATATTGACAAATACTGGGTATATAGGTTCAAATAATATGGGGTGCAGTACAAAAATAAATTCTATAACTGATTTATTTGTTTAAGATATTGTCACCATTTCCTCACAACTTGGTGAATATGCTTTTCATTCAAAACAAAAATGGCACTGTCAATTGAGTTTAAAGTGCTTCTCTAAAAACACAGTGAAATCATCATTATTCAACATGACTCTACAGTTACATGATCCTCTCCTTGATGGTCACTTCACTGCTACAATGGTTACAAAAATGTAGCTATGCTTAACTTATATTTAATTTGTTGATTTTTAATCAAATGAATAAACATATAAAGATCATTGGCATGCCAAGATCATTACCAGCTTGTCAGAAATACATATTCACCAGGTCTCATAATTGAGACAAAAACTAAAGTCCATGATATTAAATAATTTATTGTTTCACAATTTACAAAATTTATTTACAAATTTACAAGAGTATGGCGATCACCAGGTAGGCTATTTGTTTGTGAGTATCCATACCATTAGTCCAAGCGTGTGCAACCTGCGGCCCGCGGGCCACATGCGACCCGCCGACCTCTAATCTGCGGCCCACGAAGCAATCCTAAAATTCCCATTGATGTGGCCCGTTTTAACCGGAACTCCCTAGTTTTACACAAATGGCGGATTGATTTAGTGTGGTGTGCTCCCTTATAAATTAGTAGGGTGACGCGCTACATTTAGTAAATATAACTCCAGTTTGACAATCACTGCGGCCCGTGAATAGATCTCAAAATCACAATGAAGCCTGTGTGGTAGAAAGGTTGCACATGCTTGCATTAGTCTATGTATTATCTGCCTTTTTATCAACACAATTTAGCGCTTCCTCTAATCGACCATCTTCTCTCTCGCAAAACTTTGTGAAATCTGCTAGCAATGCATCATGAAGCTTCTCATCCCCCGTAGCAGACGACCTCCATTTTTTGGTCAGCAAATGATTTGGTATCCATAGAAACCCAGGTGTTTCTAGATTGTTACATTTTGAGGGAGTATCACATGGTATTTCCTCCCGTGCTTGGTGTATTTCCGGTTGCCGTGGGTTACTACAGTAACAGGTGCATGGTAGGTTGTCACGTGGCGTTACCGAGTGTACAAGAGACGCTTTTTCAATGGGAGTGATGACGATGAAGGCCATTCCACTTACATGTATGTATTGATCATGAATGGATAGGCTTCCTCTGGACAGTGATGTGTTGGATAACAGTGGACTTTGTGAGGTTGTATGCGATAGAAGAAAACCAAACCTGACGAGATAAACAAAATAAATAATACCACATGATTGTATTGATAATTGAATAGTTATTTTATTCCAGTGTATACACAGTTCTGCTGGCCGGAATGCATCTTTTATTACGCAAATATATATACCATTCCATTAGAGTAATGCACACGATAACAAATGTGATCACTGACATCACATTTTACATCATGTATAATGTAGTATAAAAAGTGCGCTATCTTATTGCAATACTTGGATTAAAAAATAAATGAATAAGCTTTTTCTGGCAAGCATACAAACAATCCTATCAATAAATAATCACACTATAGGGTGTCCATGCTCGATTTTCAGTTACAATTATTTGTCCAATTATTACCAATTACGTATCCTTACCTTTTCAGTACCATCTGTTGGATACCCCCAGTCATCAATCCATCGTCATAGCAGTGTGCCTGTAAATCATCTGGTATATTGAGACTGATAAAGATAGGACTACGGAATGGGTCCGAGATGTCTTTACAGAATCCAAATGGGTCAATAAGATATGGCACCAGATGGAATCCACATGATGTTGCTCGACGTGCCCAATTGGTGATCTGGAACAAAAGGGATAATAGTTATTGCTTATAGGGTGTACTAAATTTCCTTATATGAAGATAATGATACCTTTTATAGTATTACATGGAAATGTACAGGATGAAGGTCAGTTGGTGATATGTAATGATAGAAGCACTTTTGTGAGATTATTGCACAGTTAGGCAGTTTTGCATACAAATATTAAATAGGAAGGTTTTGTTTAAAGATTTCTACAAAAGGCCAAAAGTATAATGCTAGCTTTGACCAACTATGTGATGAACTGAAACACAATGGAAATTCAATATGATTCCACTTGTCATTTCATTTGTTTTAAGTGCATTATTAAACACATCCTTCTGGCAACAGTCCAACACACACGGGAACACTCTGATCAGCTTACGGCACATGCTTGAAAAGAAAATTATTTTAAACAATCAGATCTGTGAGGTTGAGCTTACGTATTACTGACCATGGATGTGCGTTTCACCGTTTCACCACATTGGAAAATGAAAGTACTCTCGGTGCGAGTACCTCAAATTTTTTCAAAATATACTTCCTATAACCCCTAAATCCCTAAAAATGTCAACCCAATTAGAAAGAAAGTAAAAATAAAAATTGGGCTTTCTCAAATGCTTAAATCAGGGTTACAAAGCTGGCTATCTTTCACTTTGAGCCTCACTCATCAAGCCAGGCATGAGAATGGAGTTTTTGAAAATAGCAGGAAAAAGTAGGAAAGTGGTGACAATTCATGAAAAAGCGCGTGAAATTGGACAAAAAAGGCCAAAAACAGGCTGAAATTAAAAGAAAGTGCGGAAATTTGGACCCCCAAAAATCCTGAATTCAGTTTTAAAACTGAACATTCTCATGCCTGTCAAGCACTTAGTTTTCAGAATATAAGACACTTACAATGTCTACCAGTAAACTAGGTGTAGATGTCAGCCATTGCAATTCTATTTCAAATGCTTTGCCTGGGTGGTACTTGCTATGGTAACCAACATGGCACCGTTCTAAGTGGTCGGATTTATTGCTGTCGATCTCCATCACTCTGGATTTATACACCCGTGGTTCTATAACAAAACACAAAAAGCAAATTTTAGTTTCGGATGCCTTACAAAAATAGTCCTGGAGCATGATCAAAGGTAATAATCACTTGGCTATTGCTTATCCTGTTAAATGTTATGTGTTAAATATTGACAGAAGTTTGAAAATGTACTCTTTTTCTTGAAAATTGTATACCCCTTAATGCTTTACGCGCACGTTGCACCCGACCTAACAAGCACCCCTTATAACATAAATTTTGATCTTGCATGCTTATAGAATTATAGTTGACCCCCCCCCCCCTCAGGTTTTGTAACTCACTAAAACAAACCAGGTCTGTGCCACTACACGCTTGCTAGTCATTTCCGAGAGGAGGATGTGTCCAGTATTTGTCAGAGTCCCAATGAGTTGACAGCATGCACGTCAAGCTTTAAATCATCTTGCATCATGACACGTTGCCAAGAATAGCGCCACTCTCGACTGATACTCATGAGGCACAAAACACATATATGCCCATATATGGGAAGCTCCTATTTGGTAATTAGAATTTCCTAGCCCATTATCACAAACTCCCTGACCATAACTTGTAACAAGATTTGGCACGTCTCAACAACTTATATTATACAAAGGGACACCATCCTTTGTTAAGGCTTACCATTATCAATTACTATCTTAGGGGGGCTAGACATCTTTTGCTCCGTGCCATTATTTACACCCACATCTGATGAATCCCCAGATGCATTATCGGTAGTGGTTTGTTTGTTGTTATTTCCTTCCTCCTCTGCATCTGGGTGATGACATTCAACTTCAAACCAACTATTTGTTGTCTCTTGCATACCATACAAGGGTTTGGTTTCAGAGATTTCTTTGGCAGTTTGGACGGCTTCATAATAGAGAAATGAAATAGTACAAATATTATAGTGGTCAAATTGATTTATAAAATAAAAATGTCAAAATAAATTACACACAGTTTTGGTTATGTAAATACTTTTATAATCAAAACAAATAATTTTCGATCATAACAAATAATTTGTTTTTATATATGGATTTCCATTCCCTTTTATAATATGCCTCTCTTCCATCGATCATACTTTTGTTTTTGTTTTTTTTTAATTACATTTTTTGGTTTGCAACATATTACATCAAAATACATTTTTAAGCTAACTTAAAAGATACCTATAATGATATATTACAAATTTATTTAAACACTAAAGACGATGTACATTTAACCATTGAAAAAATAGCAAGACAAAACAAGACAATACATGACATGACCCGACACGACGCAACACAACATGGCACGGCACTACATGACATGACATGACACGACATGCAACATCATGACCTGACATGACATCGATCATACTTGAATTCACTTACATTTGTAGGTTGAAACGATTTGAATCTCAACATGAAGCAAAGATGCTAAACTTATTACATTATCCATAAATTCTATTGAAGTTCTATGATGTTTACACACATTTGAACACAAATACTGGTTGCAGAGGTAACAAAAAGTTGCTTTATGTCTTAACCCTAACTCTACATCTCCCACCCCCACTTTTTACAGACAATTTTTCCGTGCGACGAAAAGTGACCCAAAATATCGCGGGGCGAGGGATTTTCCATTTCACCACCAGTGTCAAGGCTACTTGGCGCAGTATACTGCACCAAGTATATAGGCTGGGTCCATTTTTTCATTGAATAACTTCCACGCTGGGTTATACAAACAGGCTAGGTCGTGGCGTTTGTGGTACGTGGTAGGGTTCAAATAGGCTTGAAATATAGGGTATAGTACCACATTAATACTGTAAAAGTGGGGTAGTATTTGTATGATTGTCGCGCTTCACAAATGTTAAAGTGTTTTGCATGTTTTTAAATTCACGATTTGTAGCTTCATCACATAGACCTTCCGTATTTGCAAAAGAAATACACCCGCGTGTTATTAATTTTGCGGTAGCTGATTTGAGCACGAAAATATATGAAGCGCAAACAAGCATTTCCACTTCCACAGCAGTATTCTTAGATTTGTGTCAGATCAAAGACTTTTGAGACATGACACACGAAAGGTTTTTTGTTTCTTGTAAACTTCAAAGTTTCTTTTTTTTAAAGCTCACAATGCCCAAGTAATAAGCATAATTTTAACAATATGTAAAACTTTACAGTTGGCAACATTTCTCACATCTACCTCAACAACTTTATTTTAATGATTTGTTTATGTTCAACAAACTATTGTTTGGCATTAGTATGTCTCATGAATTTCAATTCTATTACCTGTAAAGGTTGTTGGTTTATTTTATGGTATATATAAATTCCAAAACAGCCTCTTGTACATGAAGTTGCTATTACCTGGGCTATTTGCACTTTTGTTTTTGGCATCTTGAACCAGGCAGTACAGATAATATCCAAACAGAAACCGTCTTGTGCCTGGACCATCTATTGACAGCGAATGGATTAGACCATCATCAAGCAGATCCTGAAATAAATCAAACCGGTACAATTACACCTTACATGGTATAACAGACACCTTACATGGTTTTCTGGATTCCTTATTAGGGACTCTGGATCATGTATATGGTATAATGGACATAAACAGGTCAAAAGAAATAAGTCCCCCCTGGGAAGTTTGATTTTTTTTCTGGAAAACAGTTAGGCTCCTCAACCTGTTACAAAAATGTAAAATGTAGACTGAAATGTTATTATTATTATTATTATTATTATTTAATCTTTCTTTATTGAGGGTAAACAGCTCCAGTGTCAAGCACTGCTTTCCAAGCAGGCCCTCGTTTCACAGAGAAAAATACATAATTATTTACAATATATATACATGGAATATAACAACTATTTACATAAATATATATAATACAGAACCATCAGATAAATTCAGCAAGGAAATGCAGAATTGTAATATACTTTAGAACACAAAATTTAAATTCCATGGATCTTTGTTTTAAATTGTTGCACTGACATATTCTCAAGCCCGGTTCTGATTGTTGATGGCAAGTTGTTCCAGGCATATGCTGCCCTAACATGAAACATTCGCATACCTGAGTTCGACTTAAATTTCGGTACAACCAAAGTATTACTTGTGTGATTTCTTGTTACATGACAATGGTTATTATGAACAAATTCAAACTGCATCGATAAGTATGATGGACTTACATTTCTTAAACATTTATACACAATTAGTAAAAGGTGATTATGCCATCTTTTATCAAGTTTAACCCATTGAAGTGCATCCATCAAATCATTTGTTGGTGTTCTTATATCAGCTGAAAGTATTATCCTGGCTAAATTATTATGAAGAACCTGTAATTTTCTATGACATTCGGCAGAAAAGTTTGACCAAACTGTGCTTCCATAATCAAAGTGAGGAATAACAAGAGCATTTGATAACATTACAATAGTTTGATTTGGAAGAAAATGTTTCATACGTTTGATAATACCTGTTCTTTTAGAGACATTCTTACACATATAATCAACATGAGCTGACCAAGACAAATTGCTATCTAATTTTACGCCCAAGTATTTAAATTCATCTACCTTTTCAATGATGTTATTATTGTAGGTTAATTGTACATCTTGAAACCTCTCACGCATCTTATTACTACCAAATATCATGAATTTAGTCTTATCAACATTCAGGGTAAGCTTGTTTGCTTTGAACCAATTAGCTACTGTGCTTAAACATGATTCTAATTGATTTTGGAGATCAACAATATTTTTAGCTTTACACATTAATGAAGTATCATCAGCATACATTACTGTCTTACATTTATCTACAGCATTTGGTAAACAATTTACAAACATGATGAAAAGTAAAGGTCCTAATATAGAACCTTGAGGAATTCCTATGTTGATAGGTTGAAAATCAGACAAGGTTGAATTTACATTGACAGTCTGGAACCTGTTGCTTAGATATGACTTAAACCATAAAAGTTCGCTACTATCAATACCATAATTTTTAAGTTTCCTAAGAAGAATGTCATGGTTTACAGTGTCAAAGGCTTTTTTTAAGTCAATAAATATAACACCAGTAACATACCCATTATCCATATTTTTCAAAATATAATCTTGAACATCAAGTAAAGTTGTTGAAGTGGAATGGTTGGGTCGAAAACCAGATTGAGCATTAGATAATAAGCCTGCGTTAGTTAAATAAACATATAGTTGATCATGAACAGCCCTTTCAATAATTTTAGAGATAATTGGCAACACTGAGATGGGTCTATAATTACCTACATCTGTTTTATCACCAGATTTAAATATTGGTGTTACCTTAGCTTTCTTCCATTCATCAGGGAAAGTAGATTCATTCAGGGACAGGTTGCAGATATGAGAAAGGCAATTTGAAATGATGGGTCCAGCCAATTTCAACAACCTGACATTGAATTGATCTAATCCTGGTGATTTACTATTATTCATGTTACATATTTGTTTTAAAACAAACTCAGCTGATATTGTACTAAAATTAAACTTATTTTCCATAATACAGTTGTGACTAGAGCATACACTATTACAAGGACATACAACATGATTATGTTCATTAAATTTACTACCAAGTTTATTACCAATAGATGTAAAGTACTTATTAAATTCATCTGCCATAACTTTACTATTTTCTGAACATTTGCCAACTTTGTTGGAAATTGATGTTGGTACACTTACAGTTTTGCTAGGTACAATTTTCTTAATTGTTTTCCAAAGATTTTTACTATCATGCATATTATTAACTACTTTAATGTGCAATAAAGTGTTACCCAACAGTTAACCTTCGCCTTGAAATGCTGCCATTTATTAAATTTGATGACCAATAAAAAATGACACTTTCTTGCATAGGGATTAGACAAATTGATGAAATTTTAAACCCATGAAAAATTGAAACACATGGTTGTCTGTCACCTTTTGGATAAAAATGTGAAGGACCTGTTCATGGTTGAATGAATAACATCAATTGAAAGTGTATATAATCCCTTGGAGTACACTTCAGGTCCATCAATGTCATCAATTTTTCCAATCCCTATGCAAGAAAGTGTCATTTTTTATTGGTCATCAAATTTAATAAATGGCTGCATTTCAAGGCGAAGGTTAACTGTTGGGTGACAAAAAATTTGCACATTAAATGTGTAACATTTCAGTCTACATATTCCTTTTTTGCAACAGATAATGAGCCTAACTGTTTTCCAGAAATATTCACATTTCCTAGGGGGGACTTATTTCTTTTGACCTGTTTAGTATATAGTTACATAGAAATAATAGGCATATACGATGGGTATTAAACAAATAATAAATATTTTAAACAGGTTCGCCGTCGTGGATAGAAAAGAGACAGGCACTTGCGCAGTAAGCAAGGTCCTGGGTTCGATTCCCGGGTGAGATCGTTTTCCCATATTGTCTCTTTTCTATCCACGACGGCGAACCTGTTTAAAATATTTATAAATAGTATATAGTAACTGAACACCTTATATGGTTTATTAGATACCTTAATTGTTATACTTTATACTTTAATATTCTAATATTGTTGTAATAATGTACAATTATAGAGAAGCCAATAGGAAATCCTTGTGCCAGGACTGACAAATGACTAAGAATGAATGCAGTTATTAAAAAAGGTTTTCATGACAAAATTGTATTATTTGTATTCCTTTAATAAGATCCACCAATTACTTAGCATCAGCACATAATTTATTTTCCAACCTGCATACAACCCTGTCACCTACCTGCATAATGGCCATAGCTTGATTATGTGTTATAGGGGTAGAGGTTGTAGTAAGAGTCTTCTGAATCCATGAAACAGCATCACATGACACAAAACAGTCTGGAGGCTGACCTCTACAGTTGTCACTATTTAGGAAAGTTAATCCAGTACTGAAAATGACAAAAATGCATCTATAAACTGACAATATCATGATAATGATGAAACACCAGTACTTGTAGGCAAAACATGTTATCAGTCACTGATGGTAATGATTTCTAGTAATCTCGATGAAATGTGAAACACAAATCACAGCTAGTTACTTGACAGATTCAAACTACATATCCAGTTGGATTTATGTCAATTGCAGCAATTTAGGTAGCTTGGGCCGAGCAACTTTAGTGACCTCTTCTGACTTTCAGAAAATCTTTGTCTACTTAAATGGAACCCTCTGAAGAACACATGTTGTAAAACTTGTCATCAGGAATTATTGAAATCAATGTAATGTAATTTAGATGCTATGAGCACATGAACTAACCTTGGATCTCTCATTCCAGCTATAATCTTTATTCGTGGTGACAATAATCCCAAACCTTCCATCTCTGGTGAGACTGGACTAGATGGAAGTGAACCTATCTCCTGCCTACTGAAGGTTGTTGAGAGTGCAGCAGTGATGGCATTAGCTGTAAGCATGATGACCGGTTGTGACGTGGTTGGGGTTGTAGAACCACTAGTACGAGATATTCTTCGCATTGGTGTGTGGTTAGTACTAGTAGTACTGTTGTCTGATGGCACACGCTGTTACAAAAGAAAAGAAAAATAATCTATTTTCATTCATATACATGTATTCATGAGTAATTTTGATTTAGTCATATTGTCCACAAATGTGTCTATTTTGTACAGCTATTTAGAATATATCTGCTATTTCTATAGTGAACTGATACTATAAAAAGACTGATGAAATATCATGTTATTGGTAAGGTTTTTGTTGAGACTAATTTACCTAAAGAGATAAGAAGCGCCCATTGATACCTGCCATGTGCAGCGATCCATGGTCCGATGCGACATTGTTATAGTGGATGGCCCATCGATTATCATCATTCAGTTTAATCTGTATCACGAACTCATCCTTTGAGTAGTAGCGCGCTATTTTGAATCCAGTGTTTTCCACACGTGTATTACACACTTTTCTTAATTTCCTGAACGCACTTTAGTATGGGATGGTGACCGACTCACAGACCTTGATATATTTCTGAAATCATATGCATTTATATAGCTAAAATTATGGCATTTCAGAAGAGATATATGCCAATTAAAACCTATTGGGTACATTCTTGAACATATTAACAATGTATTGTGATAACCAAATGTCACAGTTTGTATTTAGATTCATTATGAATTAAATTTTAAAAAAGTGATGTTTTGAAGAACTTGTTAATGAATTAAAGTATAACATTTGTTTCTCAATTCATGTTAAATATAAACACAATGGCTGGAATTCTCGAAAGTGGACTAACTTTAGTCCTGGTCTAAACCTGGACTAAGTCTAGGTTTAGTCCAGGTTTAGTCCAAGCTGGGTTTCACAACAGTGGACTAAGCTTAGTCCTGGACTAAATTGTGCTAATCCAGCCCTAAATTTAGTCCACTGAAAGGGTAGGTCTAAAGTGTGGACTAACTTTTTTTTGAACTATGGCTGACAGGCAGTTTTGAGGAGATTGCATTATTTGAGGCAATTGTTTCACGCTAGGCCAGAACGAGTTGTGGTTGATCGTAAAAATCCATTTGAATTATATACCCAGGATTGTTTTAGACAAAGATATAAATTGTCATAGCAAACTGTTTTGGTTTTTTTGTGGGGTTTTAGAGCCCGACTTGATCCGGCACTCAAACCGTAGCCAGTCACTACCAATCAGACTCAGTGCATTTGCAAGTATTGACAGCACTTAGATTTTTGTTGTTGTTGTTATGTTAGATAGAGTAAAGCTTTGACCATTTCAGTCAAGACCCCTACATGCACAAACCTGAATGTATAATTGTTAATACTAGCATGATGCTTGGTGTGTTCACCATCTCAATAATCAGATTAGAGTCGTTGGAATATACCGACAGTAAGTAGGCCTAGGCCCTACTCAATTTATTAACCCACCCATTATTTATTATCAATAGGCAAAAAATGTCCACTTTAAATACTTTTATTTTAGGGACAAGATCATTTATGGTCTGATCATCCCATCCTTTAATTAAACAAAATCTGATTGGGTTCTTTCAGACATTTGCAGTTGGGTTGGAAGTAAGCTTAAAACATGAAAATGGCCAATTATTTACAAGAAGTAGGCTCAGCTTTCTCATCTCTTTCTAAGGCTGCTAAATGCACTAACCTGAAATTTATAAACCTACCCCTTCTAACAACTCTTCACACTGCTTCTGCTTATTGAAGATTTGTCATTAACACTTTAAAATAACATTAATGTCCTACAAGATTTGAGAGGCCTCACTCTCTATTCAGACTGAATAAATTATGAAGTAAACAATGCAAGTCAAGTCGTCCAAGTGCAAACTCGTCCATCTGAGAGTCGTCTAATTGTAAAGGTTGTCCTACTGCAAACTCGACCAAATGTCACAATAATCCTTGGCAAATTCAACCAATACAATTTGTTGTCTCATGACATTGACAAATTGTACAATTTAATTATTGGGAGTAATTATAGAATACCCTACTACATCAACACAAAAATAGGTACCCTTGGGCTGTATGGGTTTCGGTTAGGCTTCGTGCATAAGGTTCAGGGTGAACTCCCTCCACAGTTTTAGGGTTTAAAGTATGCCCAGGTTTGGAATGCATGCCAAGGGGGGGGGTACTATTTTTAAAATTTGATCTATTAGCACAAACTCGTCCTTGCAAGAGTCGTCTAATTGCAAAGTAGTCCTAATGCAAACTCGACCAAATAAAAAAGTCATCCATGGCAAATTTAATTCAACACAAGGCTACATCAACATAAAAATAGGTTACCTTTTTAAGGTTTGGGCTATAATTAGTTTATAGGCTTTGTGCATAGGGGTCAGGGTCGTGAGTTCCCGTCACAGTTTGAGGGCGCGGTTCGGAATGCATGCCCGGGAGGGGGTGGTACTGAAATATTTTGTTAATGGGTGTATGCTGAATGACCGGTGGCGGGCACCGAGCACGGCTATTTTATTGTCCATTTCATTGTTTATGTGCATAGTTTTAATTCATTTTCCCGTGCGATTTCAATGCGGACATTTGTGTCGTATGTGTTGGGGGGGGGGGTACTCGCCTGAAACGGTATACAGGGTTGTGCCGCTTGAATGGGTCGCTTTTTTGCAAAAAAATCCCTAAACATGGGGGATGATTTTGTGCTGGAAAAAAATGGGGTCACTTTTTACAAATGGGTCTATTTTCGCGAACATTTTTGCAAATTGGGCCAATTTTCCCGATATAATGAAACAAAATCCTTAGAAATGAGTACCGTTTTCCCCCAAAATAAACCTTAGAAATAGGGTAGGGGTTTTAAATCTACATCTCGCTGCCGCACACCCCCGACCAAACCAAAATCAGAATTCCCACGGGGGGGGGGGGGGGGGGGGCTAGAATGTTGTGTGAAAAGGTCGAAATGAACCGTAATCATGCCATATACCTATGACAAAATCAAACAAAAAATTGCCAAATAATCTCAGATCCCACACTACATGACCTAGTCAAAATCCTCAGTGCTCGGCCTTGGTCTGTGCCTGTAGGCCTATACCTTTATAAATGATAATAGGCCTACCCCCGGGATATAATGCCATTCACATTTCAATGTAATCTTTTACTATTGTAATCAGTTTTATAAACATGTTCACACTTTGGTCATTTGTATTATAAAATCAAAAACCTTTCTTATCATTTAAGATTCTATATCTGTTCGTGCTATACTTTCTGCACTTTGTGATAGATTTGCAGGCAGCCATTTTGAAAGTACTGTAAACAGCTTCTGAGCATGTGCAGATCAATTAAACCAATCTTCCCTAGCAATTAAACCATGGACTAAACCTGGACTAACCTTTGACCCTTGAGGTCACAGTTAGTCCAGCTTTAGTCCAGCTTTAGTCCAGGACTAGTTAGTCCAGGTTTTGAGAAACAGAAATGGAGTTAGTCCACTGTTGTGGACTAAACCTGGACTAACTAGTCCAGGATTAAAGTTAGTCAAGGTTTAAGTTAGTCCTCTTTCGAGAATCCCAGCCATTGCCATGAACTTTGTTATCATAATACATTGTGTATATACCCTAGAATGTACCCAATAGGTTTTAATTGTCATATCTCTTCTGAAATGCCAAAAATATAACGATATAAATGTATATTCATTTTAGAAATCTATCACTGTCTGTATGTCGGTAGCCATCCCATGCTAAAGTGCGTTCAGGTTATTTAAAAAGTGTAATAAACATGTGGATAATACTGGATTCAAATAGCGCGCTTACTCAAATAATGAGGTCGTGCTACAAATTAAACTGAATGATGATAATCGATTGGCGATTGACTCAACAATATCCGCATCGGACCTTGTGCACAGTGATGAATAGCTGTAGTACCGTGCTTCTTATCTCTTTAGGTATATTAGTCTCAGGTTTTTGTTTATAATTTCAACAACATGCAGACCTCACTTTTGTATATTTGCCTTGAGCTAGTTTTGATTTGTGAAAAATAGGGACCATAAGCCCTCCCATTACTCTAATTACCAACGTCTTCATTGATATTAGAGTAATGAGGGGGGGGGGGGGTTTATATCAGGTGAGTTGGTTAAAGTAAGAGGTCATTCATTTATTTTCTTCATACAACAAAAGAATATATTGATCTTCTTAAGTAAACGTATACCTGAATGGGTTGTTTTGCTGAAAGTGTCTGTGGTGTTCTCCTTCGGCGATTCAGTCCTTCAACAAATTTCAGAAATCCCTCAATAAGTTGTATATTTTGGGCCGCTGTACGTTCCTCAAAGACATCAAAGTGTATCTCTTCTGATTGGTTATTTGGTTCAGAGAGCTTCTTGATCAAGGATGCAGCTGAAGGAAGCAGGACAAAACGACTACGCCAAAACTTCAAGGTCTGTAAAGATTAAGTGGAAAAGCTCAAATGATTAAATAGTTAGAGGAAAAGGACTCGCTTCTTCTGCATGGAAGCTGAGAGATCATTTGATTGGTTAACTTTGCTGTACAATAATTGTGTAACGTGTGTAGGAGAAGGCTGAAGTAAGGGATTGAATTGAAAGCAGGGGAAAGGCACACTAAATAAGAACAAATGGGTGTTAATTTGGAGTCTGCAATATATTCTTGTATTACTTTTTTTTGATCTGGATATGTCAGAAATTGTAAGTAAAACAACCAATTTCTTAAATAACGAACAGGTTAGTGAAAAATGGAATTCTTATATGTCTGTATGATTTTGTAATTTATAAATGCCAAAAAATATGTTGTGGGGTTAATCTTTTTATTTTTTACTTAACATAAAATAACATAAAATGACACTCATGTTTATAAGTGGAATTCCATACACAGGTACACGGACAGGCTATGTACACTTCTTCAAGCTAAAGATAATTGAAAAATGTACCAAAACTGAAGTAGCCTCATTCAGAGTAAACGTTTGATGGCCCTGTATAAACTCCATACCTCATTGAGTTCAAATCCTTCTTTGTCAGCATCCTTGCCAAAACAAATGTGATTATCCCGTAGATTCCATTTGTCATTCTGAACTGGTTTATGGTAGACCCTAGTCCTTGCTATATCATATCTATTCTTCTTGACACCCCATAACTGATAGGTGTAGGCCAATCTAGAGGTTGGAATCTCGTTCCTGGAAAAGAGAACATTTCAAACTGGGTGAGTTACAAAGAATGATCTCCCTGTTTGAGGTAAACTTTGGTCTGCATTATCTAACACCAATACCTCTTGACACTCAACAACTGATAGGTATAGGTCAACCAGAAGGTTGGAATCTCATTATTAAAAAGGAAGACCGTTTGATACAACGTGAACTAGAAACAATGGACATTGGTTTGTGAATGACCCTGTATCATTGATGATTCATGACACCCTACAACTGACTGCAGGTTATTGTCTTAGAAAGAATGAAGCTACCATCAATTTTATTATGGCAACCTGAACTTAGTTAAATATCAAGAGAATGGCACGTTCAAACTACACCAAAATTCTAGCAGAGGACACAGGGTATAATAGTTAAGATGGAAAGAGTGGTTTCTCAAGCTATCATGGTATCTAACTTTTATAGCTTTAAACAGTATTGGTTATATTATAGATATACAGATGAAAACCTGCAACAAATCTCGTTATTTACTTGGCTATAAATATATGACATAGTTTAACATGCGTGGGACAATGCAAGTCTTCTCTGTCAGATACAAATAGTTGTTAGTTTTCTCAGATGAGAGCACATTTGGCAGACAAAACTTAGTATAATTTACAAATTGATGAAGTACTTACTTTGCATTATACTTGACCACTTCTATATTGTATCTGTCCAGTTTGAGTGATATCTTATGAAAGGTATTGCCATAACTTAGCACATACTATTGATGAAGTACTTACTTTGCATTATACTTGACCACTTCTATATTGTATCTGTCCAGTTTGAGTGATATCTTATGAAAGGTATTGCCATAACTTAACACATACTATTGATGAAGTACTTACTTTGCATTATACTTGACCACTTCTATATTGTATCTGTCCAGTTTGAGTGATATCTTATGAAAGGTATTGCCATAACTTAGCACATACTATTGATGAAGTACTTACTTTGCATTATACTTGACCACTTCTATATTGTATCTGTCCAGTTTGAGTGATATCTTATGAAAGGTATTGCCATAACTTAGCACATACTATTGATGAAGTACTTACTTTGCATTATACTTGACCACTTCTATATTGTATCTGTCCAGTTTGAGTGATATCTTATGAAAGGTATTGCCATAACTTAGCACATACTATTGATGAAGTACTTACTTTGCATTATACTTGACCACTTCTATATTGTATCTGTCCAGTTTGAGTGATATCTTATGAAAGGTATTGCCATAACTTAGCACATACTATTGATGAAGTACTTACTTTGCATTATACTTGACCACTTCTATATTGTATCTGTCCAGTTTGAGTGATATCTTATGAAAGGTATTGCCATAACTTAGCACATACTCCATCTGTATTAGAAAAACACAAACAATAGAAATAAGAATAGACATCTATATATAATACCATTTCACTGTATAGTATCTGAATAACAGCCACATCGTACAAACTGATTTAAGGGGGATGTGCACCTTCGTATAGCCTCCGTAAAATTGCCGCAACTTCTTCATTATTCATTTAATCTAGATAAAAGTATACATTTTTTGCAGGAAAGGGTTCAATGAATCATGAAATTGACCATTTTGGAGAAAATGATAAAAAACACATTTTTTGCCCCATTTTAGGTTTGGAAAAGATAACTCAAAATATATTTTGTCAAATTTTGTCATACTAGTTTTATTGTATTCCTCATACAATTCCCTAGGAATCGTTTTTTTTGTTTTTGAAAATATTTATTATTTTTTGAATTAGAGACCAAAAAGTGCTAAAAAACGTCCAAAATCGTGAAAATCACCATTTTTGGTAAAAAATCACATTTGTTGGCACTTTTTGGTCTCGAATTCAAAAAATAATAAATATTTTCAACAACAAAAAAGATTCCTAGGGAATTGTATGAGGAATACAATAAAACTAGTATGACAAAATTTGACAAAATATATTTTGAGTTATCTTTTCCAAACCTAAAATGGGGCAAAAGACGTGTTTTTTTTGTTTTTATTATAATTTTTTCCAAAATGGTCAATTTCATGATCATGGTTGGATTCATTGAACCCTTTCCTGCAAAAAAATGTATACTTTCATATAGATTAAATGAATAATGAAGAAGTTACGGCAGTTTTACGGAGGCTGTACCTGAAGGTGCACAGCCCCCTTAAGAAATGTTTCGTCAGACTTGCAACATAATTATAATTCCTGTTACCAGATTGCTACCAATAGTGTACTGCATCAATAATGAATAACCTTGTATTAGGACAATAAAGATTCTTTGCATAGAAATGTGTTATTCTTCTCAGGAGGGAGAGCACATTTGTCATTGTAATTAACAAAATACATCGCTTCTTAAGTGATAAGTGTACAATTTTGTTGGGAAGAGTTGTTGAATGCTGTGTCCTCTCTGTGTCATGACTCAAAAAAGTGATGGCTCTGTAAAAGAATACATTCAGTAGAAATATAATGACTTACACACTTCTACGTACCTAGGTCAAACAAATCATAACACTTTGAACTCAAGGACCAATGAAATTACAGCAAGTCAACAACTTACAAATATATTAAAAATATATATGTCTCAATAGAATGCAGGGTTGTACTCCTTGGTTAAAGGTTCTGTCAAATGTTTTTTACTTGAAACAAAGCAGAAAAACAACCACAAAAATAATAGAGCAATTGTCTAGGACTCAGTTGAAGTGTAATCATGACATACCTTACTCTTATCTGTGACTAATGGTAGCTGTCTTCTTCCTTGTTGAGCAAGGCTGTTTAGCTTAGTTTGTGGGATGACTACTAGTTGAAAATCCTATTAAAACAAATAGAGTAATTAGCATAATGATATTTAAAACTGTCCAACATACATATAAGAATAAACACATTGTGGCTGTGACATATTGAAATAGAAAACAATAGGTGTGGCTTGTCACCAATGTTGTCATCAATGGCATCTAAAAGTACAATTTTACTGATATAAACATAAGTTAAAACAAGTTCTGTAAGCCAGCTGCACTTGCTATATTTTGTTACCTGCACAACATTAACCCTAATGCTTCTCAGTACTACACATTACTACAGAATCTTATTGTGCAATCTTGGCAGGCTACATGTGCATTCATCTTTTTTCATAAAAATAACATGGTTTGGAGGTCAGAGACTGGTACTTCTATGCCATTAACCCAGGTTCATTTCTCAGCACCAACAGAGATGGTTTTCCCCTTTGGTCAATATCTCCCACCTGAAAGTTTTATTCCCCAAATGACGCAGGTGTTAGGGTTATTATCAGGTCTTCTCAATTTACCTGTATAAGCCTCTGTGATACCAGCTCCTGTACAACATTAATCAATGTTTCCTTTTATTCCCCAAACAACGCAGTGGATGTTAGGGTTATTATCAGGTCTTCTCAATTTACCTGTATAAGCCTCTGTGATACTAGCTCCTGTACAACATTAATCAATGTTTCCTTTTATTCCCCAAACAACGCATCGGATGTTAGGGTTATTATCAGGTCTTCTCAATTTACCTGTATAAGCCTCTGTGATACCAGCTCCTGTACTACATTAATCAATGTTTCCTTTTATTCCCCAAACAACGCATCGGATGTTAGGGTTATTATCAGGTCTTCTCAATTTACCTGTATAAGCCTCTGTGATACTAGCTCCTGTACAACATTAATCAATGTTTCCTTTTATTCCCCAAACAACGCATCGGATGTTAGGGTTATTATCAGGTCTTCTCAATTTACCTGTATAAGCCTCTGTGATACCAGCTCCTGTACTACATTAATCAATGTTTCCTTTTATTCCCCAAACAACGCAGTGGATGTTAGGGTTATTATCAGGTCTTCTCAATTTACCTGTATAAGCCTCTGTGATACCAGCTCCTGTACTACATTAATCAATGTTTCCTTTTATTCCCCAAACAACGCATCGGATGTTAGGGTTATTATCAGGTCTTCTCAATTTACCTGTATAAGCCTCTGTGATACCAGCTCCTGTACAACATTAATCAATGTTTCCTTTTATTCCCCAAACAACGCAGTGGATGTTAGGGTTATTATCAGGTCTTCTCAATTTACCTGTATAAGCCTCTGTGATACCAGCTCCTGTACTACATTAATCAATGTTTCCTTTTATTCCCCAAACAACGCAGTGGATGTTAGGGTTATTATCAGGTCTTCCCAATTTACCTGTATAAGCCTCTGTGATACCAGCTCCTGTACAACATTAATCAATGTTTCCTTTTATTCCCCAAACAACGCAGTGGATGTTAGGGTTATTATCAGGTCTTCTCAATTTACCTGTATAAGCCTCTGTGATACCAGCTCCTGTACTACATTAATCAATGTTTCCTTTTATTCCCCAAACAACGCATCGGATGTTAGGGTTATTATCAGGTCTTCTCAATTTACCTGTATAAGCCTCTGTGATACTAGCTCCTGTACTACATTAATTAATGTTTCCTTTTATTCCCCAAACAACGCATCGGATGTTAGGGTTATTATCAGGTCTTCCTAATTTACCTGTATAAGCCTCTGTGATACCAGCTCCTGTACTACATTAATCAATGTTTCCTTTTATTCCCCAAACAACGCATCGGATGTTAGGGTTATTATCAGGTCTTCCTAATTTACCTGTATAAGCCTCTGTGATACCAGCTCCTGTACTACATTAATTAATGTTTCCTTTTATTCCCCAAACAACGCATCGGATGTTAGGGTTATTATCAGGTCTTCCTAATTTACCTGTATAAGCCTCTGTGATACCAGCTCCTGTACTACATTAATCAATGTTTCCTTTTATTCCCCAAACAACGCATCGGATGTTAGGGTTATTATCAGGTCTTCTCAATTTACCTGTATAAGCCTCTGTGATACCAGCTCCTGTACTACATTAATTAATGTTTCCTTTTATTCCCCAAACAACGCATCGGATGTTAGGGTTATTATCAGGTCTTCCTAATTTACCTGTATAAGCCTCTGTGATACCAGCTCCTGTACTACATTAATCAATGTTTCCTTTTATTCCCCAAACAACGCATCGGATGTTAGGGTTATTATCAGGTCTTCTCAATTTACCTGTATAAGCCTCTGTGATACCAGCTCCTGTACTACATTAATTAATGTTTCCTTTTATTCCCCAAACAACGCATCGGATGTTAGGGTTATTATCAGGTCTTCTCAATTTACCTGTATAAGCCTCTGTGATACCAGCTCCTGTACTACATTAATCAATGTTTCCTTTTATTCCCCAAACAACGCATCGGATGTTAGGGTTATTATCATGTCTTCCTAATTTACCTGTATAAGCCTCTGTGATACCAGCTCCTGTACTACATTAATCAATGTTTCCTTTTATTCCCCAAACAACGCATCGGATGTTAGGGTTATTATCAGGTCTTCTCAATTTACCTGTATAAGCCTCTGTGATACCAGCTCCTGTACTACATTAATTAATGTTTCCTTTTATTCCCCAAACAACGCATCGGATGTTAGGGTTATTATCAGGTCTTCTCAATTTACCTGTATAAGCCTCTGTGATACCAGCTCCTGTACTACATTAATCAATGTTTCCTTTTATTCCCCAAACAACGCATCGGATGTTAGGGTTATTATCATGTCTTCCTAATTTACCTGTATAAGCCTCTGTGATACCAGCTCCTGTACTACATTAATCAATGTTTCCTTTTATTCCCCAAACAACGCATCGGATGTTAGGGTTATTATCATGTCTTCCTAATTTACCTGTATAAGCCTCTGTGATACCAGCTCCTGTACTACATTAATTAATGTTTCCTTTTATTCCCCAAACAACGCATCGGATGTTAGGGTTATTATCAGGTCTTCCTAATTTACCTGTATAAGCCTCTGTGATACCAGCTCCTGTACTACATTAATCAATGTTTCCTTTTATTCCCCAAACAACGCATCGGATGTTAGGGTTATTATCAGGTCTTCCTAATTTACCTGTATAAGCCTCTGTGATACCAGCTCCTGTACTACATTAATTAATGTTTCCTTTTATTCCCCAAACAACGCATCGGATGTTAGGGTTATTATCAGGTCTTCCTAATTTACCTGTATAAGCCTCTGTGATACCAGCTCCTGTACTACATTAATCAATGTTTCCTTTTATTCCCCAAACAACGCATCGGATGTTAGGGTTATTATCAGGTCTTCTCAATTTACCTGTATAAGCCTCTGTGATACCAGCTCCTGTACTACATTAATTAATGTTTCCTTTTATTCCCCAAACAACGCATCGGATGTTAGGGTTATTATCAGGTCTTCTCAATTTACCTGTATAAGCCTCTGTGATACCAGCTCCTGTACTACATTAATCAATGTTTCCTTTTATTCCCCAAACAACGCATCGGATGTTAGGGTTATTATCATGTCTTCCTAATTTACCTGTATAAGCCTCTGTGATACCAGCTCCTGTACTACATTAATCAATGTTTCCTTTTATTCCCCAAACAACGCATCGGATGTTAGGGTTATTATCAGGTCTTCTCAATTTACCTGTATAAGCCTCTGTGATACCAGCTCCTGTACTACATTAATCAATGTTTCCTTTTATTCCCCAAACAACGCATCGGATGTTAGGGTTATTATCAGGTCTTCTCAATTTACCTGTATAAGCCTCTGTGATACCAGCTCCTGTACTACATTAATTAATGTTTCCTTTTATTCCCCAAACAACGCATCGGATGTTAGGGTTATTATCATGTCTTCCTAATTTACCTGTATAAGCCTCTGTGATACCAGCTCCTGTACTACATTAATTAATGTTTCCTTTTATTCCCCAAACAACGCATCGGATGTTAGGGTTATTATCAGGTCTTCTCAATTTACCTGTATAAGCCTCTGTGATACTAGCTCCTGTACTACATTAATCAATGTTTCCTTTTATTCCCCAAACAACGCATCGGATGTTAGGGTTATTATCATGTCTTCCTAATTTACCTGTATAAGCCTCTGTGATACTAGCTCCTGTACAACATTAATCAATGTTTCCTTTTATTCCCCAAACAACGCATCGGATGTTAGGGTTATTATCATGTCTTCCTAATTTACCTGTATAAGCCTCTGTGATACTAGCTCCTGTACAACATTAATCAATGTTTCCTTCACTTTACTATCCTCATCCTTAATATCTTCAATGAAGCTGAAAGCATCTAGATTGTATGGGGCTTCCTCGTAGTCTGCCTCTAATACACATCTCTCTGGGTAGTAGTCAGTTGTAATGGGGAAGCATGCTGAGGTTGTCAGGGATTTCCAGTCTACACCTGTTATAACATAAGCATAGTTTATGTCTGTAAGATCATACAATTCTTCTTCATAGATAACAATTTCATAATAATTTGCTGTAAATATTTTATATTCTTGTGACCGTTGTAGAACAATGTAAATGTTGTAATATAAAGGGTGGTTCAAAGAAAGTTTTAATTTTTTTGGGAACCTACATCTGACGGACATTTTCTTCTTTTTACTTTCATGTTTGTAAATGTCTTTGCATATTATTAAAGCAGTGGAGTATCACTGGGCAAAAATCTAATATCTGGATTAATTTTGTTTATGAAATACCGTAGTTTAAAAATGTCATGTGCAAAATTAACTTGTCCACAAATGCCTCCAAAGTTTCTTTCAAAAAAGTCATACCTGCTCAAAATACTGATTTTAGGCCATTATAATCTTGACTAACTCCTATTTTTTGCTTATCGGTTATTGATTAAAGACAAAAATGTTGTCTAAAGTGCTATTTTCTATGTCTTTGATTCCTGTTTAGAATCTTATATAGTCAAATGGATTTAAATGAGATGGCTACTGTGGACAAACCAATTTTGCACATCTTATTTTTAACATTCCATAGTTCATAAATGAAATGAGCTTAGTCTTAGATTTGTTAGCCCAGTTCGTCCTGCGAGTGCAACAATGTCGTAAGTGACATTTTGGCGAAATTGACTTTTTTATATATTTTGAAAGAGTAAGTAATTGCGCTCATTTTAAGCTAATTTTGAAGTTCTAAAACAAATTAATTATTTTTTAATTTATAAAAAACAATATCGTAAGTGCACTTTAATTTAATTTTATATTATTCTGAGTGCAACAACAACGTATCTACCACTTACGATGTTCTTGCACTCTGTTTTCTCATATTTTCCCAAGTTTTCTCAGTGCAATAATAACGTATCTGCCACATACGTTGTTGTTGCACTCTGATTTTTATATTTTCTCAAGTTTTCTCAGTGCAATAATATCGTATCTGCCACATACGTTGTTGTTGCACTCTGATTTCTCATATTTTCTCAAGTTTTCTAAGTGCAATAATAACGTATCTGCCACATACGTTATTGTTGCACTCACTAGATTTGTTATTGCAGATACGTTATCTAAAAATGTCAATATCTTTTCAAATACTTATTTTGATGACACGATGTTTAATTTATATCATCAAAGAAAATAATCTTTATACTTCCATAACATAATATGTTTACTCTAAAACACAATAAGTATGAAAAACATAAAAATGCTTCTCTTGCAAATACAGCAAAATGCAGATACGATATTGTTGCACTCGCACGACGAGTTATGCTTAATAGCCTCTGCTTCGATAAAAATGTAAAGAAATTTATCAAATATTATTAGTAAGTAGCTAAAATGGCTGCCAAAAATAGGTTGACTTTTGTTTGATCCATCCTGTATGTACAATTCTTACACAGCTAAGAAAATTTGACCGGTCTCATACAAATCTGCGAGATCTGTGAGAGAAAATGTCAGCACAAGTAGTCAGAGCTTACATACAATAGACTTTTGGTCCAATAAGTTTAATAATGAGAATTAAGGTATTGTTTTCAGACCATACCAGCTCACCCCTGTTTATGTCAGACAATACATGGGTAGTCTTAAAACAATACCTTTATTCTATAAATGTAGACTATCTATGGTTCCTGGACTATTCTTAACACACAAGCTACTTACCAGATTGCACATTAGGTGTCCATGACTGTTCACCAGTTATTCCCCATGTACATGCTACACGGCTTTTGAGATCATTGTGTGTCCTATGGGAACGACTTGGTGTATCTGAAATAAAAGTGACATGCCATTTATGATTAAAACAATGGTAGAAGAGTATTGACTATTGGATATTCAGATGTCCAACACTGTGTGAAAGTTTCCTGGGTCAAGTTCTGGTTGGCCCTAGTGGCATAACTCCGGGTGGGGGTGGGGTGGGTTAGTTAACTACAAAAGGCCATTTAGTAGTATCTTCACCCTGTGGCCCAAATGATCTTCCTCCCACATCCAAACATCCAAGAAGGTTAGCATCAATATATTGGGCATCAACATGATCATAACAGCAGTTTATGCCTTGATATGCCAATGATATCAAATGGATATGTGCTCACACTAACTTGTACTTGCACAGCTAAAATTCCTGAAGCTTTGTAAAGTTGTGTATATAGTTCATAATGGGCCACCATCTGTTAAGTTGTGTATATAGTTCATAATGAGCCACCATTTTCTTACCTTCCACATGATAAGATTCATCTCCATAATCTGTGGTGCAAAGACTAGAATCGCTGGATGAAGCACTCATAGTACCAGCATAGTTACTGTAGATACCTTCCTGACCATACATGTAATAGGAGATCTTGTGATGGAGCTGTGTGGTTTCACCACCAGGACCTAGGTGTTTCAAAATACAAAATTATTTACAAATTTAACTATGATTTCTAGATTGTTTGAGTATTCACATTATTCACTAGGTTAATCGATTTGGAGCATAAGATAAAGACCTTCACATCACTTTACTTGAGTAGCATGAACACTTAAGGTGGCTCTATTGCTTGTCAAATAAAATATTAATATCATGCAATGCACCTTGGTTCACTCTTACAATGAAATAAATGTGATGACATCACAATGACGTCATCGATGTTGGGGGAGGGGGGGGGAACAAGGTCAAGTGCGCACAGCTTATTATTGAACATGTGATTTCTATGCCCTGGTATATATGCACAGGCAATTAAAAAATGATTTCTGGTGTTGAAGTGCAACTGATGCGTCTATTACTGATATGCGCACTGAAGACACATTCATACTTCAGGTGGTATACAGTATAGCAAGCATTGTTGGTTCAAACACACATACTATAAAAGATATTCCTTCGATAAGAAACAATAGAAATAAAATCAGACCTCTAGGAAATGTATGTGTCCATCTCTTCCTATCTGCTGTCAGTTTGGTTATCAATGTACTTGGTTTGAATGGGTTATTGATGGATTCCTGGCATGGTTGACCCCCGCAGCAGGTGAATACCTGGCTGTCATACTGCTCATATCGGCTTTCATCATCATCATCTTTGTTGTCATCATTCTGGCCATCATGTTGCTCTTTATCTATCCGAGGGAAAGAAACACGGCGAGTAGGACTGCTAGGACCCAAATCCTGCATAAGAAGAATGTAAGTCAAATGACCAAGTTAATGCACCCATTACCTTATACAAGGGCAAAATGTGTTTGAATTGTTATCACTGATTGCATTTATTTATTTTTCAAAAACTGTAAAATAAGGCCAATATTCAAAATGCAATGTATTTAGTAAAATAGGGTAGCTGTAAAGGCGCTATAATAGTAATAACTTCATATGAGCTGTTCAGATGAACAATGAAATTAAATACTAAACCTTTTTGTTTGTTTGTTTGTTTGTTGTTTGTTTGGCAAATTGACAAAACAATACAAAAAATTACAAAGCAATCAATACACAAAGAGCAAATATATAATAAGTACACACAAAAATAGACAACCAAATCAATATGCCAGGATAGCCCATAAAGATGGCTAAATATGCCAATGGGGTCCAGTAAAGAAAATGGAGCCTGCAAAAGTGTGAAAAAACAAAGCAAGACAGGACAAAAGAAGAGGACCAATAGAAATAAGTTTAAGCATACTCAGCCAACTCCCGGTTCAACGAACTTTGAGACAAGTGTGCTTTGACATGGGCTTTGAAGGCATGTTTAACAGGGATGGATTTAACATGGTTAGGTAAAGAATTCCAGTCAATGATACCATTGTAATAAAACGTATCAGCAGCAAGGCCTTTGTGATGTGATTTTTTACTACTAACTGAATTAAAGAGATTTGTTAATTAATGAACAGAATTTTATAGTGATGCATTGATACTGTAAACATCACCTTTGGTAAATCCTGAAATCATATCCAGGTTATTAGCAAACCATAGTGGCAAAATGAGATTGTGTTTAAATACATGTACAAACTCTTCATGTCAATTCAATGCCTTCCTACCTTTTGACTGGGTAATCTGCAGCGTGGTTTGAATAGTACTTGTGTAGATGAGAACTGTCTGTGCCGTTGACTTCTAGATAAATAGAAGCTATAGTTGAGCCAATTTGGAATATTGTACTTCTGGTTATCATCGGATGCTTTGGTATCCTTGGGGACATTTGAATACTGTGTAATAAGATGGCAAAACAGGGAGAATAAGAAATTTATTTTACATAATGGTTCACAAAAATTAGATGTATAATATGCCGTTTGCTGTATGTAAACATTTTAACTACTACTATGTTACCCTAGGAGGTGTTATGTTGGAGACTGCATCCCAGTCCTCAGGCAAGGAGCAATTATCAATTGTCATCAGATAGCATACTAATTGGGACATGTGCAGAAATAAATAGACTTGTTCAAGTCATTTAGATCATAGGATTAAACACACATGTACATAGATTTGATTCAAATCTAATATTCAACCAACAATACCAACTGTCAAACATGTCACTGGTACCTCTGGTTAGGTGACTACCACACTGACCCAATGGGGCAATTACCAATTACACAACTATTAGTGGTATGGTCAATTAAATCTTTTACTTACAGAAATTGCAGTATACTATCTTACAAATAAAGGACACATACAACTATTTGAAAATCAGAATTGATTCCTGATTAATTTGAATCATATGCATTGGCAAAATATTGATCTCAATTTCCATTTAATGTGACAGTACAAAAGAGAAAATAACAAGGACAAACTTGTTTTTTGCATTTTGAAATGTTATACTTACAATAAATAGAGGTACAGGATGTGGCGGTTGTTCTGCTAGACACACTAAATCACTGCCAATACCTTAAAATACACAGCATACAAAGTGGGTCAAAGTATTGCACAATCATCAACTAGAAAAAAGTGTTCACAATAATGTTGTCCTCTTTTTTTTGGTTGTGACATGAACTGAAATTATTCATTCCCTTCTTTGTTTTTCTTTGACAGTGAAACAAATAGGAGTTTTGATATATTTTGATATATTTTTGAAAAGAAGTAATACTGTAAATTAAAATTATTAAAATATCATAGTATTTTTATAACATGCATTCACAACATCAGTTCCAACTGTGTTTGAATTATTTGTTTGAGATGCCAGGGCTGACTAGTAATGATCAAGTTACAATTCTTTAGATGCTGCCGTTATTCCCTACTTCGTTCTAAATCATGGCACACATCAATGTTTTAACATACCATAATCTATCATGCGTAGTCTATAGTTTGATCAGTTCCAAATTGGCGAAGCCATTTTACAGCATTGAATGAATATAGAAGGACGCAGGCACGCATGAAAGCAACTAGCGCACTTTGCATCATATGTGCGACACATGCAGGTGACCAATACCGTGTGCGTGTGGCCTTAATCGTGAGCGTATGCTTGGATTACTTTTGCGTGTGGAGATATAAAAACCAAATATTCTCGCAAATTTGGAATTGATTAAACTACATATCAACCAACATTTTGTTTGCTTCAAATATACCTGGCCTAAGTGTTATCACTATTATAGCCTGCTCAGTACTACCTCAACATCACGCAACCCATCAACGTACCATAATCTATCATGCGTAGTCTAGTCATATCAACCAATATCTTATCTGCTTCAAATACACCAGCTCCAGGCGTTACTACAAGAATAACCTGCCCAGTTCGATCAAAGTTACGATTCACGTAGTGATTATCAAATACTGCAATGATATGAAATATTAAATTAATTAATCATGAAGCAATTCATAAATGGTCATGTGTTTTAAGCTCGCCTCCTTTCGCGTTACACACGGATTTTGGCTTTCGCGACATGAATTTAACTTTACACATTTATATTTGCTTGTATACCCCCCTGAGGTAGTAAAAGTATACATTTTCTGAAGGGAAATTGCATGAGGAAACCAAATATGTCATTAAAATTATAGTATGACCAAGAACTAAAATGGTATGATCGGAAATGTTCGGAAAATATCAGAGTTTTTTAATTTTTAATTTGAGATCCATATATTTTGTATACCTATCCCTATCATTATTTTGTTTACATATTTGAATTCCTCATGAAATTACCCATTAGATGATATATATTTGTCAAAGTTACTACGTCGGTATGGTAATTATACCGGCTAGTGAATATCTCATATTTTTATTTTATATATTTTTAGAATTTTCAGAAATATTTGTTTAAGGATGAACCCTTCCATGATATAAACTGCATTTCTGAATTCCTCTAGTTACAAGCTTTCCAAAAATGTATACTTTTGCTATCATAGGTTGAAAACTTTTTCTGTTATAGTCATTTTTATAAATCCGGTAAATTAAGGCTGATTATTCATGTTGACTGTGTAGCGAATAGGAAGAAAGCTGATGATCATTGTCTTATCCATAATTAATTAGTTGTTAATAATAGTTGACAAGTCTATTGAACCACATACTTAATGACTACTAAATATCCTTTGAAATGGGACCAAAATTGTGTTTTTAACATTAGGGGATGACTAGTTATTGTAAAAAGAACAAAGCATGGGATTATCCCCATTGAGTTTGTACAGGCAGCACCCCTTCCAGAAACACCCCTTCCAGCACCACCCCTGGTTCCCAAACATCAAACAGCTGTATCTCCCTTTCTGTATTAGCTATACCAATGCCATTTGGCAGGCAGATAGCTTGTTATTAGGGCTTTAAAATGATACCAAATTTGTTGAGATAGCTTTTGTGGTTTTAAAAATATTTGAGGAAAATGACAGCATGAAGCTAAAAAATGTAACGGCACCACCCTATTGGGAGGCGAGTTCATAACGCGTGACCAAATACATTCATACCATTCATTCTAGAAAAAGTCTCTTTATAGACACCTTTGCAAGTTCTCATTCTATCTTTGTGATTTAAGGCCAATGTCGTCTTCAATTAAATCTACATGTTTTTATTGATCAACCTGTGGCTTTGGGATGGATGGTCTCCTAATGGTATAGAAATTGTTTTATCTACACCTTTAGTGCAGGGACCTGAAAATCATTTCCTCGGCAATACAATCTTAGCAGTGATTTTAATTACTGAACAACTACAAATTATTGAAGATGTTCATCATGACTGTTAGATTAAACTGCAAGCTGTGTGCCTTGTGGAGAAAATGGATATCAAAATCAGAAAAACAACTATGTGTAACAACTCTGACAAGCATAACAATTATTGAACAAAATTCAATTTCAATTTCAATCACCACAATCAAATCAAAATTATTATTTATTGGCAAATCAGGACAGGTGATTGAACACTTTGTTAAACTTACCATTAAGAGAAAGGTTGATGGCTTCTAATACATTTCCTTCTGCTGATTTAGAATTTTGACCTTTTGGCAGACATTCTGAAATAATAAATATCAGGATTCAAATAATGTGTGATATGGGTTTCATTCTTGTGCTTTGGATCAACATGATATAGCACAAAGATTCAATTATTTTCATCGCTATGGACCATGCCCACTGCCTCCATATGGTTTTGAAATTTGCCCTACATTAACAATGACAGACACTGAATTGCTGGTTGCATTGTGGAGGAAATGTATAAAATGCCTTTTTACACTCAATTTTTCAAACCTGTGTATGTATGTATGTGAGCATATTGTATCAATAGGTAGCTATCCA
Source organism: Ophiura sarsii (assembly GCA_035610835.1). NCBI lineage: Eukaryota > Metazoa > Echinodermata > Ophiuroidea > Amphilepidida > Ophiuridae > Ophiura > Ophiura sarsii. The sequence continues at coordinate 86,512,083 of CM069442.1, read as the reverse complement.
AGGTTCCTGTAGTTGTGAGAAGCAACTGTGTGCAAATGATGACTTATCATAAGCAACTGTACCTTATTGGTGCAATAACATTTACATCAAGAGGTATATTAGGGCAGTTTTCTTTTGGGATGAAGGGCAAGTAAACCTTGGTTTAAATTAGGGAATAGTGATGTAATACTAACTGAACTCTAAACCAGAGAGGATAGGACAAATAGTTTGTTTAAAAGAGGTGTCCCGCAAGCACAACATTGTGCATTATATGTTATAAAATAATTATCGAGCCCTAGTTATATAGAACAAAACATACTTATGACAAACACGAATAAAAACTGCCACCTCTCAACATGCAATTTTTAAAATGTGTGGCAATCGAAAGTCCAGGTGTCGATGACGTCATGTTTATTGGTGCTCAAACTTGCCCAAGTGCATTGTACAGGGTGTCCCAAAAGTCTATGCACGTTTTTGAAGAGTCATATCTCATAAAATATAAATCATATGGTATAAATTTAACCATATTTTGATAGACGAGACTTGGGAAATTATTTTGATACCAAACACAACCCTATTGGTGAACCTAAAACATTATAACACTGGTTGGAAGTTTTTGGCCATGTGCCAGACCCACCCATACCAAATACCACACATTGTTGCTAAAATCAGGTGCGCATAAATTAACAGTATGAAAGCAACGTTGCGTATTAGTCAAAGTTCACATGCTTACCTTGCAACATTAATGTTATTACCAAACTCGGTCACTCATAACAGAAATAGGCGTAGTAGACAACATTGCACAGTAAAAGTCTTCATTCAAGATGGTAAACAGCATAGGATAAGCGAATACAAATTGTATGGTTCTACGCTGAAACAAATTCAGTTCAACTTACTCAACAAAAGTTCAGAAACCATTTCAAAGTGAAACGCGCACCAGGAAGAATATCCATTTTGAAGTTAGTGGATACATCTTTAACACAGGAACTGTGCATGGTTTGTATCGATGTGGTAGAAAGACTGGTAGATCAACAAGTCACATTGATGGCATAAGACATGCAGTAGCCAAAGGTCCAAAGAGATCTATTCGCCGACTTTCCGCAGAAAACAAGATTAAAAGATCAATTGTTCACAGAATTTTGCGTAAGGACTTGAAAAAGTTATCATACAAGATTCAGATCAAACAAAACATTAAAGCAGCGGACAGATATAGTTTGTTATTATGATGGGATCACTGTAATGTAAAATTATAAACATTAATTGACGGATCACTTTCCGTGTAACTAACTCTACCCGTCTTTTGTTAATCTCAATAGGTATGGATTTATGAACTTTATTCCTCCAAAGTATAAAATTACATTTTTGCAGTAATATATATTTTACTTCTAGGGTGGCATTACAACCAGATGTTACTCCAATGTTTGGTATCAAAATTATTTCCCACATCTCCTCTTTCTAAATATGTATTCATATTTTCAATACGACTTATATTTTGTGAAATACAAAGCTTCAAAGTCGTGCATAGACTTTTGGGACACCCTGTATGAACGTGACATCATCGACAACGGGACTTTCGATTGCCGCAAATGTTAAAAATTGCATGTTGAGAGATGGCAATTTTCATTCGTTTTGTCATAAGTATGATATTTTGTTCTATATAACTATATAATGCACAATGTTGTGCTTCCGGGACGCCTCCTTTAATAAAATCTAGAAATTATTATAGAGTATACTGATGCAATACTAGCTAGACATAACCGTTATCAAACCCAACAGACACAATGACTGTAAAGGGAACAATTCTGAGCTTCCCAATTTCTGTTTATTCTTAGACTAACCTTGATGTCGAGAGCCCTCTATATTTTGCTTATACTCTATCATAAGCTGCTTAATGGTGACCAAAACAGGTAACCATTCATCACGTCTCTCATTCAATACAACAACCCTGGAATCAATGGGGGAAAAAACAATATGGTATTATTTATTCCAGTAAAAAAATGTGATAGAATATGAAATCATCTTTCTCATCAACAGTATCATCATCCCTGTCTTCATGTTTCATAAAAACACTTTCAGATATAAATATATAATGATTTATCAGTCTTACTCACATGCATGTTTACTTACAACCTAACACATGAAATCAAATAAAATTGAAAATGAATCCTAAACAAATTAAATGTCAGAAATTCTGTTTTTGATTTTCAAAACTAAGGCCAAAAAAAGAAAGAAGGTTTGTCTCTGAAACCCGCGCGCATAAGTATGTGTAATAAGCTTCAGTGCGTAGCTCTACGCGGCAATACATTTTTCTTCCATTTTTTTTGTTTTGTTCTCTGTAAGCTTAAATCAACACGAAAATGATATGCATATACATTTGGAAACCATCAAATTCATATGTTCATCTATTCGTATGGTCTTTTGCACCGTCCATTGATATGCACATGTCATCAGCAACGCAAGCTGAGCGTGCGCCGAAGACTAGTGGTGCAACTATAAAAAGATGGAATTTCATTGTAATACTATACACAGCTCCTGGTTTTGGTATTTTTGGTTTGCGAGAGATAAACAGTAAACAGGGGTGATATTTTTCTGAACATATTGTGTTTTAAAGGGGTTTTAACAATGATCGTACGGATAAAAAGGGGGACAGTCCTACATAATCATATGCATTGGACATTTTGTCTAGTGGTGTGTGTTCATTCTACCATTAAATCCTTGAGGTAAAATAACATGTAGATGGTTGTGAAATTGTGAATCCAGTCAAACCTTTGTAGTCATATGTGTGAGTACATGTTTGATTAAACTTGAACTCCATGTAGATAGTCCTCTAAAGTCAAATTAAACATGGCCGGTTTGAAAAATAGAATTACAAACTTGCATACTTCTCTAAAAATTAAAAATTAAATCGCACAGCACTTTGCAAAATGAAATTGCTAAATTTGGAAAAGGTGTTTAATAATATGCTAGTTTTCCTAGTATTAAATCAATGTATCTTTTTTTTCAACTACCTGTAAAAATCTTGATATATGCGTCCTTTGCAATCCATGTGTAGACTTGTCCTCATAGACTCTGGAAATTCATCTGAAATGAGGTAATAATTGAATTTAATAGTAGAATTACCTAATGTCAAACAGAAAGGTTTTTCACATTCATTAGCTACAACAAGGAGCCTTGTAATATATATTGATAAATTGTAAATAAAGTTAAACTGTTCCGAAGTTGAGGTCATTTCAAAGGTAAAATCAAGCTTAATGAACCATCACAACCCAAATGTTCATCATTTTTTTAAATTTAATTCTGGAAATGGTGAATACCAAATGCTAATTCCCTCAGAGAGCATAGGCAATGGAAAGGAGAGTCTCATACTTAGCATATAAAATTGGTTCAATTTCAAAATGGTAAGCTGTACAATGCTAAGTCTAAATGCAAGCAACATACTACAGTTGAATACACAAGTGTGTAAAGTGAAACTATAAGCTTGAAATATAGAACCTAAAAGATGACATTAGTCAGCCCTACCTATGGATACTGCATCATAGTGTGAGCGTGAAAACAGCACAATGGTCAGCTCACTGTTGATCTTCTTTTCTTTCCATGAATTGAATAATTCTGTGAGGAATCCATCAACAGCCTTCTCCATGTAGAGTTCACCTAGAAAATGAGGAAACAATGACAAGACAATGGAATTGATACAGGTTGATGTTACACATGTAAAAGACATATGAATATGAAACTTAAATTCAAACTGACAGTTAATTTGGTATAGACTAAGTACCCAATAAGCGTTACTTCTCAGTTCATTACATGGCTATTCAATTTTGAAAGGTTTAAACCAAAATATTATGCAGTTTAAATTATGTTTGCCCTCTGTTTGGTTTTTCGGACCTTTGTGATACACCTGTTAAAGGCATATTTTACAAGCAAATTGATATGATTATTGTCCATGTGTCCATGACACTGAAAATATTGACGCAAATAACGTAATTCCATGATAAAAAGCTATCTCTGATATTTGTTTACATATTAATAAAGAGTGGCTCAAATTTCCTAAATAACCCTTATACAGAACTGTTGATGTACCAGGGGTTTCCTAATTTGGGCTATCAAATTATTGCTTACCACAAGTATCAAATTCCCACATCTCAGCACTCATCTGAATAAACATATATACCATTCCAGTAGAGCTTCTAAATGCTACCCTAGTCTCTTCTGTGACTGCCCCGCATGACACTCTCTGTCCCCTGGACCATAGTTCTAGTACTTGAGCACGAATGGAGGCATGGACGATCTTCTTTTGTACATAGAGGCACTTACCAATCTGAAATGAAGTAAGTTTGTGAGCTATTTAAAACCCTGGACTTTGGAAAAGAGCATATAACCTTAACAGTTGAACATTAAAATTAATTTATACACTCTTGTCGAATTAATCAGAAAGCAAGAAACTAAAATATGCGGAGTTCATTGAAAGTGTCTAATGCACTCTGTGTGTGCGCCATTCAATGCACGCACTACACGCTTTGTTTTGATTTGTTGTTCAGGCATCACTGGTTTGCTGATTTCCACTGCAAGTATTAATTAGCGAATTTACATGTTTTCATTCGTTTTAAAACTATGCTCAAATTGTGATTTTTGATTTGTATATTGTTGTGTATGAATTAGGTCAATACATACGTATATTTTGTTTCTCAAAAAAAGTAGGCATCAGTGCATGTGCATTGATTTGTCTAATATCTCTCGAAACAACACATGCATTTATTGACCTATAATCATTGATCATGTTACTTTTGTATGCCAGCTTGTGAGAATCATGCGCCCAATAATAAAGCATATGACTAAATTTTGCTCTGATATCACATCACATATGTAAATCAGGTAGAATAATATATAGATCCAAATCTCTTCTCTAACTACTTATACTGATCCTTAAACACCAACTGAATAAAGACCTTTTTCATTCAGTTGGCATGAACACTTCAATTTCATTGGTCAGTAGCTTTTTGATGTATTTTTGTATTGAAGTGACCAAGTCCTGTCTCACACTCACCTTCCCTATACTCTATTTGGCTTCCTCTGGACAGTGACGTAAGTTACATGCTGCAATTAGTATAATACACAGTTATGCCACTGTCTCGTGATGGCCAAATAGACTATAGCTTCCACATCTGCCTCCCGACTAGTATACTGATCTTTAAAGTGTGATACAGGACTTGACTTGGGTGAGTTAAAACCCAACCAAGTCCTGTATCACACTCACCTGTACCTGACTCTTCCCCAGCTTCCACACGTCACTCCTATAAATACACTAATTGTTAAACACCAACTCAGCTTCCACATCACTCCTACTAATATACTGGTCCTAAAGACCAACTCAACCAAGTCCTGTATCACACTCACCTGACTCTTCCCCAGCTTCCACATGTCACTCCTACTAATATACTGATCCTTAAACACCAACTCAACCAAGTCCAGTGCCACATCTGATATATTAACAGGTTTGACTGCCACATCCTTGTATGCTCTCAACTGGAACAGGTTGGCAATACCCTGATCTATACTGATGATATCTGTGGAAGCAAATGAATATTCAATACATTAGACCCAAAGGAATTATCATTGTTGTTAAACCTTTCCGCATTCTCCTTTTCTTCTGCTAGAAGTCAAATTCCATCTTTCAAGATCTCTGAAACACAAAAAGGCAAGAACAGTTGGAGTACATGTCACATAGAACATCTAATACATCATTATCAACGATGTCAGCTGCAAAGCTTAGTGGGTGTTTAATGACATGTCTTTCTTCTTTCCAATTTGTCCTCATTTTTGTATTTTGTAAATAAAGCTTTGATGTTGCATTCATAAAAAAAGTAATAAGGTTTGACTTATTAAGATTTAGAGCATGAGGTCAAATGCTTTAACAACTTCATCATTAATAAACCACATCTATGAATTGAATTTTGAAACCAGCAGAAATGCTAATTCATTGCTTTTCGGGAGATAGCTAAGTTCTCAGTAAAAGGTGTAATTTCACTCTTGTATTTGAGTTCATAATGCTCAAAATGAATGAGCAATTTGTGATGGCATGTGATTGGTCTAAAAGCTCAGTCTCTGTCCAACTGCTTCCATCACATCATCTGAATCGACTCATACACATTACGTCAACGTACGGTTTGAGGTAGGAATAAGTCGTACACCTTCATCATTCACTGTCTGGTTATCAGTGCCTGTTTTGAAATAGATAAATGTCAGTAAAAGATTGTTAGTATGTTTTATAAGACACAACATAACAATGCTAAATTGTAACAAAGGAAACTATTTATTTATTGAAACTATTTATGTGCACAAAGAAAACTTAGTCTGCATTGACACATCACTGCAAAGGTTATTCAAACCTGCATGCATGGTCACAATCTGGAGTCTTAGGAATATTTTTTGAAGGAGTGACACAAACATCTGTAGAGTTCCCTGACAGACGTATAGTTTTGATGTACAGAAAATAGAATGTCACTGTCATAATGCTATTGACGAAATTCAAGCTATTTCACACAAGCGTGTTTTGTTGTTGTTCGTGGAGCTGTATCCAGATGCATGAAATGCGCGAACAACTATGCATGCATGTGCGTGACGATTTCACAATTGACCAATCAGGACGCAAGGTCATTTTTGAAAGCGTCAGGTACGGACTTCCATGTTTATGCACGTACACATGCACGCACACATTGTTGGAATTATGTCCATACCATTATGACACTTACAGGTAAACTCATACAAAGAGTGTGTATCGTAACTCCTTCTATAGACATCATATTCAACTTTGGCAGATTTCCAATTGAGAATGAAGCCTCTGATGGCAATACTGTAAAACAACTTAATTTTGCTAGCAAATTAATTTAGCTAATTTAGCTAGGAGATCCAATTTGCCAAATTAAATTGCCGCCAATTATATTATTTATATGGTTATATAAAGGAAGATGATACAAATTAATGAAATTTAATTGCCGCAAAAAGTTGCCTAAATGCTAATTCGCTAAATAAAGTTGCTGTGAAAATAAGTTGTTTTACAGTAGTTGAGAGGCTGATGTCATCAGTAACAACAAGGACCCATGCATGTGTTCACATGGACCAACAGTATCAAACAAACCACAAACACAACTAAACATTAAAGACAGTTATTTTGTAAACCAATCAAAAATGTGATTTAGTTCATGTGCATAAATACATGTCATTCTTGTTAATGTCCTAACTAATTATATATAAAGTATTTTTAACAAAAGTTGTATTTCACACAGAGTCCTAATGATATACTTCCCGTCATATGACCCTCTTGTGAAGAGGGGAGTAAAAATTAAATGAACAAGATAAAGCTACCTTTTTACCCAATTTTAAATGTTAAAATGCAAAGTATTTCATCATTTTTCTTTTAAATTACCAAATCTATCTCATGAGATGGCCATGAAAAGTGATATTCATCATTTTGGTAAAAAGAAGTATAGTCATTGTGGACTGTATATGAGATACACCCATTTGCTGTGAATTGAGCAATTACCTTTTTGAGGAAGTTCCACGCTTTTTAAGGTCTTCACTTGCAACAGCAAATGACTGAAAAGTAAAAAAAAAAAATTAGATTGTATTGTAAGAATAAATAGCAACTTTACAGTGCACCCCTTTAAAATTTAAAAATTGGTATTCTATACAAAATCTAAACTTGGTCAATTGTGTCAATTTTGTGAATGACTCCCCATTCTCACAAATAATTAACCATTCTCAAAAACACTTTTCAATAAATTGCAAATTTTGTCTCCACTCTATGAAAGAACAAGGGGAGGTGAGCCCAACATTAGGCTGGCTCAGTATTAACTGTAACAGGGTTATCTACTGCTATTGATTTGATCTACTCTACATGTATACCAGGCCGAGATCTTAATTAGTTTGCTGGAGTGTCCTGGAGGACTATGACTATGTTAAAATGGACACATTGGATGTCATATAACCTTTTTCTAATTGTGTTTTCTTTATTTGAATGTTCAAGGACGAGTCATCATTGCTCAAAGGGTCGCACGTTGCCCTTGGGATGCCTATTGAGAAACCCTAATCTGTACTGTACCGTACACAAAAATAAAAGATTGATTTTTATCACTAACTTGGTTTTATCACACACAAAGTGCCACCTACTAACCAAAAGTATCATAATTTGTAAGGAATTGGATGACCTAATAATATAACATTCCCGGGGCTGTACCTATGGAATCAAAATCTGAGTAATAACCACAGGTATTTTAGATACTTAAAATTCTGGCGCCTAAACTTGACAGTTCCTTTATGCCAAGTGACAAAAGAGACAGGGTTGCCAAAAGAGTAGCTGTATTCTAGTGAATAAAAGTGTCAATTGGTTTATATGAGTAAAGGAGGGACCCTAATGAGTTACAAGTAGCCCACATAGGCTACTTATTAACGGTTTTGGCAACGTTAACTGTATAGTAATAAGCATTATCACTAATTGATTGCTTCCCATGACACATGTATTACAGGTCATAATCAGGTCAAAACCTGTCTGTCTGTCTATCTCAGACAACTGCAATACATATGGCCAACTTAATCAAACAATATACAATCAGTTTTAGATACTGATATTGATCTACAGAACAAACTGATGTGCAAATTTACACAAAAAATTAGGGTTAATGTCAAGGACAGTGTCATGATAACTAAATGCGAAAAGTAACAAAATAAAATGATATTGTTATAACTGCTCAGAAACCATTGGATCCTCTACATTATGCACAAATCAAAAATAATCAGATAGTATGTTGTCTATCCCATGTACCCAATATTTCACAAGACCACAACCATTTAGGAAGATGTACTTATTGGATAGGGGTATACTTGTTGGATATGATGAGGTCCTGGGTATGTGCCATCAAATAGTGGTTCCCTTTGTTATTCACCGCGTAAACAAATTATGCCTACATTTTATATTTATGTTTGGTAACTCAGTGGGTCTTATTTCTTGAGATTTGCCTTTTTTCAAATATTTGGGCAACATTTGAAAAAAATCAATCGGCCTATTTTCCTGAAATTGGCCTTTTTCCAAAATATGGACCAACTTTTATTGAAAATTTGTCAAATTTATGATCTATTTTCATTTTGCTGGCGGCACATCTGCACATATCTACCAAAAAGTAATTGAGTGACCCCAATCGATGGACACTGTACCATTAGTCGAAACGCCTCTTAGCCGAATAACCGTTAAAAGGTCAATTATTACCGAAACGAACTTCGCAATTGTGAACCGCGCACTTTCGGTACTAAAACCGAGTTAAACTCCCGCGGAATCTGAACTATCATTTCAAGAGTGATCTTGAGGTCAAATGTAAGTCTTTTTTGGAGATTAATGTCTTGAAATATTCCTAATAATACAATCTGTATTACTTACTTATTAAAACCAGTCTCAGACATTTACAAGCAGAGTATTTCACATGGGAAGTTTGCAATTTTTTCGATATCGAAAGTGAAATGTACAAAAGTAGCGTTACATTGATCTGACAAACAGCTGTCTTAAACAGCGAAATTACAAAATTGTCACATATTCAGATAAATGAGGGTTTTAGTCATTATTATTTCCTAAATCGATTTTACGACGTGACCATTTAAGTAGATAAAAACAGATTGTAAGAGAGAGTAAAATTTGGAACCATTGGTATTTTGTCCATTGTCCATTCCTATGCGATCGCATTATATTTTGATGTTTGTGCGGATTGCAGGCTTTGTGCATAGGAGGGACATCTTTCGAGGGAAATATTTTTCAACTTATGAGCTAAATAACTGTGATATCCTTTTTCTCTAACAGAATAAATGATGTTTTTGCATCATGTGGCTCTAGAAACAGAATTGATGAAGTGTTTAAATCTCACGGATATAACTAGTTTCCCTTGATAGCTCAGATGGTAAAGGTTTCGCTTGGAGAACGAGAGGTCCGGGGTTCGAAATCGATCCTTCTGCTCTGCACATTTTCATATGATTTATTTTGTTCTCGTCAAAATCATTTTTTGTGTGTAATTTATTTATGAATGTTTGGTTCATTTCTTTTTCATAAGTTAACAGATCCCCACCATTCTAGTATAAATAATCCCAAAGCAACAAACAAACCTCGGCATAGTGCTCGGGATCAGAGAGACTTTAAAGTTGTATTGTATTTCCTGGTATAAAAGACGCGACGTATTTTTTTCATATACACACGCCAGTCACGGACGGCCCATGATGTGACGTTTAGAAGAGGTTTTCATGACAATGTTTTGCTGCACTTACACCTAATTTTCATCATTATGCGTAATGTGTCTAGTGAAACTAATATTTGAGTGGGTGAAGGGATAACCTGAGCACAATCGCACCCAGACGGAATATCGGGTAAGAAACATGGTCATCATAAATCATCATAAAACAATCATAAAACAATCATAAATAAATTAAAAACCCAACAAAAATGATTTTGATGAGAGAAAAAAATCCGTGACATTGTGCAGGATCGAACCCCGGACCTCCCGTTCTTCAAGCGAGCGCTTTACCATCTACGCTATCAAGCGAAACTAGCTATAACCGGGAGATTCAAACACTTATTGTCAAGTGCCAAATTTTGGTCACTACAATTGAGCTTCACATCGGGCTTCAAATGATGCGGCAAAAATCGTCTTAAACACTATTACTGTTTCAAACACGAAGGATATCAAACAACTCATTATAGTGTGCCACTGTATAGATGGATTTTTTACGACGTTGTAAAATAAGGGATTTACGGACGTTTTCATCTAAAATTGGCTACCATTTCTTCCAGTTCATGTCAGTTTTTACGCCGATGCAGTAGCATGAAATCTCACATTTCGGGTCGTTGGTGTCTGAATATATTGATCCGATAAAACAGTATGAAGTAAAATAGATGTATGCTTCATTGTAGGTTAGTGGGTAAACGATCAGCGGTCTCCTTTTGTATATATTTCGTCCTAAATAAGTTTTGTTATTTATAAATAGGTGATCGACTAAATTTGAATTTTTCGTGTTTACATTAGGACGCCCTCGTACCTAATAATTTGGGGTCAAATCGAACTTGCGTCCCGGCTGCATAGCCAATTAGACCCTGTATAATTCTACCAGATACTGTAGGTAACAGTGGAGTGTAAAAGACAAAAGTAGCATTGGTGTTTTCCCTTATGTGTTCTTAATCTTGGGTGTTGAATCCGCTTTGATTGTTATCAATTTATCACCAGAAAGGAAAATTTAGCATATTTTTTTAATTTGCTTATGTTGTTATATCTTGAATCTTTCCTGCCATCTACATTAATCTGTGCCGTCATGTGACCAGAACAAATTAAAATGCAATACGCTGATTTTGAAGGTATGACTTTTACGCTCCACTGTTACTATCCACCTACAGTATCTTATCTTTTCAATCAACAAAGCATCTAGTGTTTCAAGAGAGGTTTAAAACCATTAAAGGCATGTAATGTGATCTTTTCCAGAGAGCGCCCTCTATTCATGATTTTTTTTTTTAGAAAGTAGATTTTCTTGCAGATTTACATTTCTGATCATAAATCGTACATACATTCCAAGTTACAGAGCGATACGATTCCTAATTACCTCAAAATCATGGTTTTAGAGTGAATTTAGAGTGAAAATATAAACTGTCGTATTTTCACTCTAAAACCATGATTTTGAAGTAATTAAGAATCGTATCACCCTGTAACTGATTTATGATCCTAAATGTAAATCTGCAAGAAAATCTGCTTTCAATTTTTGTTTCGATGTTGAGGGCATTCCCTGGAAAGATCACATAATATACCTTTAACAGACTGATTTTGAAGGACAGAACTGAGTCCCACTCCCACAATTTGTAGTGAACATAACAAATTGCCCCAATGTATTCTGGGTATTACCTGTGCTGAACATCTTCATGGTATATCTCCAGTATATCTCCCTCCTTGATGTCCTTGAATTCCTTGGGGTTAACCAACAACTCTTCACCTAAACACAGGAAAAATGTCAGGAAATATCAAGTGAATTGTCAAGATAATAGGAGCCCATCATACACTTGCCCATAGGACAGAGCAGGAATCTTTGTTGTGTTATATTTCATTTGGGGATAATTCACTACTCTGTTGCTCATAACTTCTAAAAGGAAACATCCCTCAGCTCTAAATTTATTCAGAGGTAATGAGGCTTTCTTCTGACACCCAAGTCTCAATTTCGATGAGAAAATGTAGACTTGACCGGGTCATCACACACTTTTAAGAATTATTCAAAATGAGTCTTAACTTACCACTGAAACTTTTCTGGTGAACCCACAGTTTCATGATGTACAATTAGTGAATGAATCGTTGTGAGATGATTGTAGAAATCATTTCTTTATTTCCTAAAAGACAAGAACAAACACAGATTTGTCAACATACAGGAACAATGAATGTATCCTCGGAAGACACTTTGTATTGAGGAAGGAACACAAATTGGACATCAGTCATCTTATTGATTGATATGAAACCCTGAGGTTAGTTTAAGCTACATTGTATGATTTGGACAGTATATCATGTCTGGCCAAAGATGGAGATTAATGAACCATGATACTAAATGTACAGCCTGATTGGTATGGGGTTTTTAATCCACAGAATCACAATTATTTTGGTATAGCAATTGGTAAGCCTCCTGACTAGTAGCGAATTAACACAGAAAAGTGTGGGCGCACATAAGGCTTGCATTACGCAACAGGAATGCACCATGTATTATGCTAGATGTGCGTGTATACCAAAATAATGCTTGTCACTTGGACTAGTTTAACATGAGGAGAGATAAAAGCCACATATTCCTTGACTGACTAAACTAGAGATAAGCATTGAATGTGTTCCAGGGACTACACAAGAGATGTGGTTGGTTTTATAGACTTTTGTACACAATTTTCTAAAACACATTTGCAGTAGATTCAAAAGCAAACAATCAGTCCAAAATAAAATTAAAATAAACTATCAATTATCTTAATTACAGACACTTTGTTTAGGATTTATAACCTCACGAAATGCATGCCAGGTATGTAAAAAAAGTCCACATACAGCAGGGTAGTTTGTTTACATGTAGCTACATTTATTATCATGTTTGTATTTGCGCTAAGTTAGCTAAAAAAAAAAATTGAAAAAAAAGTCAAATGGGTAGCTAAGCGCGAACATTTAGATGCGATAAGATATCTACTTTTACAGTATAAGCTACAAGACAAATTAAATGATAGTAATTAATATATAAAGTCCATTTCATACAACTAGTTAAAAATATATTATATTGAAATTCTATGAGTTCCCATACTTGAACAAATTAGGGGGTCGGACGTACACATTTGTGTATGTCCGACCCAGTGTTCGTCCGACCCAGTGTATGTCCGACCCAGTGTATGTCCGACCCAGTGTACGTCCGATCCAGAGGTGAGGAGTGAATATGATCAGTAATGTTGTACTTTTGTTTGCTTTTAAAGCTTCCCTGAAATGTAAAACCACTAGAAATGTCTCATTTTGAGATTTATTTTCACAAAATATACCGAAAAAATTAGTTTTTGGGCAAATTCTGCCAAATCATGAAAAAAATACATATTTTCTCAAATTTTTCACTGGATTTTCCCCCAAAATAATAGTCAATATATTGAGTTTTAAGTGCAAAATTGTAAAATATTGCTTTTTAAATAAAAACCTTAAGGGGGGGGGGGGGGGGGGGGGGGGGCTCAAGGAAGTTACTTTTTGAATTTTGTGAGTGCTGTAATTATTGAACTATGACTCAAGTGTTTGGGAAAAGTTAGTGATGAGGAGGGTGTTTGTGGTTGGGGAGGGGGTTAGTGGTGGGGAGGTTGTGGTAGAGGGCAGGGGTTTGTGGTGGGGAATGGGGATGGGAAGGGGAGAGGGTTTGTGATGGGGAAGGGGAGTGGTGGCGTGGATGCATGGGGTGGGGAGGGTTGGCCATGGGGTGGGGTGGGTAGGGTGTTTGTGGTGGGGGAGGGGTTTTGTGGTGGGGAGGGGTTTTGTGAATGGGAAGGGTTTGTGTTGGGGATGGGAAGGATGGGATTTTGTGGTGGGGATCGGAAGGGGAATGGTTTGTGGTGGGATGGGAAAGGGAGGGGTTTTGTGGGGGTGGGAAGGGGAGGGGTTTTGTGGTGGGGATGGGAAGGGATTGTGGTGGGGATGGGAAGGGGAGGGGTTTGTGGTGGGGATAGGAAGGGGAGGGTTTTGAGGTGGGAAAGAGGTGGGGTATTGTGATGGTAAAGTGGTTGTGGTGGCATGGGGGTAGGGATGGGTAGGGTGTTGGCATGGAGATAGGGAGGGTAGGGAGGGTGTGGTGGGGAGGGGGTTTTGTGGTGGGGAGGGGTTTTGTGGTGGGGAGGGGTTTTGTGGTAGGGTGGGGAGGGGGTTTGTGGTGGGGAGGGGTGGTGGTTGTTAGGGTGGGTTTATGGTGGAAGCGGGGTGGTAGGGGTTTGTGGTGGAGGCGGGGTTTGGTGTGTGCTTGGGGTGGGTTTTTGGCCAAACATTACTGACGTTTAATTTATTTTCCAATAAAACAACAAAAATTATAGATCCCCTCCAAAAGTTAGGGTCGGTCTGTCAGATTTGTTTTCATATTAAATTAAAACAATTTCTTTAATCACTTTAAAATAAGATGTGAATGGGGATATTTAAATATTAAATCACTTCATGACAGTTTCAAAATAATGTTAGTGTAATTCTGGAGAGAAAAAAATAGACAGTTTGCTGGAATTTCAAAAATTAGGGTCGGTAAATATCAGTATTCATTTGCACTAGTAAAAACAAAAAAGACACCACTTTTTTGTCAGTTTCAAAATTAGGGTCGGTTGTATTACAGGACAATCAAACCATATTTTTTGGACTATGTCTTGGATTTAATTGAATAAATTCAATTGTTTGTGCTTCTATAATCAAATATCTAGAATAATATTTAGATATTAATAATTAGTCATATCCAATTTAATTTTTGAATAACAAATCAAATTCTTCATCTTATCCATTTTTAATATTTAACAAACAGTAAATTTCTTCGAGTAAATTTCATCGAGTAAATATCATCGAATAAATTTCATCGAACAAATTACATCGAGTAAATTTTACCGAATAAATGCCTTTGAAAATATTGCATTGAGTAAATTTCATCAAGTAAATATGATCGAGTAAATTTGATCGAGTAAATGTCATCGAACAAATGTCATCGAGAAAATGTCATCAATGAAATAGAGTATGTTGTCGATGAAATGTCATCGAACAAATGTTATCAAACAAATGTTATCAAACAAATGTTATCGCACAAATGTTATCGCACAAATTTCATTGGTCTTTTGCACACAGGTCACACAGGCTGTGTATAGTCATAGTATCTGTCTGGTACCAATTTGTCTGGAATGGCGGCGAATATGCATGTAGTCGGTCGAGGTGGTAGAGCTCGTTGCGATACAAGTGCTGAAGATTTGTCAACTTTTTTGTGACATGGATTTCACTTGGCGAGAGCTCAGCGCTTTATTTAACGCATCAGAATCTACAATTTAATTTCAAATATATTCGATGGAATTTCCTCGATAGAATGTATTTGATGAAATATTTTTGATGACATATTCTGTAAAATTTCTTCGATAAAATTCATTCGGTAAAATATATTCGATGAAATTTCCTCGATAAAATTTATACAATGAAATCTTTTCGCTGACATTGATTCGGTAAAATTTCTTCGATACAATTTCTTTGATGAAATTCAATCGGTAAAATGTATTTGGCTCATTCCATGAAGTTGGGGTATTTGTTAAAATAGCAGAATTTGGTACTTTAGGCAGCTTATAAACTGTTTTACTCTATGTGTATATCAAAAAAATTTAGTGTCCAAAAACAGTACTAGGTTATAGTATTGAGCCATGAAAAAAAAATTAAAAATCGACCCTTCCTTGAAGAAAAAAATAAAAAAATGAGGTGGTGTCCAAGACCATTTTTGCTAAAAAACATGACATGGAAAACACAACAATTAATATGAGTTTTATGTAAGCAAAACTATCATAGAATTGCTTGGAAATCGATTTGATTAATAAAAGATACATGTATTCATAGTTTACTGACCAAAACACCTCGTCACGCTGGACTGATTTTTCACCCAAGCAACATGAAAATTGCCTTTCCAATGCTACGCACGGTGTCCACAAAATATACACGTGTAGCATCGGGAGTTTTCATTGCTGAATGGGGGTAGTTCTCCATCATACATTTTAAAATTATTTTCCAAAATTAAGAGCATTTATCAATTGAAAACTATTGCAAATGAAAATAAATTTCATGAAGACCATTCCATATATTCATGAAAAAGTATACCGTGCCGTGTACATGGTGTCCTAACCATAAAATGTAGCATCGTGATAAACATCCTATGCAATTTGTGGGAATCCCCTCCTGGAGATAAATAAAACATTCCATATTTCTTTTGTAAGGATAGAGGTCAATAGCTATCAGGTTTGTTTGGAATTTGCCACATGTCGGCTAGTTTTATCAAGGTTTCAGTCGCTGGTGTCCCGTTGTAGCATCGGGACTTTTATGTAGCATCAAAATGTAAACATTGGATAGTTTCGTGAATGGTAAGTGCGATTGTTATTATTTCTTAATGTTGCTTGTATGTCGGTATTTATTAATGCATTTTTATTGAAAGGGAAACACTGAATCAGAATTTCTTTTCATGTTATGATATTAATTTTGAGTCACGGACGCCATAATAATTTGGCGTCCATGTAGCATCGGGCATAGCATGGGCAATATTTTGCATTGGGTATCGTTATCGTTCGTTGAAATCGTAATTTTTTTGTAGAATCACATCATTAATAAACTTTGAAGTTAATAATAAATTAGTTTTTGCTCTTTTAATGCTAATAATATAGCTTACCAATACGATGCTACATAGACACCATGTCCATGTAGCATTTCATAAAATGTGCCTAATTAGACTAAACAATTACCCCATTCGAAATTATCCATCACCCAAAACATTCAAAACATTGCCTACATTTTACTACACTTTACAGAAAAAAAGGCATATTATGAGAGATGTATATCTAATGAAATATATTAATACACAATGCTACATGGACACCATTTCCATTAGCATTTCACTGAATTCACAATAAACATTCCCTTATTTTAGTTTTATTTACTATAAATAAAACAAATAATTGTAAATCATTTAAGTTCTCTATCCTTTGCTATTCTTTTTCATGTTAAATGAATAATAAATAAAATACTCCAGCATGATTTTAATATAAATATTTTCCTGCAACACAAAAAGTGCAACATGAATAAATAATCTACTCCAATATCAATACACAATGTTCCATGAAGATACTATAAGTCATAGGGTTTATTTTGTTTTGCTTTGCAGGTTCTTAACATTAATTCAGAAGACAGTTCTATCGTCCTGGAATTTATGGAGATGAAGACAAGGAACCCATCATTTTCAAAACTAGTACCTTTCCAAAGAAATCCATCATGGCAATTTTTTTTTTTTTTTTTGCAAACTGAATTTTTAAGTGATCAAACTTTTCAATCATCTTTATCAATAATAGAGGATGATTCAATCAGAAACGAGCAAAGAGACTAAGATCACAAAGGGTACTTTAAGAACAACACTGCATGAAGTTTGTTTCAGTGGACATCTTAAGTTTCTTTGATCAATGGTGTATTGTTATTGTGTAATTGTAAGAAATGGTGTATGTGTATCTGGTAATTATGTTTTATGCTTCATGGCAGGTTATCCTTTTGTGTAATTTGTAGTTTTACAATCCATGTTATTAATTTTATCGTGTGCTTATAACATAAAAAGTTAACATCATAGTACATCCTCTCTATTGATCTGAAAAAGATGCACCTGTTCAAGCTGTTCCAAATATTTTAGGGCACGGTGTCCATGTAGCATCGTAATACTTAAGTACACAGAAAAGGTAAATTTTACATGAACAGTGTTTAGATAAATTTCAAGCAATTCACTCTGTGTATCTACTTGATATGATGAACAAGAAGACAAACCATTCACACTCAAATAATTGTAACAGTATGAATAGTCTTATTATTAACAATGTTACAACACGCGGTGTCCATGTAGCATCGGTAGTGCATTTTATAACATTATACAGGTAAATAATACTTCATATACTTACATGTACTTTATGACTATAATGTAATCAATGTACATGGTTTATAGAGTACTTTACATCAAACAAATATTGATATGTACTTTATTTAAATTCAGTATACAAATTGCAAAATAAAGAGTCACTTTTCAATGAGTTTTTACATAAAACAGTTAATCTACGATGTCTTGTTCGTTATTGTTATGTTCATTGTTCAACCTAGACAAATCTGGTTTCTTTTCATGTATTTGTGGTTCCAAGTAGTTAATTGAGGTATAGAAACTTGGCCCACATCTTAAGCTAATTATTAGAAAATGATATGGAAATGGGAAATGGTGTCCATGTAGCATCAGGATTTTTGGAAATGTCATCCAACTGTTGAACATGTGCGGTTATTTTACACCAAATGTTACATTAAAAAAAAAAGTTCTCCATTGGACTTTGGTAAATGTAGAACCTAAAAAAGAAGAAAGAGTTGGAAAATATCCATTTTGAAAATTTCACTTGGATGTCACATAATATGCCCCAACTTCATGGAATGAGCCATTTGAGAAAATGTATTCGATGGAAAATATACGATAAGATTTCTTCAATAACATTACATCAGCACTTATCGATGAAATCTCAAAAATCAGGTGAAAAAACAGTCAATGAAAGCTGGTCGAGCATATTAAATACGCGATGAAAAAATCAAATATTTTAAGCACTCATTTGTTTAAATAGTACGTCAAGTATCAGATTATATCTATTAATAATTGCGTGATAATTTCGGTTGCGTTCGTCTAAAGTTGTATTGCATTTGTGATGTTCGTTCAATTATTAATTTACCTATAGGAAGGGGCGGACATACGGGAACTTTGAGTTATTTTTAGCAAATTTGCTTGGCAACCAGTGTTTCAGAAACAAAACATTCCATGCACGCACTCAACGCGGAGCGTTACACACTTGATCCGCAGTAGACGCAATGTGCGGTTGCCTTAATTGATTGATCTGCGCAAGTTGTTTTTGTTTTTGTTTTCACCGGCGTTTGATTTGTTTTCACCGGCGTGACGTACATGTTACCATGTAGGTCCGCCCCAACCTAGTGCTACATGTAGTACAGGAAACCCATACATTGGTGGTTTGGTTTTTTTAGGATGAGGACAGATAGTGAAACATGCAAAATACCCTATGATGAATAATACCAACTGATGACAAATATCACTAAGTATGATTTGTTGTACTAGCCCCAACCTATCATGATATAGCCTAGGCTACTTCTACTTCTACGTCAATAATCAGCAGGATCCATAAGTCAGGATGTATAGCCGATGAATTGTGGATACGTATGTGCAGAATCATAGATGTATGTGAAGATATATACAGGTGCGAGTAAAAACCAGGGTGTACTTAGATGAACCTTGAAACTGCACCCTTGAAGACCCCAAACAATGGATGGCGAGTATTATATTATTATATTATACTGTAAATTTAAAATTGTATGTATTCTCATTCTGTTGTGTTACTGTTAGAGTTAGACTGTTGTTGTGTACTAACTTTTACTTTAGAGAACGTAGTCGTATGATAATTATGTATACGACTCTAAATTGTTATAATTATTCCAAAATTGACCTTACCACACACAGTTATAACTCACTGAACTTGATAGTTTTCCTTTACGGTACTGCCACACGCAGGAATCTGGGCAAGATGACCGATTTCGGGAATTTCGTCCTGTTTATTTTTATTTTCATTTTGTGATGGTTGACCTTTGACCCAAAGTTGTAACTGGAAATGAAACACAGGGCTGTTTAAAAACTCTCTTTTTTCAGTCGTTCCCATTTTTCATGAAAATGTATTTTTCGATATTATATAGTTTAAAGAACTCATCTATTTTCTCTAAAAAGGAGTTTATTCCGAAAATTCTATGAGTTATGCGAAATTGAATCCATCTTAATTTTACATCAAACATTTAAATGGTAGATAAGAAAAATAATGGACCAGTGTTTAAATCTAAAACTTGTGTTTATTTGTTTCTCATTTGTCCAAGCCTTTTCTCATAAATGAAATTAGTGTGTTGTAAAATCTGTTATTATCAAGCGAGACATACGTACTCAAAGTTATACGGCTGAAATGGACTCTATGTTTGTTATTAACCTTTACCTTTTATGTATTGGGCACGCTTTTGTGTACGACCCTTATATTGTCGTTGTACCATAAGACATTTTTCATTGTTTGTGGGATGTCGACATTTCAATTCACAGTCTTGCTCCATGCCCCGAAAACATCTTTCCAAAATTGATTTGGGCATTCCGATCCTTAAAAGATTAATTATATCTGCCGAACCTCCTTCAAACCAGATGATTGATATTAGTGATACTTTATAAAACAGATCGCCCCACGATTGATTGCAAATATTTAAACGTGGCAAGAATGACACTTTGTTACTTTGTAAACTTTCTAAATGAAGTCAGTCGAAAATTCCGTTTGTCCCTGTAAGGAACCCTTTTAGGGACGGTTCATTATTTATGGTGGAGGGCGGTTGGGACAAATTCGAGACTTGTATGTTAAAATTACCTACCCCCCCCCCCCCCCCCCCCTACAGCTGAAACTGAAAATGACATGACCCCCTGCTAACCAGTAGCTTTTTATACACCCCCCCCCCCCCCCCCTCCCCGAAAAAAAATCAACTTGTTACATACTTAAGGGGCTGTCTTTACCTAGAATTTTGTTCATGGATACGTTGGCAAATTTTGTTTGTGCCCTATCTGATCTCTGAACGGCCAATAATTGTATGCCCCTTCTTTTTATTGTGTGAAATTAGTGATGGCGAGCGTAGCGAGTTGGAATTTTTTCATATATACATTTTGGGTGGTTTTGTGAGTCTTTATAACCCGAACAAATTAGAACCTTCTGAGCAGAAACGTATAATCCAGTGAAACGTTCTACTTTTGTGAGCATTGGTGCAAAGCAGAGATGAGGTGAAAACTGAAAATCATGCAATAAATCACATTTTTAAATCATGAAATTGGATTTTGTAACATTAGTCATTATACACCATGTGGCTCTAATGTCTCGACCGTTGATGATTATATAGATGTTTTTCCACTATATCGTCGATTTGCTGTCCAGAAGTCGTCTCATAGTAAAAGTTTTTGAAGTCGATAGGTTCAAGAAAATATGCACGAAGCGCAGAAAAAATCATAGACTAATTACTTAGAGACTGCTCATTCCGCATTCCAACACACACGGCGCGCTGAAGCCGACAGCGGCCAATATCGTCATGACAGCGGCCAATATCGTCATGACAACGCGTCAACGCTTGCGTAGTTTCGACGCAACTTGTGCGTTGAGCGTGTAATCAGCACGCAAACATATACGCGTCCATGACAGAAGCGCATTGTTGTGTGTTTCAGATCAACACGCAGGGGAACGCTACAAGAAAAAGTGACGCACTCAAGCATGCGCGTAGACCAGGCCTTCTCAATTAGATTTTGTGAAGCACCACTTTTGAGATGTTAGTGATCTAGAAGCGCCACTATCCCTGCGAGCGCAGCGAGCGGAGCGAAAAACGGGTGAAGTCCAGGGGCCCGCCTTAGGTCCAGGGGGATATAGTACAAGAAATAAAGAGATGTTTATAATAAAATGTACACAAAATGGTAGCAAATGTAGTGATAATCAATAGGCCTACTACTACTAATCATGACTTAACCCCACTGCAGTTATAGGTAAATTATTTATTTATTTATTTATTTATTAATAATTGAACAAACAACGCGAACGCAGTACAAAGATGATCGCGCCCGAAATTATAACGCGAATGGTTTCACGCAATGTACGCGATACGGTGCTTAGTTGTGTTCGTTCAATTATTAATTTACCTATAGTGGCTAAAGTGGCTCTTCATGCTTCTTGCGATCTGGTTGAAGTTGGGGATATACGGTATCTTGTTTTTAAATTATTATTATTATTTTTTTATTTTTTTTAAATTTTTCCATGCGTCCTTCCGCGCGCCACTCGGACTGATGCAATGCGCCACAAGTGGCGCGCGCGCCACCGTTTGGGAAGGCCTGGCGTAGACGGACGTTTTTCGGGAAGTGCGTATTTGTTGTTGTCATGGTTCGACTTTTCGTTCTTTGGCTTCAATTTTTAAGCGTCGTGAGCAGCCTCTGGAAAAAATGGCATAGGCCTACACCCCGGGGGGGGGGGGGGTACTCGCCTAAGACGGTATACGGGGGTATGCCGCTCTAATGGGTAGCTTTTTGGGCACGAAATCCCTAAACATGGGGTATGATTTTGTGCTGGAAATCCCTAATAATGGGGTCACTTTTTACAAATGGGTCTATTTTTGCGAAATTTTTGTATATTTTCGCGAAAATTTGCCAAAATAAGGTCTATTTTCGCGAAAATTTGCGAAAATTTGGTCTAAAATGAAGCAAAACCCCTAAAAATGGGTACCGATTTTTCCAAAATCACCCCTAAAAATGGGTATGGGTTTTGAATCTCCAGCGGCACACCCAACCAAACCAAATCCGAGTACCCCCCCCCCCCCCCCCCCGGGGCCTACACTCAGTGGCGTACCCAGCTTTTGGAAACTGGGGGGCCCGAGTATATTTGTACCGACGAGATGCATGATGTACCGACAATTTTTTTTACAGACTCCCAAAAAAAATCGTAAAACATGCACAATTTTTCCCCGTGAGCAGCTGAAATCTTGATAAGTGGGGGTGGGGGGGGGGGGGGGGTGGGGGTAGCGATGTAGTTGTCAACATAACTGGCACAAAAAAATCGCATGGTCAAAATCGCAAATCTACCGACGGAGGGTCGTTTTTACCGACGGTGTTATTTCAGGGGGGGCCCTGGCCCCCTGGACCCCCCCCCCCCCCCTGGGTACGCCACTGCCTACACTCCAAAATAGCCTCTAAAATCACTCCAATCACCACTATCTTTATCATGTTTATAGTTTAAACAAATTTACACAACCCCCCACGGTTCAAGAATAAAAAGTGATAACCCCCTATTTCAACATATGAAAGTTACATGACCCCCCTATAATAGTTTACCCACCCCCCCCCCCCCCTCCCCTCCACCATAAATAATGAACGGTCCCTTAATACTACTGCACAACCCAATATTTGGCTCGAGTCAGTGATTTAATTGATACTGCAGTTTGAAAACATTCCATTTCACTTTGAATCACGCCAACAAACCAACCATCATGCAATTTTATATTGTTCTTTTTTAAATTGAAGGAAGGTAAATTGATCACTCTATACCTGAACCCAGCTGAACCGCTGGTTGTTAATTCGGTTCAACCATGGACTTAAGTCCATGGTTCAACTATCATTTGCATCGGGATATCATTATCAACTGTCGGGTCCAAGAACACTTATGGAATTCCGCTGGTTTCCATGCTAAATTCTGGTCGTTTACAGAAATTCCCTGCTTTCTTACCAGAAATCACAAATGCAGCCTTGAAGGTATAATATGAATTGAATTGAATTGAATTTATTTGGTACTCAAACATACATTGCACATATATACATTATAATACAGCATAAGATACACAAAGAAAATGACATACAAAATATTGCACTTTTGAAACATCAATAAGGACATACAAATAACATTATGGGACAAGAGTACCAAGGATAGCCCAAGAAAGCCATAGAAATATATAGCTTATTTCCATTGGGGTCCTCAACATAAAAATAGAGACTGAAGGGAAATAGGGAAGAAAACAAAAAGTACAATGACTAATGGAAACAATAAACAATCAAATGTGAGAGTGGCTAGCAAGATGCTTCCTGACTAATTGTTTAAATGTATTGGAATTTGAAGTGGCTTTGATGTTGTTTGGAAGAGAATTCCAGTGATGGATGGCCGTGTTGCAAAAGGTGAAACTGGAATGGGTTTTGGAGTGAGGAACAATAAAGTTGAATGGGCTACCCCTGGTACTGTAATTATGAAATGAAGATACTCGTGTAAAATTTGACTTAAAATACTCAGGTGACGTATTGTTAAAAATTTTAAAAACATGGTTAAGTTTTAATTGGGCAACTCTGTCCTGGATGTTGAGCATTCTGACTTTATTAAGCTCATCTTGCCCAATGTGAGTGCGTGGGCCAACACCTAAGATAAAACGGACAGTTTTGTTCTGGATAACCTGTAATTGTTTTTTGAATTTTTGAGAAAGTCCAGAGTACCAAGAAGAGCAGGCATAATCAAAATAACACATAATTAAAGCTGAGGACAGTGTCTTGCGGGCTTTCATATTCAAACAGTCCTGATGTCGATACAAGAATTTAAGTCTCCCATTGGCTTTTTTAACTATGTTTGAAGCAATGGAGTCACCGGAAAGACAACTGTCGAGTGTTACACCTAGGTATTTGACCGAAGAGGAACATGTTATGGTATTTCCATTGCAGGTGACCAAAAATTCATTGGCACATTTGAGTTTCCTTTTGGTGCCAAAAAGGATGGCCTCGGTTTTACCCAGATGTAACGAAAGCTTATTATCAGTCATCCATTGTTGACAAGACTCAAGCTCTCGACTAAGTTTATTTGCAATAATGGTAGGATCTTTGCCGGAGAACATCAGGGCACTGTCATCAGCATATAAAAGTAATTTACAGTCAACACTGATGGGCATGTCATTCACATAACATAGAAATAAAAGTGGTCCAAGGATGCTGCCTTGTGGGACACCACAAGAAATGTTATTAGGGGGAGAGTCAACCTGGTTAACATTGACAATTTGTGTTCTGCCTCCCAAATAAGATCGGAACCAATCAACAGAGGACACACCAAGGGCTTCCAATTTTTCTAGGAGAATGACATGGTCAACAGTGTCGAAAGCCTTTTGCAGGTCAATTAAAATCATACCAGTAAAATTTCCAGAAGATGTTTGATTATGTACATAGTCGGTGAGATGAGTTAAACATGTATCTGTTGAAAAGGATCCTCTAAAGCCGGACTGAAATGCATATAAAAGCTTATTGTCTTCTAAGTATTTTACAAGTTGGGTGTAGACAGCCCTTTCAAGGATCTTGGATGCAACACTCAGAATACTCACAGGTCTATAGTTACCAGCTTCAGAACGGTCATTTTTCTTATACAATGGTTTTACACGGGCAAACTTAAAATCTGTTGGAACATAGCTATAATGAATAGACATATTAATGATATGAGTCAAATGATCCTTCAGAACTATTGCACCATCCCTTAAAAATCTGGCTGGGATCCCATCAAGACCAGTGCTTTTTGTAGGGTTCAAAGCACAAAGCTCTTTGAACACAAAATCAGGTGTGATGGGAGAAAGGTGGAATTTGTTTGATTTAGCACCTTTACTTTGGTAGTAATTTTTAAAAACATCGGAATTGGTTGTAAAAAGTCCCTGAGATGGCGGAAGATTGCGCTCTAGGTTGCCAGCAATATTGGTATAAAAATCATTAAAATGAGTGGCCACCTTCCTGGTATTGAAACACTTTCGACCATTAATTGTGAGTACTATCTGAGAATGGTCCTTGCACTTATTAGAGTAGCCAAGAGATTTAAACTGTTTCCACAGGGCTTTTGGATTGTTTTTGTTCTCCTCGATTTTGTTGGAAAAATATGTTGCTTTAGCCTTTTTAATGTTCCTTTGGATTTCATTTCTTAGTTTACAGAATGTAGTGTAAAGCTCAGGTGTGTTATCTTTTTTAAACTGATATAATACCTCATCTCTCATCTGGATGCTGTCTAAAATTTCCTTGCTCATCCATGGTTCAGTTCTAGATTTTAAACGAACAATTTTGATAGGGGCCAGTTTGTCCATAATAGTGATCACGTTTGTTTTTAAAACCTTCCAAGCAGCATCTACATCGCTACAATATATATGGGACCAGTCAGCTGCGGTCAGTGCAGTCAGAAGGTCATCCTTACAGTAATTTTTAAGGGAGCGAATCTTGACTTCATTGTGCCTTTTTTCAGGCTTCCCTTTCGTGACCTTTCTGGTACAATATATGAGAAACTGATGATCACTGATACCAACACCGATCGTACCTGATTGGGTGATTTTGTTAACACTATTACAGATAATGTGATCTAAAATTGAAGCACGAGTTCGACACAATCTAGTAGGAGAATTGATAATTTGCTTACAGTGAAAAGATTGTAAAACATCTTTCATTTGAGACAATAGGTTGTCACGCTTTAAAGCATAATCTACATTGAAATCTCCAAGAATAATGAGTTCAATGTCAGAAGGGATCTTTGTCAAGGCCTATGTGATCTTTTCCAGGCCCGTTTCCAGGGGACGCCCTCAATGAGAAAAAAAATCTTGCAGCCTTTACATTTTAGATCATAAATCGTAGCATATTCCAAGTTGCAAGGGCGATACGATTCTTAATACTTCAAAATCATTTAGAGTGAATATAAGTGAAAATAAGTTTATTATTTTACTCTAAATACACTCTAAAACCATGATTTTGAGGTAATTAGGAATCGTATCGCTCTGTAAAGTTCATGACATACTACACAATCGCGCGATCGCAGTCGCAGTCCCCCCCCCCCCCCTGACAGAAAAAAATCCTTTAAAATCCTGCGCCCTTTGTGCCCCCGCCCCCAAGCCCTATTGTGTCCGCCCGCCCTCAAATGTTCTGTCTGAGGTGACTGCAAAACATTTGAGGCAACCTTTTACGAAAATTTCAGAAGACCCTTATGCTCTCCAAAACAGTGGGGGTTATTTAGAATGGTAAATATTAGCCAAAATGCAAACAAAACCTGGGATATTAAAAAGCTATCATTGTTAATCATTATTTTATTTTCATGACCCGATCACTCTCCCATCTAAATTTACAAGTAATGCGACTGGAGCTACAAGTCTATATTTTTCTTATCAAAAAGCCCTGTACCTATCTAATTTCGCGATCATCGATTGGTCGATCAATTTCAGCGGTGACTTTTAAAGAGAAGATAAACAAAACAGGTACGGTATTTAGTATTTTAAATTCATATATATTAATTCATATATGTAAGTAAAATAGTTCTGCTATCAATATCCCTATCATGCTATCGTCATACTGGCAGTTGCAGTTTGTGTAAACTATGGATTGACCGATGTTTTATTCATATTCAATTATCAATATCATGATATAAATATCTCTGTACTAAAAATAATGAAGCTTACTTTTTAGTCCCAACCTGTCCTAGGTAGCTGGCTACCTAGGGTCACAAAACTCCCTATTGACTGTTCACGTCGCGAAATTCACATTGAGTGTCAGCACTGCCGATTTTTCACCTGAAGCTGAATAATAAATAAGTTATTTATAACCAAAAGTAGTTTGCCTCATATGCTGAAAATTGGGCAAGTCATGGGAGGTGTTATCTCTCTGGTTTAACCACATTTTAACGTCTTGTATCTAATCTTATCCTAACATTAAAAATAACATCCCCACTCACTGCACGTTCAACAGTCATATTGTAAAAACGAAGAGGCCCTCATTATTTTTTTTGTTATTACCTAAATTCCCTCCCCCTAGGCTGGAAAAATATTGTGCAATGTGTTTATAAATACTACTGAAACACTTCTATGCATCTATTTTCATGACAACAGTATGAATTAATGTAATAAAGCTAATAAGAAAAATAACAATATTTCAAATTCTCCAAAAATCGGTGAAGGTGGGAAGATCAATATGTTATTTATTCATTATGTTTGGTTGATTAAACTTGGTTACTGTTTGCCGCCATGCACAGCTGATCTTTATTTTCTTGGTTTGTGTCTGCCTGTATGTGTCTTCGTATGATCTCACCACCATACGTTACGCTACAAGGTAGCTATCATTTGTAGTTTGTACAATGTAATCAACTGCAAACAAATTGCTGCCATGAGCTTTATTCCGTATGTGAGACCATGAGAATATTGCCTGATAAGTATTAATAGTATAGTTCACAATGTTGTTTGTTGAGTTGATGTTAATGTCTTAAAAATGGCAAAGAATAAATTTGCCAGGTCACAATTTTTTTAATTCCTATCCTACATGAGTTGAGTGAAATTTACTTTATAATATATAGCCAGCAAACTTCACTGAATAAATAAATGATTTTTAAACAAATCGACTGATTTTACTCAACTTATGTACACAAAAAATAGCCACCCGGTCATCCTGCAACTAGCAGATGAAAATGTATTTGTCCAGTTAACAATGAATTGGGACCCAGGGGCACCATAGAGTTATAATTATATTCTTAAAACCATGTTTTATACTTCAGACAATGCAGTTCATGAATATTCAGGGTTAAATTAATAAAAATGATGCATACATCTGATCTGTACAAGGTTCCTTGATGAACCAAATGTGACAAACAGTTAATGACGGTTAACATTTAAAATTTGAAACAATAGGCCTCCTTACAGTTTACACTGGAGTTGATTTTCCTACTCCAGCGGTTTTCTGGATTTACGGTAATTGGTTTAAAACATGAATCATATCAAAATCTTTTTACCTTGAAACCAATGGCGATTCAAAATTATTGACCAACCAACCATTCCCACGTCTGGTGTTTAACTAAAATATATTTGTCCAATCAAGCAGGCTTGGAAAAAATGGGGAATTTTGAGGGAAATGTTGCTTTTTCACATAAAGAAATACATAAGAAATCTAGGAAAATCCAGCTTTTTTCTGGTAAATTTTGTTTACTTCCTGGGAAATTAACATTTTTTCCAGCCCTGCACTCAAGTAGCTTACTATAACAGTTTTTGTTGGGTTTTTGGTTTTTGTATTTTAGACCTTTTATGGTTATTGACACATCAGACATGTGTGGATCACATCCCTTAGAGAGGAATTATTTTCAAAACGCCCTCGTTTGACTTGCGTGTTGCTTTACTTAAACAATATGATTCTAAGCGGATTCGAACCAGCAGCAGCCCAACAACCTTTGCATTCATAGGCAGCGCTCTTATCGATTGAGTTACGGAGGGAACTGCCATAGAAGTGCAAGATTATAATCTATATGTATTACATTCTCAAAATTGATTACTGGTGTCACTATAATAGACGATTTAGTTAGCCGATTTCAACGATCTATACACCAAATTGTTCAGAAATCGACGAAGCTCAACGCTTGGTAATACATGAAAATTAAATCTGATGAAGGCAGTTAAAAAATTACTGTAAAAGTTTAAACAGTTCCTGTCCTTCTTCTGATGAGCAATTCTCCACGAAAATGTTTAGCGTTGAAGTTCAAGATTTTCTTCATCCAATGCGTCTAAGATCTACGATTGGTGAATTCTCTAATTTAATGTCACCCATCATTGTTTCAACATCTGTAGCGACCTATCTTTATAACATGTAGGCCTGTGGTCGTATATATTGTCATCCATGAATTACGCCACCAGGCTCAACACAGCTGAACTTTTATGTGATAAAAAATCAACAGAGGGCGGTTTATGTCCCAAATTTCAAAGTTCTAAGGGATGTGGGATGCGCCAATGGGAATCCTGTGCCAACATAAAAATGGTAAAAATCATAAAGGTATCATAGTTCACAAAGGCTTTTGGAAAGGAAGTGCACAATAGCAATGCCACGATAGGTATTACCTATCACTGCAAATGCAAATTATGAGCGTTTACTTTTGGACAAAATAAAAGTAAACTCAAAAGTAAACGCAATACTAAACACTTATGTGAGCCCAACAACAAGCTCTGTTTTCCACCCAGCCTCTAATCAATAACTGTCCCATTATATCACAGATTGTGGAAACATCTGTGATAATATTCACTCACTTGGAGTGTGCGTTGAGGTCAATTGGATGCAAAATGCAAGAAACGTTTAGTTTTGCATTTACTTTTGTGTTTAGAATTGCGTTTACTTTTGAGTTTACTTTTAGTTTGTCCAAAAGTAAAAGCTCATAATTTGCAGTGTATATTCCCATAGCATTGGAAATCAAATGAGAAGATTAAAAAACATTACTTTCAAAAGGCACATTTCGACATGAATCTTCATGATTTTTTTTTGTTTCCATGCAGAATGGGGCGTACAAAAAACAGAAGACGTCGTCTGCAATACCAGAGAAGGCGACGAAGGAGCTCTCGCAGCAGTAACAACAACAGCACCTACTTATATGATGTCATGGTGAATTCAGTGACAGAGAGTATTAATGAACAAGAGGCTCTTTCCAACGTATCTCATGATGAATCACCCTCAACAAGGTAGGAAAACAAGGCAACATCATTTTCTACACATAATCACATATTTTCACTGGATTGAAAAAGTGTTGGGTTTTTCCTATGAACAGAAATAATAGCAGGGTCAAAAAATGTGATTAGAAATCCATTCTCACAAAGATTTTGAACAGTGGAGTTGTCTATATATCAGTGGCGTAACAGCCGGGGCGGCAGGGGGGCACAGTGCCCCCCCCCCCCCTGACGGTGCTCAGCAGGAAATTCAAACCTACCCACCAGGAAAAATGGGGGAAGGGAAAAGAGGAAAAGAAGGGGGAAAGGGAAAGAAAAGAGAGAGAAAGGAAAAAGGGAGGGAAAAGGAGAAAAAAAGGTGAAAGAAAGAAAAGAATAAAGGGAAAGAAAGAAAATTTCGCAGTACAAAAAGCACAACAGTCAACGAATTGTTGACCGTGCGAAATTTTGTGACCGTGCGAAATTTGTGACCAAGTGCGTAATTTTGTGACCGTGCCGTGCGAAATTTGTGACCTTGCGTAATTTTGTGACCGTGCGAAATTTTTTGACCGTGCAATTTTTTTTGACCCTACCTCCCCCCCCCCACTTACGTGAAATTCACGAGGTGACTGACTGGAAAAAAAATTGGGGCAACCTTTTACGAAAAATTCCGGGACGGAATTATTCTAACCAGGATTTATTTTTGGCTGTGCCCCCCCTGACAACCAACCTCTGTTACGCCCCTGCTATATATACGCTGCGATGGAAATTTACCCACATGACTTTCCACCCGGGGTCGACTAGGAACTACACACTTTGTGGACTTAGAATATTTCTAACCATAGACGGTTACCGTCTATATTCTAATCCAACTTTTACAATAAGGAAATAAATCAGTTGAAAAAGTGGTCCTAGTGGTAATCAAACCATGGAATACTCACCTCTGCATTGTAAATCATGTAACTCAACCACTAGACTAGTGAGAGGTGAACTGGCCAAGACATGATTTTAATCGCTCTTATTATTACAGAATAAAGCAGTACTACTATTAATTATGATCAATACATACAATATTATTAATAGAGCTGCGACACAAATACTTGTCAACCCTGGGTGGTAAGTCATGTGGGTATTTCGACTACTGCATATATAAGCATTTAAGTACCATACATAGATTCTCAAAAGATAATCAGTATAATGTAACACTCTCGCAAGAATCTAAACAGATTCTCACAACCTTGGATGAGCTTTTTACCCTGTATAGTATAATATCGGCTAAACAGCTGAATACACAAATGACTAGTTTTACATTAGAATAATTTTCTAAAGAAACATAACAATATAACATTGAGATTATTTTGATGAAGACAACAAACAAAGCAAATGCAGTAACTACAGTCATCAATAAAAGTAACTTTCAAGTAATAAATGGCCTTTAGCTCTTAAAATATAGATATCATACCTAAAAATATTAAATCATAAAGTTGTTATTTTAGTTGAAATTAATCTTCTTTAATATGAGATATTGCACGCTAGGATCGGTTGAATATTGAAGAAGTGACAATCCGAAATGTAAGGTAATGTCACAATTTCATTTTCACATTTTACATTTCAACACAGGGGAGAATATTCATTTCAACACAGGGGAGAATATTTTTAGGTAGGATATATATATTTTTCGAATTAAAAGCCCATTTATTACCTGTATAGTTACTTTTTTGATGACTGTAGTAACTAAGGTCATAAAAATACAAAATATTGCATGAGATTAAAACCTGAATAATAGATACAGTGTCTCTCTTCCTTTAACCCTTTGAACCCGGAGTTATTTATAATGGTTTGGTACACCCACCCTGACTTCTCTGGGGGTAAAATGCTAAATATAGTACACCTATCATCAGTAATATATGTTAGCGATAATAGAGGGCAGTATGCCATTATACTACACGTATAACGTAACCTATTTATAACATAAACATTTTATCGCCAAAATTGCCAATCATGACCGTAAAACAATGCATCCCTGTCTACCTGAGAATCATCTGCATAATATTGGGTTGCATATTCATCTAATTTCGTGCTATTTTTGACTGTTTTCTTCAGCTAAATGACATCAAAACACAACGTAAACCTTGCGAAACAATGTATTTCACATCGGGTGAACATCATTATGACTTTCAAGTCACATGACCACTCAGTCATATGATCAATGTGTCACCTGTTCGCTCAGGTCGATTTTTCAACCTATCGAGTTATACAACGTTCTCCGATAGGTCGATAAATCGACCTATCGGGTTCAAAGGGTTAAGATATTGTATGCATATTAAAAACCAGCCTCGTTCAGATTGATCGGGATTCGGATTTTACATTTTTTTAATTTTCTACTTCAGCATCGCCACAGAGGAAACACCAACAGATACCAACCATATATCAACCCTTCACCAACCAGCAGTTAAAGAACATTCTCATAAATCACCAGCAAAGAAGAGATTTAGAGTCAATAATGCTATCTGCACTAATATGGGTACTTGTAGCCCGTTAGCAAATAGCAAAGCTGACAATGATGTCTGCCCAAATATGGGCGGTTGCAGTACAACAGCCAATAGCAAAGCTGTAACTGATATCGACAGGGTAATGAGTAGTAATACATCAGCCATGAATAATGCAGAGAATAACTGGATTCAATACACTTCTGAGATATGCTTAGCCAAAATTCGCATTCCATATCTCATATCTGCCCTAGATGTTTGGAAATGGTGCAACCATAAATGGAACCAGGTAAGTTATAGATCTACTTTTCTAAGTTATAGGCCTTATCAAAAACAGGTTTTTTTTGGTTAAAATCAACTAACCATTGATAATTCTATAGTTTAATCTGTTCCAAATTGGCGAGATATATTTGGTTTTTATCTCACCGTGCGCAAAAGTAATCCAGGCATACGCGCATGATTTTGGCATACGCTAGCATCCTACATTTGATGCGCAATGCAAGCCATGCTCTTCGGTATTAATTCGTTCCTGTATGGAGGCTCGCCAATTTAGAACTGACTAAACTATAGGTTGATTAGGACTAAAAAAAGAAGAAGTTTGATTGGCCTAACCCCACCGCCCCCAAAATACATCGCCAACCCTGAATATTTTTTATTTTGAGGGAGGAAAAATAAAAATAAAAAAATAACATAAAAATTGAACAAAGTATTAAAAAGTTTCTGACTGTTTGCTTTCATTTTCAGCTATTTTAAGTCCCCAAAGCAGGTGATTTAAAAAAAAGAAGAAAAAAAATGAAAATCCCGACCGACCTACCTTATTTGTTTTTGTCATGTTAGGCCAATACCTACCCTCTTTGTTTTTGTCATGTTAGGCCAATCAAACCATTTTTTTAGGCCTTATAGGCCCTAACAAAGAACCGTCCTTGTCTGTTCTTCTGATTACCTACATAAGCATGAATGTCTATATCAGTAACCATCGCTGATGAATGTGCTAATCACAGTAACCATCCATGACCAGTAAATTGCACTGAATACTAATCCATCTTAGTACCTGTGGATATAACTGTTTTTTCACATCGCATAATCTCCATATGCATTTGAATAAAAAGAAAGCTTTAAAGGTACACAAATGTAGATGCTCTGATTGCTGGCCCGATTTTCAACTTGACGTTTTCTATTTTACAACAAAATTGTCACATTCCAAAGTTTAAGTTTCCAATGGTTCTTATTTTAGAAGCACACGGTCACAATAAATTTGCCTATTGAGTGGTACACAAACTGGCGGTGGTTAACCACCTTTGGCTATAATTCACCACATTTTAGCCTAGAATTTCTAAATGGAACAATTCTGGCCGCTAAGATTTTACGGACATAAAGAGGAAAATATGGGGATTCTTCTGATGTCAAAATATCTTGATGTGAAAAAAATCATAGCCAAAAAAAGTTGATCAGAACATACACCTTTAAATGGTTGTAATAAAAAAACATCACCATCACATATTGAATATTAAGTTTGTTTTGATTTCCCAGAATTTAGAATCCTTCAAAGACACGATATTTCCATTGCGTGCATATCAGCGTGAATTACAGCTGACAAGAGAAAGATTGTCTCAGCTTGAAAAGGAACTTGATATGCTGAAGCTTTCCAATGGCGTAACAGTAAGTATGCGGCTCAGTAACTAATGTGTTCTCCTGCAAAATTGTCAGGAACTAAAGTATGATTAAAAGTTGAACCAACAACATGCACGCAGCACAAAGATGATCGCGCCTGAAATTATAACGCCTAAGTATGGTTGTGTACGCAATACGCTGTTCCAATTTGTCCGTTCAATTATAAATCCGATTACAGTTGATTTCAGCAGATTAAGATTTGTGGGTAATTTCACCAGTTTTTGGATGCTTTATGCACTTAGTTGTTTTATTGCTCCTTTTCAAACACAATGTTGTGCAAACTGAAAGTGATGACTTTTCTTAGTAACAGACCATCACACAAACTACTTGTTACATGTTCAGAGGGTGTTTTATTAAAGTCAGATGCTACATGGTCTCAATTCATTGTAGATTTATAAAGTGAATCCTTGTTGATACTAGGTTGATACTTAAATGGCTGCCATACAAATGTAATTGCTATTATTTTGAATAATCAATGTTCATCATTGATCATTAAGTTAAAATTATCAGATAGCACAAGTAACAGAAACAGACCAATGTTTAGGCATCGTTATTGTTCATTCATAATTATGGTTTAGTTAGTGTGTTTCAAACCTCCTTTGATATCTTAACACCCAGTATAATTTAAGTTTGTTATTTTCCATTTATTTCTATACAGGTAGGGAATCATCCAAACTCTCCATTTAAGTGCAATTGTCTATGTAAATCTTCATCCCCTATATCTATACCACCATACTATAGCAGTGTTGAGAGTGGTTATCACACATCAGGCAGTGAATCATCACCAACTGGCTCTTTTGCACCGCCAATCCCTCCTCCCCCTCCTCCTCCCCCTGCTGGACCACCTCCACCACCACCTCCTCCTCCTCCACCTCCACCTCCACCTCCCTCTCAAATGACAAATCCATTGGCCAATCTAAAAGCTAAGATGAAGACAAAGAAGGGAACAATGAAAAAGGTTAGTATTATTTCGCAAAAAGCTTGCACTTTATCTTTGTATAATTTTAAATTGGATTTAACCTTACTTTGTGGTTATTTTACTGTCATTGGCTAACAT
The DNA here is from genome assembly GCA_035610835.1 of Ophiura sarsii. Taxonomy (NCBI): domain Eukaryota; kingdom Metazoa; phylum Echinodermata; class Ophiuroidea; order Amphilepidida; family Ophiuridae; genus Ophiura; species Ophiura sarsii. The sequence continues at coordinate 86,476,579 of CM069442.1, read as the reverse complement.
TCTTATATAGTGGGTGTGGTTTTGGATGTCAGCAGGCAATTTGATTGGTTTTTGGCTGATTTTCAGCTGATACGCCCATACATTATGAGGCAATGGTGTATAGTTTGGGCAGAGCTTAATTCATTCGAATAATAATACCTTCAGTGCGTATGATCATCGCGTTAGCGAGCCTTACACAAAGTCGCCGGCGTATGCTGACCCTAATTGCCATGCTTATTTGACCATAACAGGCATGCTATTTGAGTCACATGAAAATCGAAACTTGTTTCATAGCCTGAAGTATCCCCTTACTCATATATGAGTCATATCCCTCCCCCTTCCCCCCCCCCCCCCCCCCCCCCCCCCCCCGATCAATGTTGCGAGGCCCTGTGCTGATGGTGGGCAAATTGTGGGATTCAACATTGATCAAGGGGGAAGAGGGACCTACAAAGTGTTCCAACACTTTTTTCTAACATTGTAAGCCTTTTGAATAGCTCAATTTCAAAATATAATTAAAAGGCATTCAAAATTTGACCCACATGACTCGGATATAGAGTATATCAGGACTTGGAATGAATTTTGTTCAAAATATGATAAACATTGCTAAATGAACACAGCCAGATCAAAGTTTGCTACATCTAATTGGTATTGCGTGGAATCTCAATATTCTGTATTTGTTACAACAATGCAACCTGTTTTCTATGTTTATTATCATTCTACATCAGGACTCGGCAAGCAGTAAGAAACCACCATCTATAACCCTTTCAGACATCAAGAATGTGCAGCTCAAAAAAGTTAACAGAAATGCCAAGCCAAAGGTGAGTTTTGAAAACCACAGAAATGCCATAGTTTTTATAATTTCTCTTTTAATATTGATGAATGTGATATTTTAAACACTTAAGATTTAGTCCCTATAAATTCAATAACATTAACATAATAAAGATCTCTATTTATTTCTCAATAAAATTCTAACAAACCCTCTATTTGTCATTTAATATTTCTTTCATCATGATTATATTTCCACTACGTCTGTTTACCTGTACAGACCATTGTAACAAGGAAGCCGCCAGGAGGAGCCTTAGTATCCTTATTTGATCTTAAAAGAGTCAAACTAAGACGGACTAAATCACCAGTCAATGATGAAAACTGCGAGCAGAATGGAATGCAAACAAGGTCAGTACAGAGCTTTTTAATTCCAAGATAATCTGTTGTGAACTCTGTTGTACAAATTGTAATGTTGAGAGTTCTTTCAGCAACTTGAATCGGCCTTGACACAATAGTGCCAGCATTATGTATAATAAGTTGGAGGAAACAAGGCTTAAAGGTAGATGTTCTGATTGCTGGCCCAATTTTCAACTTGATGTTTTCTATTTTACATAAAAAAGGTCATCATTAAACTTGTCACATTCCAAAGTTTGAGTTGCATAACTCCAATGGTTCGAATTTTAGAAGCACAAGGTCACAAGAATTTTGCCCATTGAGCATTACACAAACTGGCTGGTAGTTAACCACCTTTGGCAGTAATTCACCACATTTTAGCCTATAATTTCTTAATGGAACATTTCTGGCCCCTAAGATTTTACAGACATAATGAGAAAAATATGGGGATTCTTCTGATATCAAAATATCATGATGTGAAAAAAGAAATCATAGCCCCAAAAAAGTGATCGGAACATACACCTTTAATTAAAACAGAATTTGTTCATGTTTTCAGGTTTACTTAAGTTGGTTATCAATGATGCTGAGGTTGAGGTTTTTTTAGGGGAAAAAACAAAGATGAACTAGCTTACACAGATACATGAGAAGAGATGTGGTACATGTAGCTTGTTTACTTTTATAGTTACTGTGAGTGAAGGGATTGTGTTTTAACATATATTGCAACATATTTGCATAATTAGAGGATCATTTCCTATGGTCAATCTGATTGCATCCTCATCCTTAATTTACCACAAGTAGTAGAAATACCATTGAAAGCCCTTTTTTAGTATGCGCTACTTTTGACCAATTGTGTGTATCCAACTCTCGTTATTATAATTAGTTTTGCTAAAATCAGAACAAACAATTGTCGATCCTAGCGCTCTCGTTCAAACACATTATGAAAATAAAGAGTTAAAATACATTTTCAGGTATTTAATTTCCATTTACTCCATTGATTTGTTAACAAAACCAACACTCAAAATGTACATAACTTGACAATTTGTATAAATTTGTTTTGAGACAACGTGATTTTCAATAATCCGTAACTTTGGTTAAGAATGTGATATAACATTGACTTTGGTACCAAAATGTCCCTAAACCTATACACATTATCATGATATGAATAACTCAATATTCTTGTGTCCCTCATTGTGCCTCATTTACATGTGTTGGGTAGGCTCCAATATGTAAAAGTTAATGGTTTAGACAAAATGGACTCTTTCTCCTCCCAGATTGAACCCGTGTAAATGTTGTTAGCAAATCTTTCTCTGTTGCAGGTTGTCTGAAGAAGCTGTGGTACTCCGTAAAACTCTGAGGAAGGTTCCTACAGCATATAGTCCCGGAAGAACCCCCATGAAGTCTAGGAGACTACAGGATAATGGCACAGGACTCACACCACTCATGACAACAGCTCTCAAAAATAAGTTCAAGGTAAATACACCATGGATAGTTATATTTATCTGTTTTATCGCATTATTCTCCCTTGTTATTACCTGTTTCCCCACACCCTGTTGGTATATCTTGCTTTTACTCTTAGCATTTTTATATTTTCGAGATATCCTCTTGTACCAGTTTTCTGATCCTTGGTGTGTTTTGTTCCTGGCTCCGTTGGATTCATCTTTTTACATTTTATACATGAATAGTTAGTTTTCACAAACTATTGAAAGTTGCATCTACCATCTTTTCGGCAAGACATTCAGTTCATAACTTTGATAAGTATTTTTATAAGCATTTCTGGTGTTTTCTTAAACTATTAAAAACCAAGTTAAAACCTGTCATTAGTTTTTTGAATTTGATTCTTCTCCCCAAACTATACTTGTACTCAGGTTGTCACTAAGGCGGTCGGTGCCGGTTAAAAAAACCGGCACTCTAATTTTTTTAACAATTTGTGGATAAAATCATTAAACTGCCTCATAAAACAAGAAATTATGTTGCAGGAACCCTCAAAGTGCATTACACCCCCTAAAAACCATTAAGAAGGCATCTCCCCATGCCATGATCCACTGCACTTCGTTCGCAACACTTCCGTTCGCTGTCAGTAAAATTAACCGGCACTAAATTTAGGCTAGTGACAACACTGCAAGTTGTACTCAATGATAGAGAAATCAAACTTTGAACTGTTTAATTTCTTTCTTTTGCAGAGTATCCGGACTCCTGAGCCTATGATTGGATATTCTTCAGATAGCGCATTCTCACCGGACATAACACCATTTGAAATCAGCACGGAAGATGCCAACAAAGTTAATCTTTTATCTATATGAACAGTTATAATAATATTGTAACAGGACTGAATTACTATGCTACACTGGCAACCAAAGGTATTAGGATCAATATTCAAATTCCAAATTGATTTGCTTGATCACTCCACATATTGTCTTCAACTTCATCGAATGAAATAAGCAGATGTTGCAGGAAACATGATTTTATTAATGAGAAGCGATTCAGTGACACATATGTTCAGCTTATAGTGAAATATTTCAGGTCAAATTAAATATCTTGGATGATTTTGACACCATAATCAAGTGTCCTAATACTTTTGGTTGGTATTGGTAGTGTACAACCCATTTGAAGTAGGAATATGACATGATGTGTTCTATTCAGCACAGCGTATGATTGCAACGCAGTTGTTGAATGTTCTCACACATCAAAGAGGAATTATGGCAACTGAGGCGTAACTGGAGGCGTAACTGATGCATCTATCATTGGAATACACACTGATGTCACATTAATACTTTAAGTCAAATGAAGTAAAGTACAATACTTTTTGTACCATAGATTTTCTGATTGATCTTACATGTATGCTTTTCCCTGATACAAATCATGACACAACCATATGTATCAGGCTAGAAAATAAGATCAATGCTACTTTTTTTACCCCAAACGGAATACGCTTGAGCTTAATACACACCTTTGATACAGAGCACAACTTTATTCCGTGTGAAATTGATGTCACCAGGTGAAAGCAATAGATAATGTCACAAAAGAATAGTTGCAATTTGTGCTGCTTACATATTTCACAAAATTTCAATATCGAGGGTTGAGCGCCAGAAGGCCGTAACACAACTTTTGGGCAAAATGAGATTTTGGTACCAAAATAAGCCATATAACCTACAGATTTTAAGAACCAAAAGACTTCTCATAAACACTCTCAATTTTTGACTTTAATTAGAGGTATGATGTGTTGTACGGATCCCAAACATTCAAAATTAATAATCTCAAAATAGCCTCTCTTTGGCCCTCTGGCGCTCAACCCTCGATATGTACTCATCGTTATTAGAAATAGTCACAGTGAAGGTAGTTCAAAAAATGTTGGCATAGCAATTTTAACTTTCAAAGCACCTGTACTTTATACTTCAAATCTGTATATTGATGACCTTTTATGATACTAGCTTGAATTTGCAATTCACACTAGCTTTGCTTTTTGTAGTAGACTAGACTCATAGTGACTACATTAATTTCACACTGTAAACTAGCCAGACAAAGGCATATATGCTAATTAGGAATGATATCAAGTGCCAAATTCATGGACATGTACATATTATTTTATACAGTGCCATTTCCCTTTCTATAGTCCCTGTTATAACCCATTGGACATGACTTTACCAAATTTAATTGCAAATTAGTTGTCTGACATCGTTTGACATCTCCAAATGCCTCACATTGCTTTATAGTCTAAGGCCAAGTAATATAAATACCATGTTTCTCGTCCCTGCGCGCCTCAATTTTGGACGCCGCATCAATATTTTTGCTATTTAGTATTTAAAAAAACAAACAGGTTTTACGATTTTCAAATTTGATTTAAATGTCTCCTGTATCACATTCTTACAACGGTATAACCATGGTATCGGTTAGAGTACACATAGTAAACTTATTCTTTTTAATATTGTGGATTCATGGCAAATCATGACTTTTGAAAAATGTCCGGACGAGAAACATGTTATTTATTTTACTTGGCCTAATCCAAGGTAATCATTTCTTCCACAGAAGGTACCATAGAGACTCTCTTCCGAGTTGGATTTTATGTCTAAAGGCTTATAAAAGTAACTATTGATAGATACTTGAATTATATATCAAATATATATTATTATATATAAATGCAGCAGATGAACCTATGCAATAATGTTAAATGTAGATTTGTATTCATGTAAATAGAGCTTTTATAATTGTGATTATGGTATCGGCATTTTTGTATTCTGTGAAGTGGTGATTTTTTACAATTTCTATCTTAAATGTATAATACAATTCAACCATGTTTTATTCTCGTATGTTTGTTTGTTTAATCTTTCTTTATTGAGGGTAAACAGCTTCAGTGTCAAGCACTGCTTTCCAAGCAGGCCCTCATCATACATAAAATAATACAGTATTTACAAAGACATGTTCAACTATTTACACATTAGTATGCATTCTATTACTGCTCACTATAGTCTCTGTCATAATACCTTGGACAAAATTAAACTAATACGTGCGTGCTTGCGTACATTCGTATTAGCGTACGTGCGTAAACCCGGTAGTGCGTACCGGGCGATTTTAAAATGATCGCGTGTCCTCATTGGTCAATCGCGAAGTCGACACGCGCATGCATGCATACTTGTACGCGCTTTTCATGCATTTGGATGCAGCTCCGCGAACAACAACAAAATACGCTCGCGTGAAATAGCTTGAATTTTTGTCCAAGGAATTATGACAGGGACTATATGTGGCAGATTTAAATAAAACTAGAAAATATGATAATCAATCATACTTTTTTCAAATGGAAATCAGAAAAGTGTGGAAAAACGGTTATCAAATTGGCACCTCATGGTATTTTGATTCCAGTTTTATTCCCATTAGTGTATGACAGATTTAAATTAATTTATTTTGCTTAAGGCTCTCAGAAAATTTCAAAAGGTCCTTTATAAAAATGTTTTTGTAACTATAATTATTCATCAGTAGCTTCATGTAAAGACAAAGTTAGTGGAACTTATTTTCCCCTTTTAAAGGGCTGTAAAATTATGTGTGTGTTATTTTCGATCTAAATAATTTAGACATCAGAATTATAAAATGATGAAATTTCACTTGTTCCATGGGGAAATGCTCTTTAGGTCCCTAAACCATCCCCATCGTCACATGATTAAACATTAGAGGCCATATTCTCGTACTAAACACGGTTTTAGCTTAAAACTGTGTCTAAATTAAACAACATGTTTAACAAAACCCAATTTTAAACTCCACAAATCTTGTCCTCGCAGTGGCCGTGCGTTCACTGTATATAGGTAGGTATTCAATTTATTGTGGCACAAATGGGTTACAATAGATATCGACCAAATTCCTCAAATTCATGTGTTTTTTAAGACTACACAATCTGCACATCTGCTTGCACTGGACACAGTCGAGTAATCATTCAAGGCGTACAATTGGTGCACAAGTTTTGTTAAACATGTGTTAAACACTTTTCAGTGAGTTAGACGCATGTTTAAGTTATACACATTTTCAGGAATTGCGTTTAGTTTAACAATGTGTGTAATGTCAATGTCAAACATGTGTTTAGCTTAAAACCGCGTTTAAATATGTACGAGAATACAACCCTCTATAAAGAATTAATTTATATAGTAAGAGTTTAAGAATAAACAGGCTTTTCTTTTAGTAACCTTATGAATTTATTACTGAAAATGCAGATTTGTACGTTCATTGTTGTTTACGAGCAGGATTATGAGTAAAATTCATTTGTACTCGTACATTGGATACTTTTTTAAAACCTTTAACTTTCAAATTATTTTGCAATGTCTTTAAATGTTAACAACCATGTAAGTTTTTATATTTTTAATATCTTTTTGCATGTCTCATCTTTTCTTTTCACTGTTTCATTCCAAATAGCAGAGGCATGAGAATTTTCAGTTTTAAAACTAAATTCAGATTTTTGTGTTCCAAATTGTTCATGTTTTTTCATTCTCAGACTAAGCTTTGTGTGTATTTTTAAATTTTATTGTTTCATGTTATTGTTTATTAAGTCTTATTGTACAATTTTTATTTTATTTTGAGAATTAAAACAGTACTACCACAATGTTGGGTAAAGTAATTATTAGTATTAATGATGTAATTGTGTTATTTTTAATATTGTGCTAGGGGTCACACCACTAAATAGAGCTCCATAGGGATATGTACAAAAACACTGATATAAAACTCTGTTTTGACCACTAAATTGCGAAATTGGACCCTGTAGAGTGATTTTTCTTAAAGATGACCACATTTGCCCACCAAAAAGTGAATAAAATAGGTAGGTGAACCTGCTAGATTTTCCAAAATATGCCCATGGAGTTCCTCTCTGATGAGCTTGGAAATGTCGCTGTAATCGCCAATGTTTCCAGTAAAAAGCACAAATTTATAAGATCTCTCAAAATTTACCTAGAAGATATTCACAGGTTATAGTCAGGGTGCATGTATTGTAGGTGATGTCCCATTAATCATAATAAATCATAGGCATGTACGCAATGGTATTACTGTCAAGTCTTTTTAATTGAGGATTTTGTGATGCATACTTTCCGATTTTAGTTCTAAACACCGTCCTTAAGGGTAGGGGATACCCCATTTAGTGTAGTGCACCATGCTAAAGATTTACTGCAATAGAAAGCCCTAAAACATGATTGACTGTTTTGTATGACAGAGATCATTAATAAGTATCGTCCATATAAAATGGAGTAAGTGGACCCCCAGAATTTTTTCGTTTTCCACCAAAGTACATTTTATTCAAAGTGATTAATTTTCCCCTAAAATTTATTTGTGAGAAAGTAACTGCTTTACTGAGATGGTACACAAACCTAGAAATTGGGGGGAAATATTTATGTGTAAATGAATACCAACCCAAATGTTGTGCTTTTTGTGTCATTTTCAAGAGGAAATAAAGAAAAGCAAACAAACAACAAAAAAGCCTGACTGACCAACCCAACCTGAGCCCATTTAAAATAATAATAAAATCATGCCAAAATTAAGTACCTATGCGCTATAACAAAAATAAACATAATGCAGATACTACATAGAAATAGTAAACAAAAGAAAGTAAGCATTAACATTAAATAGGTAAGTTTTTAGCAATGATTTGAACTGTTCAATAATTCTGGCTGATTTAATGATGTTAAATTGTTCCATTTGCCCATAGAGGGTTTCTTTTTGTCACCAGATTCCAGTTTCTTCAACAACAAATGTGTATCAAAAAATACAACATTTATAGAGAGATCTTTACTTATAATTGAATACCTCATTGATAAAAATTGAGTAAATACTTATGATATGATTGAGTGTGATACAATAATTTATTATAACAGAATATTTTGAAGACAAAACACCTTAATAATTTTTTATACATCATGTCAAGGGGTGCTGAAATGTTGTACATTCATAAATTGAAATAAGTGGGACTGTATAATATAGATCACTGTGCTGACGTCGTTAACTTATATCATAATCTTGAATAATTCAAATTGTTTTTCACTTATTTTGAGATTATTGAACCAAACTATATAACCAGGGTCCTATTGCATAAAGAATCTCCTTAGGAAGAGTTAATCTTAAGTTTTGACATTTTCCTAGAAGATTTGATCTTCATGATATACTGTAAAACACTTTAATTTCGCGGATAATTATTTTCATGAATTTAAAATTACTGCTATTTTAGCGAGCATTTAATTTTGCAAATCTGGAAATATTACTGTTACTTTCAAGGCACATTTTTTTGTCAATTTTGCGCCTGTATTTAAATTCGCGAATCCACATCCCTCACAGAATTAAGTGGTTTAACAGTAAGCTAGGCCGTGGGCAGGGGCGTAACAGGGATTTTTTCCAGGGGGGGCAAAGGATATTTTGTCCTGGTGAACACCAGTTCGACCCGACAGAAATTTAGAAAAGGTTGCCCCAAATGTTTTCCCAGTCAATCACCTCGTGAATTTCACGCAAGTGGGGGGGGGGGGATGGTCACAAATTTTCGCACGGTCACAAAATTTCGCACAGTCACAAAAAATTGCCCTCCCTCCCCCCGATTTTTCCTGGTGGGTAGGTTTGAATTTCCTGCTGAGCACCTTCAGGGGGGGGGGGGGGCACTGTCCCCCCCTGCCCCCCCCCCCTCGGCTGTTACGCCCCTGGCCGTGGGTGTAACTGTAAAACTTTGTCTTTCATCGAGCTCAACCTCAGAAAAACCCTTGTTCACTTGGGAGTCAAGGAAGTTCCTTTTTGAATTTTGTGAGTGCTGTAATTATTGAACTATTGATCAAATGTATATAAAAGTATACATTTTTGGAAAGGAAATAGGTCAGAGAATCCAAATTTTGCATCAATTTTGACCCCAAAAAGTTCAACAAAGCTTACAAAAATAATTTTGAGTAAAAAATTCCCAAATTGCTAGATTATGATGTAAAGATTAACCTAATCTAATATTTTTTTAAATATTGACAAAAAAGTGAAGAAAAAAATGGCACTTTTTGATCAAAATTTCAAAAAATATTAGATAAGGTTTAAAAAAATAAAAAATCAAAAAAAAAAATCAAAATTTTTGATCAAAATTGATGCAAAATTTGGATTCTCTGATCCATGTCCTTTCCAAAAATATATACTTATATATGCATTTGATTAATAGTTCAATAATTACAGCAGTCACAAAATTCAAAAAATCAAGTCAAAAACTTCCTTGAGTCCCCCTTAAGATTATTCTTAACCTTTATGCAATAAGGCCAACAAAAAAAAATGGTTATATTGGCGTAACCCGCCCGACCCTAAAAATACGCCCGACCCTACACTTTTTTCTTTTTTTTCAGTGAAAAAAAAACAAAAAAAACAACCGACCGACCCTAAAAAATAAAAAAATAAAAAAAATAAATGTTTTTTCTCGAACGAAGTACGACGGTACTTCTAACAAACAATAGGGAATGTTTAAACTCGGTTAACATTGTTCAAAAACAGCTGCTAAAAAAAAAAATTAAAAAATTAAAAAAAAAAAAATCCCTACCTACCTACCCTATTTTTGTTCAGCCCGTTACGCCAATATAACAATTTTTTTTTTTTGGCCTAAGGCCGAGGTAGGCTTCAATGGAGGCAAACCCCAACCCCTTCTTACTTAACGCACATTACACAATAAATGAGGAACAACTAACATTTTATTTAAATATAATTTCTTTTAATTGGATCATCATGACACTATATGAAGTTATTTCTTACAAATACACAAATTAATTTCCTTTAAATCTGTAACATAATACACTCGTCAAAAGAAGTTCCTTGACACTCATTGAAGTTCAAATATTTCACATAAATATTTAATATCAATTAAACTATTGCATGTCAAAATAAGCAGACAATAATTCTCTATCATGTCTGTATGAAATTAAGATGTACGCATTCATGCATGGCTGAGCACATTCATTAAGCAATGGTAAGGTGCGTAAAAGGAAATTGCAAGAAATGAGCATTTACAGTCATTTGAATGGAGGGATTATCCAATTGTTTGCAATCTTCTTGCCATTGTCAAGTGAATGGGATCTGCCATGCATGAGTGATCATGTCTAAATTCCATGTTAAGCTGTTAGAGGATTACTTCCTGCTTATTTTGATATACAATTATATATATATAATCATATATATAATTATATATATTCTATTAGATATTAATTTAATTTAAGTGTCCAAGAACTTCTTTTGCCGAGTGTATAAACACTTCAAAAGTAAGTTCCCCTTTAGGGTATCCCTTATATTTTCAAAAATATACATTTGGTTGAAATGGGTTTTTCTGTCAAATTGTTCATACCAATACTTGACCAAAATTTCAAATCAACAGGTTCTGTCATGCTTGAGTGAGCTTGTATTGAATGACAGAATGTCCCATTTCAAAAGTTGTTAAAATAATGTTAAGTAGTGTGTGTATCCACCACGTTGGTGTATCAATTGACGACATAGATTTCTCATAGTGTTGATGAGGCGCGCTACTCGATATGGAAGTCCAACTCTTGTTGTACCAGAGTGGGATGCCATCCCACAGCATCGAGTGGCGCGCCTCATCAACACTATGAGACGTCGATGTCGGCAAGTCATACAACAACACGGTGGATACACCCGCTACTAAACATTATTTTAGCAACTTTTGAAATTAAACGTTATTTTAGCAACTTTTGAAATTAAACGTTATTTTAGCAACTTTTGAAATTAAACGTTATTTTAGCAACTTTTGAAATTAAACGTTATTTTAGCAACTTTTGAAATTAAACGTTATTTTAGCAACTTTTGAAATTAAACGTTATTTTAGCAACTTTTGAAATGGGACATTCCGTCATTCAATACGTGCTCACTCGAGCATGACAGAACCTGTTGATTTGAAATTTTGGTCAAGTATTGGTATGAAGCCCATAATCATTTGACTGAAAACCCCATTTCATTCCAATGTATTGTTATGGAAATATAAGGGAACCCCTAAAGGGGAACTTACTTCTTTTGAAGTGTTTATATTATGAAGGGTACACTGGATTCAAATATATTTGAGATACAATCATAAAATAATTCAATCATCCGTTCATGTAAAACAAGTCTGAATTTGTACCATTGAAACAGTATGATATTTTGTAATTTCAAAATTGTGTTGCATAAAAATGTGTACAACATTCTATAGACAATGATATAAACTATACTTAATTTGTCTTCCTATTTGAAGCCACATCAATGTCATGGCAGGAAGAACTTCCGGAATTGGTTGAAAACATGCCAAATAAATAAATTAAATAAAGGTAGGTGTTCCGATTGCTGGCCCAATTTTCAACTTGATGATTTCTATTCTACACGAAGGGCCATCCTTAAAAAAAAGTTGTATTTCAAAGTTTGAGTTGCATAACTCCTTATTTTAGAAGCACACGGTGACATGAAATGTACCCATTGAGTAGTTCACAAACTGGCCGAGTGATTAACCACCCTTGGGTCCTAAAGGGAACAGATTCGAGCAAAATGCTCTTGCCAGGCTTAAAAGCCTATAAGCATGATGGCTGAATGAAATGATAGTAAGAAAAGATGGAAGAAAAGAATAAAGTTAAAAGAGCCACTCCCAACAAATAAAGTTAACAAGTTTGCTGTCAGCCTTCTGACATGAGAAAAAAATAGTCTTGATCCAATCTCATTTGCCACTGATGGGCAAAAAAGCTAAAGTGATCGGAACATCCACCTTTAATAATGGAAACATTGGATTTTGTAAATCCTAATTTTGTATTTGCCTTGCGTAACAAACAACATTTTGATTTTTCACTGTAACAACAACAAAAAAAACACCACAGGAGTGATACTGACAGTTTAGTGCACATTTTATGAGGTAGGATTTTATACAAAGTAAAATTATTATATTTTTCATAAATATTATGCAGTTTCCACATCATTTATAAATTCTATATGTGAGAAATGTTCACAACAAGATGAAGCATGAGGCATATAAACTGCTCACAAAAAGTTAGGAAACTTTTTTTAATCAAGTATATTTTTATTATTTATTACTCTCTTGTATTATGTTGCATATCAATGGAAAGCTGATGTGTTCTTCTTTTAAATGATACCAAATGTGCAATGATGACATGTTGCTGGACATGGCCACATTAATGAGAATGAGACAAAGTCACAAATCAAATGTGCCAAAATTAGCAATTTTGTGTTACTGTGTGAACAAACAAATTGACACTGTAATGAAAACAAGAACTGAGTTCAGTGGATGATCCGAAGGCGTTGATGACAGCCTGGCACTTCATGACCTTCCACCTGTTAACCCAGTCTTGCAAATACCCAAACAATGGTTTTCTAAAGAGATGTGGGTTAACTTGTGTGTGTTGTGCTCACTGGTGCAAATCTTTGTGTAAACCATTCATGGTTCTCAAGCATGACCGGTTTGATTATTGATCATTACCTATTGAATGTTTAGCACAGATAACGGTAATTTTGGCACATTTGATTTGTGACTTTGCCTCATTCTCATGCATGTGGCCATGTTCAGCAACATGTAATCATTGCAAATATGGTATCATTTTAAAGAGGAACACTTCAGCTTTCCATTGATATATAACATACAAAGAGGGTACTACTAAATAATAAAAATATACTTGATTAAAAAAAGTTTCCTAACTTTTTGTGAGCAGTTTATTTGTATTCAAGCTTTTGGCTTTATTGCCGACATCAGGAAAAATAGTTCAATTTATACGAGTAATATAGCCGTCCATAGCGGTAGGCTTAAATTGTAATTGATAAATTCTACATAATATTTCAGGGATGACAGAATTATAAGGCACTTGGTAATTAAAAAAGCAACCAAGTAAATATCTCAACATAATTTGTGACTTTCAACAACCACTGATACTCATTTGTCACACATATAAAAGCTTGGCCAAGTAAGGTATAGATTTTGTACCATAAATCCTTTACATGTTTTTAAAATATCACACAAATTGTTGTCTTTCCAACGAATCAACAGCCCGTTAATGGCGAAATAGAAAACGCAAGTAGGTAATTGGTGTTCTTGGTCATTCTGACAAAACACACACTATGTGGAAGTCATTGATGCACATAATTTTGACCACTTGCATGTAAAGATGCCAAATAAGGTTCGCATACCAGTCATACTGTTGTTTTTCAATTACTAAGCGTACTGCATTGATGAATCTGAGATATTTGATAAGGGCATATCTGACCTAGCATTATAGGACATAGATATTGATCAAGATATGAATTTGGCATCAATAAGATAACATGATTGATGTCTCAATGAGACTAAGGTCTATATAAGTTTATTTTGTGTGTTTCCTTAACTCCATCTTTGCAACAGCTCTCCTATGCACCTCGTCTGGTCCATCAGCTAATCGTAGAATCCTTGCCCAACTAAAGAATGCTGCTAATGGGAAATCATTGCTCAATCCTGCACCACCATGTGCTTGTATAGCACGGTCTACTACACGCTGGGCAACATTGGGGGCTATTACTTTGATCATGGCTATCTCTGGAGAAGCAACCTGTGATGCATTGTGGGAAAACAAAATGATAATAATAACTTTATTATGTTAAAAACAAAACAATGAATTAGGCAGGGTATCAATGTAGGCATGTTGGAATTTTCTTTCATTGAGACAAGCATTTGGAAAACCTTAATATTTAAACAATTTTTCTACAAATTCTAATGCTTGTTTATAAATGTTCAATACATCGATCATTCATTACAAAAATTGCAAGTATTGGGGCATGAAAAGTATAGGTCTTGAAACATTGCACTAAATATTCATCAACCATGTCCATCACAGAGTTCTTCCTGAAGTACACATGTAGGACCTATGGTGATTATTTATACCATCAATAAGAATTTTGCTGTGCATGTTAACACCTACCTTATTACCAACAGTGTCCATCATATGAGCAGCTTTCAATGTCAGTAGTCTTGCTTGTTCTATTTCCATCCTAGATTCTGCTATATCTGCTTGTATAGTTCCTTGATTAGCTAATGGAGCTCCAAATGCTACCCTAGACTGTACCCGCTGAACCATGAGAGATAAGGCACGTTCTGACATACCAATGAGTCTCATACAGTGATGAATACGACCTGGTCCTAGGCGACCCTGGATACAATCAGGCAATAGAAAAGAAGTGAAGAAATTAGTGTACACTGAATCCCCTATTAGAAAACAGCAAAATATGAACAAGTTTACCCCTGAAATGGACATTAAATCAATTACCTATACAGCGAGTCAATACACAAGGTAATTGACCTTTGTCAAGGATGAACGCGCCCAACCTACACACAGTACACACTGTCACTGGTATTATATATACAAACTTGGTATTACACTGTATCGATTAATATCGATTGGGTTACAGAAAGTTAATTTTCAGTAAAAAGACGCATGATTTGATGACCAAATGGCAAGCTTTTCCCATGAACCAATCATATCAAGCCTTATATCATTTTGTTGCTAAACAATTGAATATTTAATATCCATCCGAGACAGATACAAATAGCACACAGTTTACCGACGGGGTGAATTCTAGTGTTGACCTCCGTAGAAAATAGTGCTGACCTACATTGAAAAAGCGATATGTTGCATGATTTACCACATTTTCAACTCAAAATGGCAAGCTTTTCCACTTATGGGATTTATAAAATGAAATATTTATGTAAAAGAAGAAACCATGTATATTTAAAATCCCTCCGAGACAGTAGGTTTGATTGTCATAGGTTCCTGTGAGGTGGCCCGGAGTGTTGTTTTGGCTAAAAGTGGTAGTTGATTTCCCGTGTTAAATGCAGGGTCATGTACTGTGTGAAGCAGATGTCCGCTAGTTGTTCATATGATGTCTACTTTGGCTTTACCATAACATCCTTACCATAACATGAGTGTATGATAGTATGGTTATTGTCAGATTTAAAGAATAATTGTTCACAAACACACCTTTACTTGATAATCCAAAATCAGTTAATATTCCTTTGTGCACAATTCAATTACTTTTCTTCATTTGGTAATGTTTGTACAAGCAAACAAATCTTTCACTCTGGTCTAATAACATACCTGAGCAATTTCAAATCCTCTCCCTGGTCCCAGGATGATATTTTCAGCTGGTACATGTACATCCTCAAACGTTAATTCGGCGTGACCTCCAGGAGCATCCTGATATCCAAATACTGACAGGGGTCGGATAATATTGACTCCAGGCGTATCCATGGGAACTAACACCATTGACTGCTGTTTGTGTTTCTCTGCATTGGAATCCGTCTTGCCCATGAAGATACAGATCTTACACCTCGGGTCCATAGCACCTGATATCCACCACTTGTGTCCATTTAACACTAGGGTGTCAGCCTCCTGACTTATCTCTGATTGGATATTAGTGGCGTCGGAAGAGGCTACCTGTAATAGAGTTCACAACATGCATTAAACTGGAAAGGAAATAAATTGCACAAGGAAGTTATCAAGGACTGCATGGGACTTGGTTTCAAGTCAGTTGTTTGGTCACTTAACTTTGAATATAATATTTAGAACTTGTGTCTGTCTATCTTATATCTCTAGTAATATGTTCCAATCACACAGTTGGGGTATTAAAGCGCTTTATGACCTAAATTGTTTGAGTCACAGGCCGAGCACTAACAGACTTTGACAGTGGTCGACGTGTAATCTGAGGGTATTTGGTGGTTTTTTTGTTCAATTTCGTCGTCAAGGCGTACGACGTCTCATTTTATCATTTTCATGCAACGTCTTAAATCACATATGGGCGCCTGATGCATCTCTTTTTGATGGCGTGCATTTGTTGTGTTGCTGAATATTTGCATTTTGAGGGGGTGTATTGTATTTTAGCATAATGGTTTCATTTTAGCCGAACAACGTAAACTTCAAATTTGGCCGAAAAAGTATAGATCTTTTTGACCCTATTTTCTATAATATAAAATACCGGACACATAAAGTACTGTACTTTATTTTGTACTTTATTTTAACCAGGGTATGACAAAAACACAGAAAAACACTTGTGGTAACTTACCGCTGGTTCTGTCATGGCATAGCATGAACGAATACTGCCCTCTAACAACGGATTGAGCCATTGTTGTTTTTGCTGTGCATTTCCATATTTCACAAGTACTTCCATATTGCCTGTATCTGGGGCAGAACAATTGAACACCTACAAAGATAATAATGGGATTGTGAACAACGTCACTGCATTCTTCTACCTCTGTGCATTGACATCAGAGTGTAAGTGATTATTCTATTGCACTAGCGTACGTATGCAAACACATCAGAGAATCCTAGCACTTGTCAGTTAATGTTGCATCGATAACTGAGCCATATGACTTTACGTCACTGCACAGAGTTAGATGAATGGAGTAATGCAAAGATGTGATCATGTGAACAGATGAACAACTGAAATAATTGTCAAAATGGCCAACATAATTTTTAGTCATAGTTGACATAATTCCAGACGAAATATTGACGCAAAAGTTTGTATCGATAACAGCACTACTGGAGACCAGACTTGCTCCAAATTTCCAAAATAATGGTGGTTCTATAATAATTCACATATTGTGAAAATTTCATCAGAAAATTGCTAAACAACTTTGATGATCAGTAAAATTCTTACTGTACCATGATGTCATGAAGTTAATATAAATGTCATTCTGGCAGTATCCATATATTTGTAGCCCCGATTTCACATAAACCCCATAACTTACCTCTGAAGCAAATACAGATCGTCCCATGAGCTCACATAGATGTGCATATTCCATGTTGGTTAGTCCAGCTCCATACATAAACCCCACAACTTACCTCTGAAGCAAATACAGATCGTCCCATGAGCTCACATAGATGTGCATATTCCATGTTGGTTAGTCCAGCTCCATACATAAACCCCACAACTTACCTCTGAAGCAAATACAGATCGTCCCATGAGCTCACATAGATGTGCATATTCCATGTTGGTTAGTCCAGCTCCATACATAAACCCCACAACTTACCTCTGAAGCAAATACAGATCGTCCCATGAGCTCACATAGATGTGCATATTCCATGTTGGTTAGTCCAGCTCCATACATAAACCCCACAACTTACCTCTGAAGCAAATACAGATCGTCCCATGAGCTCACATAGATGTGCATATTCCATGTTGGTTAGTCCAGCACCATACATAAACCCACTAACTTACCTCTGAAGCAAATACAGATCGTCCCATGAGCTCACATAGATGCGCATATTCCATGTTGGTTAGTCCAGCTCCATACATAAACCCCATTACTTACCTCTGAAGCAAATACAGATCGTCCCATGAGCTCACATAGATGTGCATATTCCATGTTGGTTAGTCCAGCACCATACATAAACCCCATTACTTACCTCTGAAGCAAATACAGATCGTCCCATGAGCTCACATAGATGTGCATATTCCATGTTGGTTAGTCCAGCTCCATACATAAACCCCACAACTTACCTCTGAAGCAAATACAGATCGTCCCATGAGCTCACATAGATGTGCATATTCCATGTTGGTTAGTCCAGCACCATACATAAACCCCATTACTTACCTCTGAAGCAAATACAGATCGTCCCATGAGCTCACATAGATGTGCATATTCCATGTTGGTTAGTCCAGCTCCATACATAAACCCCATTACTTACCTCTGAAGCAAATACAGATCGTCCCATGAGCTCACATAGATGTGCATATTCCATGTTGGTTAGTCCAGCTCCATACATAAACCCCACAACTTACCTCTGAAGCAAATACAGATCGTCCCATGAGCTCACATAGATGTGCATATTCCATGTTGGTTAGTCCAGCACCATACATAAACCCCATTACTTACCTCTGAAGCAAATACAGATCGTCCCATGAGCTCACATAGATGTGCATATTCCATGTTGGTTAGTCCAGCACCATACATAAACCCCATTACTTACCTCTGAAGCAAATACAGATCGTCCCATGAGCTCACATAGATGTGCATATTCCATGTTGGTTAGTCCAGCACCATACATAAACCCCATTACTTACCTCTGAAGCAAATACAGATCGTCCCATGAGCTCACATAGATGTGCATATTCCATGTTGGTTAGTCCAGCACCATACATAAACCCCATAACTTACCTCTGAAGCAAATACAGATCGTCCCATGAGCTCACATAGATGTGCATATTCCATGTTGGTTAGTCCAGCACCATACATAAACCCCATTACTTACCTCTGAAGCAAATACAGATCGTCCCATGAGCTCACATAGATGTGCATATTCCATGTTGGTTAGTCCAGCACCATACATAAACCCCATTACTTACCTCTGAAGCAAATACAGATCGTCCCATGAGCTCACATAGATGTGCATATTCCATGTTGGTTAGTCCAGCTCCATACATAAACCCCACAACTTACCTCTGAAGCAAATACAGATCGTCCCATGAGCTCACATAGATGTGCATATTCCATGTTGGTTAGTCCAGCACCATACATAAACCCCATTACTTACCTCTGAAGCAAATACAGATCGTCCCATGAGCTCACATAGATGTGCATATTCCATGTTGGTTAGTCCAGCTCCATACATAAACCCCACAACTTACCTCTGAAGCAAATACAGATCGTCCCATGAGCTCACATAGATGTGCATATTCCATGTTGGTTAGTCCAGCTCCATACATAAACCCCATTACTTACCTCTGAAGCAAATACAGATCGTCCCATGAGCTCACATAGATGTGCATATTCCATGTTGGTTAGTCCAGCACCATACATAAACCCCATTACTTACCTCTGAAGCAAATACAGATCGTCCCATGAGCTCACATAGATGTGCATATTCCATGTTGGTTAGTCCAGCACCATACATAAACCCCATTACTTACCTCTGAAGCAAATACAGATCGTCCCATGAGCTCACATAGATGTGCATATTCCATGTTGGTTAGTCCAGCTCCATACATAAACCCCACAACTTACCTCTGAAGCAAATACAGATCGTCCCATGAGCTCACATAGATGTGCATATTCCATGTTGGTTAGTCCAGCACCATACATAAACCCCATTACTTACCTCTGAAGCAAATACAGATCGTCCCATGAGCTCACATAGATGTGCATATTCCATGTTGGTTAGTCCAGCTCCATACATAAACCCCACAACTTACCTCTGAAGCAAATACAGATCGTCCCATGAGCTCACATAGATGTGCATATTCCATGTTGGTTAGTCCAGCTCCATATTGGCAATCTGGATCAGCTTCTAAAGGCAAGAACAGATTCCATAGACCTCCATTCTTAGCTTTGATCTGAAATAAAACAATGCACGATGTGTAAAAGTAAGGCTGCTTGGATTTAACAAATTTCAACTGTGACTTTCAAGATGCGAGGGAAAAGATGGCAACTTACTTAGTGCACCTCAATTGGGATGAAACAAACCAAGGGTGACAGCGGTGGATGTGTGGGAACTTACTTTGTTCTATGATAGGATGAGGCTGCCATCTATCAGTAGACTCCTGATGATCATATAACTCTGACTCAACATGCTATCTAAAAGCAGTAAATGGGTATGTTGGTACTTACTTTGAGTTGCTCTATGATAGGATGAGGCTGCCATCTATCAGTAAACTCCTGATGGTCACACAGCTCTGACTCAACATGCTACCTAAGCCCTAGGTGTAACAGATGAAGTGGTAAATGGGTATGTTGGTACTTACTTTGAGTTGCTCTATGATTGGGTGAGGCTGCCATCGATCAGTAGACTCTTGATGGTCACATAGCTCTGACTCCACAGGATGGATATACTCCTCAAGGAATTCAGTGATTTGTTTGTGCAATATTTGAACCCTCTCTGATAAGGCTGACACTTCCACTGTCAACACACCTACAACATAAAATGATGATAATCTGTGATAGAATTGTTGGTACCTCATAGAAATGTTGGTGCTTCTTTTACATACTGCACAACAGCACATGCAACTATACTTAATATACTTACAATAATAGGAGTGATCTCAGGAATACGCTGACACAACTGCACAGAGTTAGATGAAATATATATATATTTTGAAACACATGGATAGCTAAGCCTTTGTTATCCATCAAAGCGACGTCGTCAGGCAACTAAATTGGCCAAGTTTTCATTACAAGTGGCTCTATCCGATGGAGTATTTGTTGCAACTCTTATCCTTGTTTAGGATTAACATCGCACAATGGTAACCATAACATGAGCACAGCAGAATTTGGCAAAATATCTTCTTCTTAGATAGACTATGAATATTAGATTATTCCAAGTGTGTGACTTTAAGTATGTAGAATCCTATTAGACACCAAGACATTAGGTAATGAAATTGTGTAAAAATGATTATTAAGTAAGAAGAAAGAACTTATCTTTCATTCTCGAAAAATTCACCTTTTTCTGATTAACACTAAATGCCCCAAATCCAACAGAATCCAACAGAAGCACTACGCTGGTGCACTCTCATCTCATTGCGCAATCATGCAAAGGTACATTAGGTTCCAAAAAGTTATTTTGGAGCACAACCATCTTAGCCATGATGCAAAATCATCTGGACTCCGGCCGCGGCGGCCCGGGTTTGATCCCGGGGGCAGCACACCCATTTTTTGTGTCATTATTTATCTTGTGTTTCCCCTTTTAGCTTTATTGCTACAAACCACTCAAAAGGGTTAGGGTCAAGCATTTTTTCCTTCAATTTTTGACCTCATATATACAAGGTATTTTCCTTGATTTATGCGCCTATTATCAACATCATGATCTAGAATTACTAGGATTAAACTCTATCTTACCTGTTCTAGTATGTGTTGAATATTGCCTTCTAGATCCTTGTTGAGTCCAACTAGAATAGTGTCTTTGTGATGAGGAATGTATACTGCTACCTCCACCTCCCCCTGTAGCAGAGGGTGCAGGACCTCCTTCCGTAAATGACAATGCTAATTTGGCCATCTCCTCTGCCAGTAAACCTGCTGCTTTGGCATTTTCACTGCTGGCTTGGCCTAAATAGGTACCAGTTAATAGGATTCATTGAAAGGTACATAATATTATGGTATCAGAAACAACTAGAAAACTTTTCTATTGTTTTGTTCATCAAGTGAAAATGTTCTTGCTTCAAAATCGACAGTGATTGGAGACTACTCAATTGTCCAGATTTTCTTTTCTAATAAGCAAAATCAATGTTCTATCAATGTTGTTATAATATTGGGTTAGACCAGTGTTCATAGAAGCATAAATTAATATTGTTCATTTATTAGATTATATAACAATAAATGACAGAAGGACAGCATTTTATATACTTGTTCATCTATGGCTTTATGTAGTGATATCAGAGAATATTCTAATGAGTACAGCGTGATGGTGAATGGTTATTTAGAGTAGAGCCCAAAGTTTTCCGCTTTGAAAAGTTCAAATTATGCTTTGTAAATTCAACTTGTGCCTTCTTCAGTTTTCAATTTGAGCTCATCACACCTGCACCTAGGATAAGCATTTCTTTGATTCTATATTTTGAGTATTTAGACCAAAGCAAACATTAATTTACATGAAATATTAGTCACAACTATTTGCTTGTGTATTTTTTAGATTGAAAATATCGGAAACAAAACATGAAATCCAGCTTTCTAAATGAGAAAGCAGAACACTTTGGGCTCTAGGTTAGGGACTAAATTCCGGCACACATAATTAAATGCTGTACATCAATAACTGGAATACACTCCACATCCCTGCACATAATTAGATGAACAAAGTGAAGCAATTATGAAGTCACATACCTTGAGTGGATCTTTTATATACTCCTTGCAAGATGGCCGCCACTCTAAAAAAACTGAATGCCATATAGAAAGACATATTTGCAATAGGTGGTATCCCTCGCTGCTTGCAATACTGTGATATGAATTCCTCTGTAGAAGGAATACCTAGTTCAGATAGGTTCAGTCCGCATAAGCCTGAAATATGTATTTCACAAGAATATTCAAGTTACAATTGTTTTATATCAACATTAAGTCAAGACATAAACAGAAGTGTTCAATTTTGATGCGGCTATAACAGGTTGACTGGTAACAAGATAGTGAATAAATAGTTTTTTATAACCATCCCAATTGCTATTTCTTTTTGAACCTATATTGAGAAGGTAATTCTGACATTTAAGTTTGCTTCCATAAAGAGGTTTATTCAAATTCTTTGAGCATGGTAGATTATTAATTCTTTGAGCATGGTAGTTTATGAATTATTTGAGCACAGTAGATTATGAATTCTTTGACCACTAGATTATGTTCTTAGCTATTGTTGACTTTTTCAATTTTTAAACTTATTACAAAGGCTAAATCTTTACTGGTAACCTTATTGAAAATTAAGTGGATGGGTGAAATTCTTTACAAAAAAGAGTCTGCAACCTTTTCATGGATATTGCTCATTCATTACATCCACTGCGCATGTGTTGTTCTGATACATGGGACAAAAGCATTACTATATGATTTCAGATGTGCTACATACCTTATTTCTCCTAAAGTAGGCATGCTAGGTTTGATTAAAAACTTGTTTTTATTGAAAACATCTGCATTGTTTTCTTAAGTTTGATCTCATCATTATAATGATATTCTAACTACCTAACAAGTAGTTTATATTTATTGATTTAATCATATCAGCAAGTATCTTAAGGTTTCAGTTGCTTTTGCATATCACTCAATGCCCCTATATGTACCAACCTTTAAGTAATGGACCACTTGGAGGAAGATAGTGCGCCAAGCAGCAATAGGCTAGATCTGATATGGGATCCCCTAGTGTAGATAGCTCCCAATCTAATACTGCTAACACTTCTGGCTTGTCAGGATGAAAGATCATATTATCTAACCTATACGAACAAAGGTCACAGAGAGGTATATATATTCTTTAATTAGAGAATAAAGGTTTTGTTGTGTTATATTCGTGAAATTTCCGAAATGCAATTAAGCAAATTTCGACTTTAACCCCTGCACTAGATATATTTTGTGGTGGCCCAGTGGCTTCCTTGCGGGCGTAAGTCCCGTGGCAGGCGCATGCGCGATAGGCCTTTCCCGTCTGGCGGCTTGGTGGCACGGCCCCATTCGCCATTACGTTTCATGCAACGCACGCAAGAGGTCGGGTTTTGACGGGCTGGTGTTGGTTAAAAAATTCCCCACCCTCCCACCCTTTTGAGGGGCGAGAAAGAAAACAGTTGGCTATTCGTATCGATTGTTTTTAGTTGGTATGTCTCACAAACGGGACATAGAATCCCGGGTAGCAGTGGTATTTTTTCGACGTAAGAAATTGGAATATTAAATTGCTAATCATGAACGATGGATCTAAATTAAATAAACTAAAGGTATCACAAATTGAACATCTTGAAAGAT
Source organism: Ophiura sarsii (assembly GCA_035610835.1). NCBI lineage: Eukaryota > Metazoa > Echinodermata > Ophiuroidea > Amphilepidida > Ophiuridae > Ophiura > Ophiura sarsii. The sequence goes on along the minus strand of CM069442.1, from coordinate 86,452,572 downwards.
TTAAGGTGGTAAATGAAAGAGGTGTTGAAAATATTGGATACTGTCAAGTATTACAGAAAATATGATTGATTAGTTTCATTAAATACATGAGTTAATTATTTTGAGCATTACAAAAGTAAATGAGTAAATGAGTCAGCGGAAAGTTACACAACCAATCTCTATATAAGTATGAGTGGTATTTTGACTCTGATTTGGCTATATTCAATTCTGACGATTTGATTAAATTAATAACAAATGGACGCCTAAGTCATAGGCTAAGTTTTGCTTCGGCACCTCGCGTTTTCATATGACGCTGGTGCGTAAGGGTAGGTAATTCGTGGCCACCCTGACGATCTGATAAACTTGAATTTTGATTTGACTTAGGCAGTGATTTCACTTCGGCGCCACACGTTTGTTTATTACGTTGTCGCTTAGGGGCGAGGAATTCGCACCTGCCCCGTCGATTGTGGTAAAATGTTATTATTCCTGGGCCTTGTGCCGTGTTTGTATGTTATGAATTGAATATCGTGTGATAGCCATTATCAATAAAAGCGATCTCTTGCATTGCATGATGATGTCTGCTAAAGATAAATCTTCTGCGTCCTGCCTGTGGTTTCTAGAGTCAGGGGGTAATGTCTGATATAAATGCAGACGGAAGTATTATTTTAAGTTTCATGCCAAAAATAATACTACCAAACGCATTTATGTCAGACAATATAACACAGGTATGGTCTAAAAACAATACCTTTATTCTCATTCTTAAACAGTGATACTTTAGACATTTATCTAATCAAAATTGTACCATATGCCCACATTTGTCAACTTGTACCCCTGTTAGTACCATATGCCCACATTTGTCAACTTGTACCCCTGTTAGTACCATATGCCCACATTTGTCAACTTGTACCCCTGTTAGTATCAAATAAACCAAAAACATTCCACCTAATCCTGTGCAGTGAATACACCATGCGTTGGTGTAATGCGCCGCACAAGCATGCAGTAGACGTAGTAGACTCACAGCGGAAGAAAACTTAGTTACCACGCAATGCGCGAGGGTGGTCACGCTCATTAATGTATGCCATGTTAAGTTGTCTGAAATAAATATAAGAATATCCTACAACCCATTTACACTAAATCACCTTTCTATTTTATCAATACAACATACAAGGTACAAGGACACATTTTCATCAAGGGTGAATTTCTCAAAATTCATAAGACATCTTAGGATTAGTGTCCATATTATTAATCTACGATGTTGTGGGTGTATATGGTCAAAAGGATGTTGAAATTGAAATTATTTAAAATTAGCAGCCACTTTTATCATTTGCCTGGATTCTTGCTTCGAAATTTCAAATTTAATATCAGTTTTCAGTTATTTTCCACACACAAAAAAAACATGCCCATACATGTACAATTTAAGTGATGAATCCTTCATAACTCTGCGAGAGCCATAGATCAGCCAGCATGTAAAGACCAGCAGGAGTTATCGGCCTATAGACAAAGTCTTACCTAAAATCACCATGTACAACAGTAGTTTCATCAGCCTCTGGCATGTTACGTGGCAGCCATTCCATTACTTTTGTCATGGCAGCTATTTCATGTGTCTCACTTGCTTTGTATTGCTTACTCCATCTGTTTACTTGACGTGACACATAGTTACCTATAATTACAAAAGATATACAAAGTGTCTCATGAAAAACTGCGTTAGTTGATAAGGTTGCATAAATAATGTCTCTTGTGCACCTGTTTCCAAAATATTTCCATTATGTAAGCAACAACGTCTGTAAACCCGAGTATGAAAATGTTCAACTGAGATATTTTTGTCATCATAAGATAATTCCAATTGAATGAATTTAAGATATGTTTTGGGCATGGGTAGCTTGTCTACAAACATATTTTTTCTTTCCCTCAATCACTCACCATGTTTGCCATATTCTTGTAGTCCTGCTTTCTTGATATCTACTGAGCGACTGTATCTTACACAACATCTGGTAGATGCCTTGTCTTTTGAGGACATTCCAGGAAGACTTGGCTATTTCAAACTCACCCCATTGCACTGATCTTTCCTCTCTTTGATCACTTACCATGCTTGCCATATTCTTGTAGTCCTGCTTGCTTGATATCTACCGAGTGAATCTTACACAAGACATCACACGTCGCCTGGTAGATGCCTTGTCTTTCAGCTGAAGACATTCCGGGAAGACTTGGATCTTTGAACACTCGTCCTTCTATGTGATCCATTAGGTAAAATGGTGTGCCTACAACACTGTGTGAGAAGAAATACATACAAATATAGATTAAAAAAACCAAGTTGGAATACTTAAGGTTCTACTTCATATTAGTAAATGTGTGTGCAATGTGTAACCAATGACTTACAAAAATGATATATTGTTGGTAAACAATCTTAATATACAAGTCAACATTAGTCAAATATAAAGAAAATAATAGAATGAAAATGTTGCATCCTAATAATATTTCATATGAATTAAAAAGTCCATTTTCAGTAAGACATCATTAAGCCGTTTCACACCATCATATCTTACCCTAACACGTATCCCAAAACATGTCGTATTTGCAATAATCCGTCTGATACTGTGTCTCACATAATGAATGGCTGTATGGAATTCCGCAACATTTACGTTGCTCGTCATGACCGCATTGTGGAGCATGTTAGAGATGAGATCATGAAACAACACCCCAATGTCAATATTTTTAGTGACCAGCCCAAAACGGGCGACTTTTTGGACAGCCAAACTAATTTTAATTTCATTCATCATCGTAAACCCGATCTCCTAGTTTGTGACCGTCAGACCATGAAGTCTTTCATTGTTGAAATTTCCTGTCCGTATGATGCTTTTGTGAACACATGCTACACCACAAAATTCAACTATTACCAACCACTCAATGAGCTTATCAATATTGCAACTCCATACTCCATGTAAAACAATCATCATCATTATTGGCAGTCTAGGTACCATCCACAGTAGAGTTGCATCTGGGTTAAAAATGCTAGGTTTACCAAACAGACGGTGTAAGGCCATTGCCAAATACATCGGCATTAGCGCTGCCATTGGTTCAAACATCGTATGGAAAAAACGCGCCCGTTTGTTATTGTTTTCCTAACTAATGTCATGAAGTTTGTCAATGAGTTTGGCGAAGGCCTAGTGACCGTCATCTGCTTTTTGTTTCCCTTTGTTTCTCTTAATAATTTGCATATTTATTGCTTTTCTATACTATGCTTGTAATTATAATTTGTATTATATTACTGTGTTGAAATTGAGCAATAAAATACTTGATATGTATGTCTCCTGAAAAGGCTCTCTCATTTTGCGTCTAAAAGCCGTGAACGTTGCACTGATAATAGATGATGACTTGACACGGGTTATAAGCTATAAATGGCTGAAAACCGTACAGAATTGACCGAGATATGAGCAAAAGCGGGAAATCCAAAGCCTTTTCAGCCCGGCTTTTGAGACTATTTCTACGGGCCATGTTTGTTTTTCTCATGCGTACACTGTAACCATGCAGTCGGCGCGCGTAGCACAAAACGCGTCGCAATGCGCCATGCAAAATAAACGCGCACACGCACTACACCCTACACACGCGGGCGGACAAATATTGGAGAAATACGCTGCGCCACGGGAGTTGGTTACGGTTTAGGCCTTGGGGTTGCATAAGCCACGGGGCGGGAGCGGTGACGGTTAGGGGTTGTGTGTAATGATACCCTTAGGGCCTAGCTTATGTTAGGGTTATGTGGTTTGGGATGGGGTTAATGATAAAGAAATAAAGAAATGTATTATTAAATTGCGTAACGATGGTGTCAGATGTGGGATTTGATACTGTATGTAACACGCGGGCGGACACATATTGGAGAAATACGCCGCGCTACGGGAGATGGTTAAGGTTAGGCCTTGGCGTTGAGATAAGTAGCGGGGCGGGGAACTTTTGGCCTTGGGGTTGAGATATGCCACGGGGCGGGACGGGCGGGGACGGTGACGAATGGGGGTTGTGTGTAATGATGTAATGTGGTGTGGGAGACAGGGGGTTAATAATGAAATGTGATGCTAAATTGCGTAACGGATATGCCACGGGGTGGGGGCGGGCGGGGCGGGGACAGGGCGGGGGAGGGATGGGTGGGTACGGGAGATGGTTAAGGTTTAGGCCTTGGAGTTGAAATATGCCACGGGGCGTGGGCGGGCGGGGGGTCTTTTTAAATTTTTTAAATTGAAATATGAAAACTTTTGAATTAGGCCTACTCAATACAAAACCTTTTGATTTAAAACAAAAATGTTTTAAATATTGTTCTATTCCTATGTGTTTTGTTATAGATTTTCCAACACTTTAAGTTGTTTCATTTTGTAGGTGTTCTATCTGGTAGGCCCAACTCCGCTAGTTGGCAATAACAGGTACAATGATAATCAATCACAGAAAATGGAGTGAATACAATGACTGATGATTGGTCAAATTAAAATGTTTGTGTATGTGTGAAAAGACTATGATAAGGCTTTGTGTTCTTTTAACAAAACTCAATATTTTAGTTTAGTACAATTTTTATGAAATGATGTGTCATATAAACCAACCTACCTTGAATCTTCACATAACTTCACCATATTTGGTACAGGAACCCCTGCTTTACCCAAGGCATCCATGACGAGGTATTCCCTCTCCACAGCATGGGCAGATGGCAGTAGTTTACCAGGTGGTTTCTTGCGTAAAACCAACCTCCTATCTCCATAGCCTACATAATAGGTTGGATTAGATTGTCCATGCTTGAACTGCCTGATATTGACTGGTGCGTTATCGCTGGACGTCACACCTATGGAAGTGAGATAGGATTTGATAGAGTCTGCTGGTATTTCTAGTCCTTTTCTAGGTGCTGTTGTGCCATCTATGTAGCCTTGTACTGGGAATGTAAAATGTGATGCCAAGTCATTCAAAGCCTGGTCAGGGTCATCTACCTGTTGGTAAGAAATAATAAATTGAGGGTTTGGAACCACACGGTCTTATCTAAAATGGCTGCTATATGTAAGGTTGCGTTTTTACAAGGGTGCATGACAAAATATTAAAAAAGTATATAACACATGGCAGCTATTACAGATAGTGCCTTTTCCAAATTTCTAGGTATCTGTACACAAAATAACATTAAGTTTGAACCAATAGACGCACGTCACATGAGGTTTGACCTCACCCCAAAAAACGGTGCAACGGACATCCGTGGTGCGCAATACGTAAGCTCGACCTCACGGCTCTGATCGGTTAGCGGCATTTTGTGAGTTTTCAAGCATGCCCGCGCAGCTAATCCAAGTGCGCCTGCGTATGTCGTAATTGTGACCAGGATAATATGTGCTGTATGTCCATTGCTCAGCATATAATCAACTCCATTTGCATTTAGGCCACAAAAAATAAATAAATAGATTCTTGTCGCGCGCCCGCATCACTTTAGGCCACCGCATTTTTTTCCCCCTAAAAATAGCGTAAAACAGTCAAATGCAGTCCAGTACCGTCTGAAAATCTAGTCTAGCTTGTAGTGCCCTCTTTTCTGGAGCCATCTCTTCGAAGTATTTAAAAACACAGCCGCGTAAAACCAATGCGTACTTCTCGGAAGACTGTAAACTTATGCTGTTTACATCATGACAGACGAGTGGTTTCGCGAAATTATGATGGTACCGAGGCGAGTTTAATTTAATATTTCTTTCTTGTTTATCATTTTTGAATTCATTAAAATATAAATGTGTTTGTGAACATATTAGATTTTATTTCGTGGCGGGAAAAGTTGGTAAAAGAAGTATTTTTTATTACGCACGTAAAATGGATGCAAAATTCCACAAGCATGACATTGACAACACACTAACACTGTCGTCACGTCGGCTGAAAATGATTTGTAAAAACCGGATTGGTTGATCGATTTTCAAGTGTTTTCATTGCATACATGTATATGAGGGGTACTTCTAAAGCCAATATTAATCCTGGGTGGTGGGGTCGGGCTAGGGGGGAGCAGCAGGCCGTAGGTGGTCCCGACTTTGTTGCTCATTTCGAACAGAAAAAAAAATCTCCCTCCCACCTCACTTTTTGAAGACCTGTGCGACGGGAAGCGAATACATTTTTTTATGTGGCCTTATAACAAGTAGCAGCTATTACAGATAGGGCCTTGAGGCAATACTCAAAATAAGAACAAGGTTACTGACATGTTTGCTATCAATTTGTGATTGCAAGCACTCAAGCGCTAGGTACAGTACCTGATACAATCATATAAATTGCATTGACAAAGCTTGTTGGATACAATTCTAAGTGTAACAAAGTTTGTTAGTAATACTTTTATATTATAAACCCTTTCAAACCAACAAGGAGCATCTCCTTTTCATTTTTCATACTTAATTTTACCAGAGCAACGATTACAACAAAATCTATCTCATGGGGACAAAGATGTATACACCTATCCATTGAACCTATCCCAATATGACTGGAAAACATGTTGCATTTTTCTTTTTGAGCATTTACTTTGATTAATTTTAAGAACTGATAAAACTATATACACATAAAAGAAACTGTCAATTTGTCTTATTTCACATATGTGATGCGATCTGAGAAAACCCGTCGGATGTCGCAAAATGTGAACTAGGGATTATGGGTAAAATAGAAAAAAGAATTAAAAAAAAGAATAAAAAAACTGTTTTCTTTTTTTTAGATTTTTTTTAAAGAAAATTAGTTTCCAATACTTTGTGTCATCATCTTTCATGAAATTTCACCTTGACAAACTCACTTAAGTCACTTTTATTATTAACCTTATAATGTTATTATATTGAATTATGTATCTTTTTTGGCCTGTTTTCATGATTTCTTGTTTTGTAGCTTTTGGTGACATCACAATCATCATTCACTCATAACTTTTTTTGTAGTGATCGTAGAAAAATGATCGAAACAGTTCTGTAATCAGCACAGTTTTACCTTTCTTATGATATAAATATCTCCAATATGAAAAATGCCACCATGTGGGGGGTTTTCACAGATCGCATCACATATTTGTCTGGTGCTTTGGTTGATCAAGCATCTGAGGAGGATACAGATGTCTGTAACTGGGAAAGATGATATTTTGATTATGGCTAATGGACCAGCATCATTACACTAACCTTAATAGTATTTATGCCTAGTTGTTGTCCTGCTTTCAAGTATCTGCCAATATCATCTAAGTAAAGACACTCTTCTGGGGACACCTTGAGTTGTTGTAGACATAGTTTGTAGATGGAAGGCTGTGGTTTCCTCATGTTGACACGGCAAGACTCAACAATCTGGGATTAAAAATAGATATCATTACAAAATATTGGGAGATATCACATCAAATTATAATACGTTAAATAAGCAATGATTCCTGTGTGAGTGACTACAAAAGTACAAATCTGTCGCCAAAGGGTAGCTGTTTAAAAGTAGAATAATTAATTCAAGGCAAGACAACATAGCTTGTATTACTTAGAGAATAAAATATAGTTAGTAGCTATTGCTACATACGCTGGTCTCATAATGTACAGGCTGTACCATATTTAGAGTCATGTATGGTCACCGAACCTTTTATCATAAAAGTAACGCTTTTTGTTAGATTTATTTTAATCAATATTCCCCTTAAAATAGGCGAATCCAGCGAGTTGTTTACAAACTTCTTGCTTCGAATAATTGCATAATAATCTTAATGTGATGACCATATGCACTGTAGTTGAATAAAGCTCCGCCTCAAACTATATATTATCGGTCTCATATAATCCAAAACCAAACCCACTATATAAGAATTTATAAGAATTTTATAATAATTTTAATATAATATGATCCATTGGTATTTTTTTAAAGAGTTAGTTCATAGTTATCAGTCAGACTAGAGCTGTTTTTGGTTTCTAAGCCTTAGAAATATAATACTCCATTTCACCAGAAGTATGAATGTACAGTGACATCATCATCAGTGGGTATTCCAGTAATACATGGATGCAGCACTCACTTTGGGATTTGTTTCTGATTGTGCAAGAAGATATATGTCAGCCCATTAGAATTACACGCTTGATAAATTGCCATTAATACTTCAAGTGGAATGGAGTTTTAAAAGTATTTTCCACCATCAATAATCCATGCTTACCACATTGAATAATTTCCGATCAACAGGCAGCAGTGTTTTTTCCTCTTCATGGTGTCGCCAGTTATTAGTGAGTAGAGCTGTTTTGATTCCCTGTGCTTTGATACACTGTACAGCATCTATCATCCTGTTTATCAGTGAGAAATTCTGCTCAAAATATGGCACCATATCTGATATGTCAACCTCATGACCAATCTGTAAAAAACAAGAAGGCATCAAATATTGTTCCAAAAATCAACAAAATTTCAGCTACTTTGCATAACTCTTGTGGAGGAGACAGACATTTCAATAACATTTACACATTTGTTGTTCTTCCTGGCCTCAGCTATCTCTGTTCTAAAACTCTAGCAGAATGCCCCCGCCCCCTCCCCCTCACAAATGGATGCTCTACCTGGGAGCATTCTTGATGTATAATGCAATTGATTGATAGATTGATGTGCATGTCTTAGTTGTTTCACACTAATGAATGCATGTTCATTGAAGTCTAGCAAAGCTTGCCACAAAGATAACAAACTTATCTGAAACTGATGACATTTGCAGTCCACCAGAGAGTCCTTGTGTTTGACAACACTAATTTATTATATTTGACAACACTAATTTATAATATTTTTCAATCTTGCAAGTTGCAGCCACCTTAATAAAGTGATATGGTGTATGCCTAGCCACCTACCTTCTGAGAGCATTCCTTGCTAAATTCAACCCCAAACTGGGTCACAGAAATTTGACCAGTCTCTAAACGATGCCATGCACTTGTCTCATCAGAATTACGAATGACATCCAATAACACACCGGAAGGAAGGCCATGGTTGGACTCATAAGCTGTGAAAAGATATTTCAAATATAGGCTATGAAATCTGCCAACACATAATTTATTATTTTTGCTGGGCATTTGAGTTAGGGTTTGCTGTGTTGATATCAGTCCTGCACTGAATTGTATAATTTCAGGGATTCATTATGGTGATACATTGTAAGCCATATGTATTGAAACACAGATTCACTCCTGGTGTTCGCTTCATGTTAGAGAACCATAGTTAGTCTATAGTTCAGTCAGTTCCAAATTGGTTGGCAGTATACATTTGTTATGTCTCCACACGCAAAAGTAATTAAGCGTATGAGCATGATGTTGGCATACACACTTGCATGCACATGATGTTGCGTAGTGATATGAGTGCTATGCTAGTCTGTATTAATTCACTGCTGATAGGAGGCTCATCAATTTGGAACTGGTTGAACTATGGATCTGTTATAACACTATAATTTTACAACAGGTAGCCCAATATAGCAACGTTTTTAAAACACTATATAAGTGACTGTTAAAAGACGCTGGTAAAATCCACTGCAAGGCATCTCATAGTGTGGCATATGCAATGCTGTAAAGGGGTTCTTCGATCTGCATGCGGTGTCCTCTGCTAGTCCCTTTGTGATGTATAATACTACTCTGAAGGGTCTAATGGTTGGAATAATAATTAGGAAAGACCTTATCTGGGCATATATTTTCTATTCTATTCTGGTCCTTACACTATTTTGAGTATACATGTATGTGGTCCTGTGGAAAGAGCACCGACTTATAATCAGAAAGTTGTGAGTTCGAGTCCCACTGCAGCCAAAGTCTTGTGTAAGTCATTTTACCGCACTTTGTAACACCCAGGTGTTAAAAAATGGGGAGCTCGGGATAAAATCACAATCTATTAAGTATCTGTAGGAATGTGTGCATCAGTATTTGTATGGTATGCAGTCACCTAAGTGAAGAGAACTGATTCTGATTTTACCTAACAGTGACAGCGTTTTAAATGTACAGGCTTGGAGCATACTTGGAAAAGAGCTATAAAGCAGCTGTCAACAATTCCAGTCAGCTGTCCTATGCATCCATAACAAAGGTTGGAATAATTTTACCAATAGTATTTCCTAAAATGCTAACTAAGAAATCCAGTGTAAGAGATAAAATGGTTCATACCAGCAAAGAGCGGCCCAGGGGGTGTAATCAACACCCCTCCCATGTCAAATATAACAGCCTTGATTGGCTTCTGTTGGTTTCCATCATTTGTTGAATACCAGTATCTGTGGATACCAGTTACTGTTGCCCTGGTTCCATGTGTAGCCTGGATCCATCTTGTGTAGTGTGTGCGACTAACACTGGCACATGCCCGAAGAACGGACATTTTCGATGCGTATCAGGCGGGGAACATAGAGTTCTGAAAAAAAATGTAAACAAAATTACTAGTACATTGTCAATATGTTTATTAGTTCAAATCATCCCCTCAAGTACAAACACCTGTTAAACTTATATTGATCCAAGTGGACTCCATCCATGCATGTCTTCATCTAAAAGATGATTTGAACTAATGACCTTGTGCAATCGCCCTATAAACAGAGCCTTTATGCCTGTTCAGTCTGTTTCGGAGTTTGACAAGTGAACAACATAGAGAACAACATAGACACCATGGGAAGACTCAAAGGCGAGGCTTCAAAGCACCCAGGAGCAAAGGGAGGGGAAAGGAAGGCGGTCTGCTCCACCCCACCATACTCGACTCCTATTGGTGTGTGTGTTGGTGAACAGACCGCATTTCAAAATGAGATCCTTCTGTAAACCTGTGCTTCAAATGCTAGAAGACCGCCATTCGTCACGCTTGGACAGTGGCAATCTATAACATAGTAGCAGATTGTGAAAGGGTTTTGTGACCTTGATTTAAAAATTGACAGTTTTCTGCACTCTCACTGCGTGTTATTCATATTTTGATATTTTTTCAGTGCAGTGCAATCGCTGGCCTGATCGCCGTAGGTGTGACAGGGCCAATTAGCTATCATTGTTATTGGCCTACCAAATGTATTGTTTCATAAAATGATGGTGTTGACAGCATAGTTTCTTACCGTAATCATTATGATTTGGGGTCCGGAATAAACCCAAAACCCAATTGGACATTGGAGAATTACGGGCTTTACAAAGACGTGCAACACTTTGATAAATTAAAACATTTTATCTGACATAAAATTAAAACTTTTTATCAATATTTCAAATACTAGATTTAGGGATACTACGGACAGCAAGATGATGATCGGGGATACTTCAATTGATCAATAATGCAGCCCATACACATACCTGTCACACTATCCTGCATGCAGAAAACCCAAGTACAAAAATGAAAATGGCACTATGTCTCATTCTTTTCAGTGTAGCGTTCTTAATTGGTAACCAATTTTTGTGAACAATGACTTCAAAATTGTTAGAAATGAGTTAAAAATTGTTAACCGATCTTTGTGAATAATATCCCAAATTGTCAACAAAGCATCTAGACTGTAAAATTTCAGTGTGTGATCTATTATCTATATTTTTAGAGCTATGAGCATATTACCTGGTAAGTTATTATTTTGAGCACTGTGCACAGCAACAAAAAACAATAGAAAGTTTTCTGTCACAAGTAGGATTTATAAAGGGTTCAAAAAAAGTAAGTCTCCCTAAAATTAGATTGATTGCATAACTTCACACACAATTAGACGTTTTGAAAAATTGAAACGATTATGAAAAGAGAAAACGCTTGGCTATCCATAGAAAGTTTTTCCTTTTCGATATTATGTTTACTCTTCCCAAAACAGTCAAATTTCCCCAAAATGATGTTTTCAGAAAAAGCGGCACTTTTCATGAACAAAAAAGTTACGCAAATGTCTCCAGTGGTTTTGTAAAAATTCATTCCAATTTTGTTTTGTTTTTAAATTAAAATGAAGTCTCTTCTCTCTTTAGCCGGTCTTTATTTTTAAAATAAAATTATTTGTTCATGCATGACTAGCCAATAGTGTCCACCATTCATGCAATAATGTCCCTGCATCGTTAGTGTTTTCCCTTTTTAAAAGTGTTTTAATCTCTCAAAACTCTTTATTATGTGTAGAGTTATGCAAATAACTTGTATAGGATCTTGAAAAGGGCCACTTTTTCTGAAAACATCATTTTTGGGAAATGTGCCTATTTTGAGAAAAGTAATAATGATATTGAAATGGGTTTCTATGGGTAGCCAAGCGTTTTTCCTTGTTGAAAGTGTTTCAATCTCTCAAAACGTCCAATTGTGTGTGGAGTTATGCAAACAAATGTGATCTAATTTTAGGGGGACTTTTTGAACCCTTTATATAAATCAGGGACAGTCTCCTGATGTAATCATTCTCAAGGATCTATAGAGTACCTAAGCTGTGTCTTAACCCTTTGCATGCAGCAGGCTGCTGTGGCAGCCCATCCATTAGTAGTATTGTGGAGATCCCGCCTCTTATTTCAGGCGCACCCCTTCAGCTGCAAACGTGCTGTTGAAGGGTCCATTTTACATATTTTTACGTATTTACAAGTTTTTCGTATTTACAAGTTTCTCCTGTAACCTAGGAAAGTGAGTATACAGACACAGACCGGGATGATCCCCTACTCTTTACGAAGGAGTCTGTGACCTTTTAACGTGCTCGGATTATTGCACTTCCGATGCACGAGACCACCATTTATACGTGACTTCTGAACCACGAGACAATTGAGACTAAGTACCTTGCCCAAGGATACAAACATGTTGGCCGAAGTGGGGCTCGAACTCACAACCTTTGCATCGTGAGACCGGCGTCTTATCCACTAGACCACACACGCTCCCTCTCATATATAACAGCAGGCTGCTGTGGCAGCCAATTCATAGATTCAAATTAGCCCTGGTATAACATGCTAATTATTTAGACACCATTTGCATTTACTACTAACATTTGGTATGGTTAGAAAGAGGAGTGTTTCATCTTTATGAATTTGTGAAAATAAGGTAGATGTTACATTTGAAATTTTAGAGATATCTTGAGTTTAAAAAAACTTGAACAGATAACAGAAATTTATAATTTGTGTGTGTGTGGGAATTGGGGGAAGACTCTATTGTTATGTTATTGATTTCTAAGGGACCGTTCATTATTTATGCTGGAGGGGGGGGGTAAACTATAGGGGGGTCATGTAACTTTTATATGTTGAAATAGGGGGGGTTATGTAACTTTTTATTCTTAAACAGGGGGGGTTGTGTAACTTTTTTAAACTATAAAGATGGTGGTGATTTTAGAGGCTATTTTGGAGTGTAAATGCCATTTTTTCTGCGCTTCACGCATATTTTCTTAAGACATATCGACTTCAAAAACCTTTACTATGAGACGACTTCTGGACAGCAAATCTTTTCTGTGCCTCGGACGATATGGTGGAAAAACATCTATATAATCATCAACGGTCGAGAAATTAGAGCCACAGGGTGTATAATGTTACAAAATCACCTTAAATGATTTTTAAAAATGTGATTTATTGCGCATGCTTTTCACCTCGTCTCAGCTTTGCACCAATGCTCACAAAAGTAGAACGTTTCACTGGATTATACGTTTCTGCTCAGAATGTTCTAACTTGTTCGGGTTATTAAGACTCACAAAACCACCCAAAATGTAAATATATGAAGACAAAAATTCCAGCTCGCTATGCTCACCATTACTAATTTCACACAATAAAAAGAAGGGCATCATAACATTATTGGCCGTTCAGATATAGGGCACAAACAGAATTTGCCATAACGTATCCATGAACAAAATTCCAAAGGTAAAGACAGCCCCCTTAAGTATGTGACAAGTTGATTTTTTCAAGGTGGGGGGGGGGGGGGGGTGTAAAAAGCTACTGGTTAGCAGGGGGGTCATGTAATTTTCAGTTTCAGCTGTAGGGGGGTTAGGTAATTTTAACATACGAGTCTCGAATTTGTCCCAACCCCCCCTCCGCCATAAATAATGAACGGTCCCTAAGTAGTGTACCTGAGTACATGCTCTTATTGAATAGGTACTTGACAGTGTATTCACCATGGCTGCATGAATACAATAGCACCTACTTCACACCTACTGGTCATAGGGGTTGTGTGTGTTAGGCCAGGGCGTATTCACACTATAGCTTTTTCCTCAACCCGGGTCGGACCCGGGTCGAACCAGGATTGATCGATAATTCATTTTCTGTTCACACTAGAGCGCTATGTATGTCAAACTCTGTTTGTTGCAAGTGTTGGCCGTGGGGTTTTTTTTGGGTTTTTTTAACTTGATATTTAAGCTATCTATATCTCAAACTGTTTTTAAGCTAAAAAAGTTTGTGAAATACGTATGTAGGGATTCTGTACGCCGGTCTGAAACAAAATATCTGGTGCAGAACATGACATGCAATCTATATTCTAAAACACTGGCAAATCCAAAGAAAGATTTGGGTTCCAGACTTGTTGTTATGTGTTTCAGTATCTGTGAATTTTTTCTTGAGTGCTTTGATTTTATTTTGACATTGCTCAATGTTGCTCAATGTTACGGTGAAAACCCATTGCCTCCATCTGGCGTGATATATTGGCGTAAATATCCTTATTGTGGATCATTGAGTTCAAACTAATTTGCACGGTCTCATCCGCCCAGAGTTCCATCATGGCTTCCGTTTCAATTTGACTCCATTTATTTGCCATTTTGACAAATTTGATAAAGATTTCAACCAGAACCAAAGACGAGAGCGTGCGAAGCAAAGCTGAAAACTGACGTAAACAACTACGGTCAAAGATTAGCAGTCAGGTTTGCAACCCGGGTCGAACAGCGATTTCTGTTCACACTACAGTCGACCCGGGTTGAACCCGGGTTCTACCCTTCACTTTCGCAGGGTTGTAATTTTCGACCTGGGTCGGTTTTTTGCGCCTATTTTTCTGTTCACACTAGACTTCAACCCGGGTTCGACCCGGGTCGTGGTGAAAACTAGCTATAGTGTGAACACGCCCTAAGTCTTCCAAAATGGTCAACAATATTTTATATTGGTGCAATTTTTATTTAATTTTAACAATTTAATATCTTATTCATATATCATTTTTGTAGGTTATTGAGCAGATTAAATTCCCAACAACTTTGGTGAACAACATTTTTTGATCAGATAACCGGAAATACCAATTTAGTTGAGTTGGAGTATGACTATACTTTGGCCATGTCTACATATTTTGGGATCTAGAAATATACCCAGTGGTGAGGGGTTGCAATGGATTTTGATACCATCATTTAATTTATTAATGTCACTACATAGTCTTAAATAATTTACAGAGCAGAGATAATTTATCATGATTAAATGATTGTCCATAGGTGACGATGCAGATGCTCATTTGTATAATAGTAATAAGCAGTGTTGTAGGACTCGGGACTCGGACTCGGACTCGAGTCCGACTCGAGTCCTTTTTTTCAAAGACTCGGACTCGGACTCGGTCCCAGTACTCAAAGACTCGGACTCGGACTCGGACTCGACCCCAAGGACTCGAGGACTCGGCTTCGAGTCCTCATCGAGTCCGGCAAAATTGGGTTTTTTCAGGTGTTTTATTTTCATTAATTTATCTGAATTTTGTTTTGCTGATTAAATTTCGCAGTCCGCCGCTAGTAAAACAATAACTTTCATAAGTAACACAGAGGGTGCTGTTGTACCAGACCAGCAAGTAGCGCTACCATGGAACGCATATTCAGAAGAGGGGGGTGGGATCATGGGTTGATCATGCGACCACATCGCGCTAGATTATCCCCCCCCCCCCCCCCCAAATGGTGCAGATGCTGATGTTCCTGAAGTGCGATGAGCATCTTCTTTAAATTCAACATATAACATTAGGCCAACTCAAAACTGATTTTGATGATTGATGAGGTCAAAACTCAGGTGTTGTCAAGCAATGAAATATTCAATTTTCTTTCCTGGTTCATTTTCATAGCCTTATTTTACTGACATCTTCTTTCAATGTCAGTACTCCCAGTTCCAAAGATATCGTCGATTTAGTATTGCTTTAAAAAAAATGAAATACAAAGAACATTAAATTATATCCTGGCTTTTATCAGAATTATTAGCCTTAGCAATAGCAATAATTTACTTCTTTAACTCGATCTGTTGTTGTTCGTCCATCGCAAAGCAAAGACGACAATGACAACAAAGACCAGTTACATAGTTGAATTTGATCTATGTGTCAGAGGATGACTAACAAGACCAATACGGGCAAGGAAGCAACTCCAACATGTGTGGCCCTTGTGATCAGTATCTGGCGTTGCTGCTCTCGTCTTGCGGATCTTTTCCTCTATACACTCTTTCTAATTTAAGTAATTTTGCATGCAAATAATTGCAAATAAGCAGTAATTAAAATAACAACCACAAAGACAACACAAGCCTAATAAAGTAAGTTACTGAACTGACTGTGATTATACTTTGATAAGTATTTATTATATAACGCATGGAAATATTCTAGCCATCTGATTGGTGGATACATCATAATAACACAAAATAGTTTGGTCCATTTCATGCTTGACGTAACTTTCCGGTCTTGTTTTGTCTTTCAAAAAGTACTATTGACCGCGTACTATTGACCGGGCAAAAAATGCCATGCCTCGTACGATTTTGCCATAAATGGCATGGAGGATCGACTCGCCTGTAAGATCTTTTTCATGTTTGGATCAAAATCCCACACAAAAATATTTTCATGCGTTATATAAATCAAATATGGACTGCTCTTTATTCGTGAAATGGGGTGAACTATATAATTGTTCCTCGGTGATCTGGAGACCTAAGCCTACTATTTTCCCTCAGCCTTCGGCATCGGGAAAATAGTAGGCTTACCGTCTCCAGATCACCTTAGGGGCAATAGTTCACCCCATTTCCCTCATGAACAGTCCATATTTGTATAATAAGTAAACAGTATAGAACTGAAATTCTGATTAATAAAACGTTGATATAGTATTGGTGAACTGCGTCTTGAATTTGATACATAAGGACTCGGACTCCGACTCGGACTCGGATATTGAGGACTCTGACTCGGACTCGGACTCGGACATAGAAATTGGCAAAGACTCGGACTCGGACTCGAGTCCTTTCCTCAAGGACTCGGACTCGGACTCGGATGATGAGGACTCGACTCCAACACTGGTAATAAGCCATGAATGATAATACATTTGTTCAAATTGATTTTGATTATGTATGATCATAAGTGTTTCGCTACCGAAACATGATCATCAACTCATCGATTTTTGGATTTGTAAACAACCCAACCCTACACAAGTCTGTGAGAGATTGCTCATAATGATGACACAATGATTAGCAATTGATTATTGAATCCTATCTGATTTGTTGAATAATACAACCAGTCTCGTTTAAGCCGACAATAAAGGTCATGAAATAGTTTCATCAGGAATTCAAAAGAACATTATGAATTTTTCGTAGAAAAATTCCAGAATGGAAACTTACTATTTTTCCACCCTAAAGACAAGCTCGACAACGACGATAAGGCGGGTGTCGTGTACGAAATCCCCTGTTCCAATTGTGCAAAAACTTACATTGGCGAAACAGGTAGAAAGTTCGGCACGAGAATGAAAGAACATAAAACTGAAACTGCTAGAACGAGCACTCGCAATTACACTCGGGCAGCGAGAAAGGAATCTCAAAGTGCAGAGTTGAAATCCTCGGTAGCGGAACACGCAGCTAAAGAGAACCATGTCATCCAATGGGAGGAGTCAAAAATCATAGCCAGAGACGAGACCAGAAACACCAGATGGATTCGCGAATCTATCTGGATTAGGAAGAGAGGAGGCAACAACCAACACAAGCACCTTATGAACGGCGATGAGGGGGCTTACCAACTCAGTCACCTTTACGACCCTCTGATCCAGAGTACGTCATCATCAGCATCTGATGACGTCATCATCAAAAAACAGACTAGAAACACTAGCTCTGGATCAAACACAATCCACTGAGGAAGACAACAGACAAGTTGTTGAAACCCGTATGGAAAAATAGTAAGTTTCCATTCTGGAATTTGTCTACGAAAAATTCATAATGACAATAAAGGTGTTAAGTGAAAGATGGAAAAGCAACACCACTGGGTTAATACAAAACAAAGGCCAAAAAATGCAGGCATGAAAGCAAGGAGTCTGATTGGCCTGGCGGATGATAACCAAAATACGCCGATGCATATGCAAAACGGACAACCCAGAGGGTGTCTGCCCCAGTAAATAATTTGGTTTAGAAAAGTAGACCTTTCAAACTTCAGTATCTGTATTAAAGAGTACATGATTCCCAATAAAAATCATGGTTTAATAATGATAATTTTTTTCTTCTTTGAGAATCCTCCATAAGCTATTGTAGAGATTTCAGAATAACAACTTCAACTCTTCATAGGGAGCCCGCAATTTCTTGCACATTGTTTATCTACGCAAAATCCTTCACACACAAAATCTGTCACTACACAAAATCTTTCACAGCCCGCAAAATGTGTCGCACTTTGTGTAGTGTCAGCCCGCAGACTTTGTCGCACTGTGTGTAGTGTCAGCCCGCAAACTTCTTCACACTTTGTTTACAGCCCGCAAACTTCTTCACACTTTGTGTGCAGCCCGCAAAATGTGTCACAGATTGTGTAGAGCTAGTGTAGCTTATTGACTTTGGGTAACAATGGTGGGTGGGACCAAAACCTATAAAAGGGGCAATAAATTGCCAGGGAGTTTCATTCTGGTGGTAGCACTTGACCACTACACATCTATAATAGCCTGTATAGCCTGTACATAATATTCTGTATGTAGCTTTTTGACATGCACACTTCGAGCTGATGATTTAATAAGAATATGCAACTGTATTGAACGTGTATGAGTGTCTTTTTTATCTCAATAACTTTGTCTGAATCACAACAATTGGCGGCAGTCGTGGGACTATTTCATTGTCTAAATCTCGACACTATCATCACACCAGAAAATTTAGAGAGTAAGTATTAAAACTCACACACGCCCCTGGGTGTCAAACCACCAACTAGACTGTGTGCTATCCAACAGAGGCCTAATTAATGGGTGTATGGGGGAGAGTATCACCAAAGAGGACCTTGTTTAGATAGCGTTTTTATGTTGTTTGCAATACTTTGCACGTATCAGGGAAATGAGGACGTCCTATTTGGCGGTGCGTCAGCAGTTGGAATGTAAAAAGTTGGTGTGCGTCCTCGTTTGCAGGTAATTACAGATGCACCCCACTCACCACACCTACTCCCCTCCCTACGCACACAGTGTGGTTTCTCACCGTTTATGCGATCTAGATTATAACATTAAACCATAGGCCTAGATAATTCTTAAAAAGCAGAAACAGAGTTTTGGTTTTTAAAAAACAGCTGGTATACACAGTTCAATAAAAATAAGTTCCCCTTTAGATTATGCCTAATATTTTTAAAATGAGTTACTCCATCGAAACGAGTTTTGGTACACATAATGTACGTGTGCACAGCAATACTAGAACGGGCTACAATTACGCAGGTGTTGTAATGCTTGAATGAGCACACATTGAATGGAGGAATACCTCAATTCAAAAGTTGCTAAATTATGTATTGAAGGAGGGTGGTTAAGCAGCTTGAACCAGCGTTTAGAACCAGGGTCTTTGCTTGAACACCGCATTTTTCACCTTTTGAAATGAGGTATTCCTCCAGTCAATGTGTGCTCATTCAAGCAGCACAACTGTGCGATGTTCAAGCAAAGACCCTGGTTCAAGCTGCTTAACCATCCTCCTTCAATACATAATTTGGCAACTTTTGAATTGAGGTATTCCTCCATTCAATGTGTGCTCATTCAAGAATTATAACACCTGCTTAGCTATAGCCCGCTCTAGTGTTGATGTGCACACATACGTAATGTGTGCCAAAGCTCATTTATGAAGTAACTCATCTTATAAATATCAGGCATAGTCTAAAGGGGAACTTATTTTGGTTGAACTGTGTATATACCAGCTGTTTTTTTTAAAACCAAAACTCTGCTTCTGCTTTTTTAGAATTATAGGCCTATGGTTTAATGATATCATCTAGATCGCATAAACGGTGAGAAACCACACTGTGTGCGTAGGGAGGGGAGTATGTAGGTGTGGTGTGTGGGGGTGCATCTGTAATTACCTGCAAACGAGGACGCACACCAACGTTTTACATTCCAACTACAGATGCACCGCCAAATAGGACGTTAAAATTAATGTATGCGAGATGTTTCGTTGTCTCGTGGCCGAGTTGTTTCTTTGGCCGTGTTGTCTAATGGGAGAGTTGTGTCAAAGGCCGAGTTGTCTTGACCGAGTTGTCTCAAAGGCCGAGTTGTCTCAAAGGCAGAGTTGTCCGACATTTGATCAAAGTGTGCCCACGTATGGCCAGTAGAATATAAATGTGCCGTATTCGTAGTCCCAATCGGTACGGTAGTGCAAGTGTATCTTTGATACACGGTACCACCACCCTCCATAGACTCACGACCTCGCGAAATTCACATTGAGTGCCAGCACTGCCGATTTTTCACCTCAGAAGGCAAACATTTGTTAACAGACAATTCTGGGAATTCCTATGCCTTCTATACCATTCTGAAGGGACATGGATGTTTTCTGGGGAATTCTCACCAGCGAAAAAGTAGTTTGAAGAATTCACACACCTTCCATGTGGGGTGGGGGGGGGGGGGGGGGGGGGCGGGTACCATTAATATCAGGAATAGCCCAAATGAGACTATTCCACTCATTAAAGAGGGGTGTTTTGGTTATATCCGGGCAGTATGAATTTGCAATACGTTTGACCAATCAGTTCCAATGATGACATTGTACAATTTATATTTTTAAGACAGCACTGTTCATGCTATGCCATAGTTTTTTCTAGGAGAATTTATAGTTACAGAAACAGTTATTTCCATGTAAGATCCGACTATCTGACATGTTGGTTCAATCTCCCAACTATCAAAATAGTGTAGTATGTATATCAATACAATACATATTTTGTTGATAATATACCGTAAGCTATTAACATACGCCTAATGCTGTAAATATATTGTGCATGCAAACGCCAAAAGATTTAGAATTGATAATATAACTTTGATTTGATGGCTGGTTTGATAGCTGTGTTTTTGTTATAAATAAATTTGTTGGGGTGTTTGTTTGTTTGTTTTTCATTTACAAAGACAGAAATCGCCTATTCAAAACTACTTTGTCTATATTTAGACTACTGTTATGATCACTGCACATAATATTGTTAATAGAGCTGCGACACACATGAGCGTCAACTCCGGGTTGACAGTCATGAAGTATTTCCATTAAAAAAAGTAAGAGTAAAGACTCGCGCCGAGCATCTCTCTTTCATTAGCGTTTGGGCCAGACTCCCCCATGTAATATATGGCTGTGGGGGGTTCGCCACTCCTCCCGCACAGCGAGTCTGTTTTACTACCCAACATGAATTAATGCCGGAACGAAACGTTTGCTCAAATATGATACCGGGGATGATACCCTTTTCAAAGATTTCTTTAAAAAAAAGTTGTTATTATTTCATCAGTCACTTTATGGTTAGAGTTTGACAATTTTGACAATTTTGACACCCGGTTGAGTAACTTATTTCACAATATGTTATTTCTCGTTTTTTATAAAGAGAAAGGAACTTCTGATCCATGTTTGAACAAACATATACCTTCAGTTAGAGATTCACTTTAGGCTAAATATTAGCCAATATATCGATCATCTAAAGTATCTGTAAGTGTTGAAAAACACCATTTGCTAGTACTTAACGATATTCACACTTTATTTCAGTGAGATTCAATTTAGGCTAAATGTTAGCCAATATCGATCATCTAAAGAAGGCCTACCAAGGCCTACCTGTAAGTGTCGCAAAACACCATTTGATAGTCAAAACTACAGGACGTTCACAGTTTAAAACAAACAATAAAGAACAAGTAATACCAAGACTTCCACATATTGAATACATACAGTGTGTTGCCTTCTCATTGAACGAATTGCCACACCTACAAAAACATGAATTGTTATCTGATTTTGAACATTTGAATAGTACCCCTGTGAAAGAATGGAACAATCCTACATCATTATACTTTTAAAATGTATTTTATATATTTTGTAGTCTTTTGCAATCAATATCATGATATTTCACTGAAGAAATAGTGAGTAATACTGAAAAAATACAACGATTGTACTTCCTGTATGATACGGGTGGGGGCGGGTCGAGTTTTCTGGGAGGGGGCTATGTCAGATTTTGTAATAGTCATTTTTTGTGAATATTGGACCAAACATGTTAAATCACCAAAATATGTTTGAAACTGGCTGACCCCCAACTGTACACATTTTCCCATAGTGCCTGACTTTCTCAGATATCTGCTTAAAAGTGTTGCAAAACACAATTTGCTATTCAAAAACACACCCCTACGGAATATAATGGAACAATTTAAGGGCACTCAACAACGTTTACATTTTAAAAGAAACAATAAACAACAGGCAATAACAGGATCTTTACTTCCTATACTCTGTGTTGCCTTCACATTGAAAATGATTGACATGCCTACAAAAACATGAATTTTCATCTGATTTTAATGGTACCCCTGTGGCAAAAGTGGAACAATCCAACATCGTTATACTTTTATAATGTATTGCATACATTTTGCAATCAATATCATGATAATTCACTGAAGAAATAGTGAGTAATAGAGAGAAAATACAACGATTTTACCATTGGTTTGACACAGGTGAATTTGACTAATGTTGAAAGTTAGGGTAATAAATGGTTGGGAGTTATTAAGAGTGTAAAAGTCTCCGTCGTTTTGAATGCATTTTATCAATCACCTTGGATGAGGCATTGTTTCCAGCAAAGATCAATATTCTAACTTTGCTGGGATTGGTACAATGCAAGAGTAAAATAGACCTAAATTTCATTATTTTGAATGTTTGAAAATCATCAAAAATAGGCTCACCCCCCTGTTTAGAAATGGAATATTCCAAATGATAACATTTTTTTTCTGCATGCATGATAAAGACAAAGGATAACACATCCTATGCAGAAGAGATGAAGTTCGTAGATCCTCATCTTAGTCTAAATTTGACACAAAACTGTATTTTTCAGGTCTGAGAAGAGTGTTCAAGGGGACCATTCCAGGGGGGTTCCTATTTTCTGGGAGGGTGTATGCCAGAATTTTTAATACTGATTTTTGAGAATATTTGACCAAACATGTTAAATCACCAAAATATGATTAAAATTGGCTGACCCCCATCTGCACAGATTTTCCCATAGTGCCTGATTCTCTCAGAAAGTCCTTCTTAAAGGATTAAACTAAAACAACCAACTATTTGAGTGTTACAACGTTGTTAAAACATTATGTAAACGTTTCCGATGATCAACATGCAACGTTCAGAGAACGTTTTAATCACGTTTCCAAGAACCAACCTAAAACAAACAAACCGCAACGTCATAATAACGTTGTAAGAACGTTTATAATGACAACCTAACCACAACCTAAGTGCAACCAAACTAGAACTAAACTGCAACGGTCAGAGAACGTTTTGCTCACGTTTCAACTGACCAACTTAAAACAACCAAATCACAACCAAACCGTAACGTTATAAAAACGTTGTTAAAACGTTTTAAATGACGCAACCTAACTGCAACCTAGGTGCAACGTTGCGGAAACGTTCTGTGTTTGCTGGGAATGCGCGCGTAGCACCCCAAAAAAAGAAGCTATCTTAGTACTTATTTGAATTCGGACCCCCCCCCCCCTAGTACAACAAATCATACTTAGTGATATTTGTCATCAGTTGGTATTATTCATCATAGGGTATTTTGCATGTTTCACTATCTGTCCCCATCCTAAGTATGACTCCTTCTAAATATGATTTTCGTGTTAATTTCTGTATCGCTTACCAGAGCTCAAAAACACACTTCTTTGTGCTTGTTCTTATCTACTCTTTCTTATCTATCTTGCCATTCGTTTAATATTTTGTACAAATGCAATATTCCCTTGAAATTTGAGGTGAAATTCTAAGCCAATTCACTTTAACGGCACTCGCGATGTTTATCGAAATCGGCGCCATGTTTTATTATAATAGACTCGTTTCAATACATTCGTAAGTTCGTAAAAAAGTGATGTGCGTATAAGATGTTGGCGATGGGAATGAGACTAAATTCACCGCGCAAATCATTTTGAGATGCACTCCATTCACTTCATACAGCAAATGAAATTGACAGTTTCTCGCAATACAATTTCCCCATACGTTGGTAGGGAAAAAAACAAACAAAAAACCACCAACGTAAATGGGTTTCCTGTACTACCCCCCCCCCCCCCCCCCCCAATGGTTGAAATAAAATTCAGATTCCCCCCTCAAGTTTGTGAGAAAAATTCGGATTCCCCCCTTAAAATGCCCACTCCCCCCCCCCCCCCCCCCCCCCGCCGTATTAAAGGGACATTAAAGGTAGAAGACCCGATCACATTCCGATTTTCAACTTGAAGTTTTCTATTCTACATGAAAGGTCATCCTTAAAAAAGTCGTGTTCCAAAGTTTGAGTTGCATAGCTCTAATGGTTCTTATTTTAGACGCACAAGATGCTGTGAACTGTACCCATTGAGTAGTACACAAACTATATCGGTGGTTACCACCATTCGCGGTAATTCGACGTTATTTCATCGATTTCTCCTTAATTATACCGATTTAGGCCGTCAAATTTCAGTATGATGATGAGAAAAATACGAGCTTTCATATGATATGAAAATCTCCGTATGTTTGAAATAATTCTGTTACGAAAATGTGATCGGGTCATCTACCTTTAAGTGGTGTTGAAAATTTTAAATGTTTAAAAATTTACTTCAGAATTCAAGAAGATTTAACATTAAAAATTGCCATTATTGAACATTGTTTCTACTAACAAAACACAGCAAAACTTGATTAAAACAATATCATCGCTATTTATTGAAAAACGCCCTCTATGCAAATATGGTTCGCGTTATGTATCACACGTACTGCAGGGGGATACTGTCGGACGTAAAATGCTCGTCGCGGCTGTACCAGCATTTTTGAATCAACGTTTTCTTGTACAAAGAGGGCTGATTTTTCTTAATCCTTATAGGTGTAAGTTCATACATTCATTTTATCATAATTGAGGGCGCAGCCTCCAACACATCGCTTAGTGCCCCTTTAAGTGGTGAAGAATTCAGCAGTTTCACACCAACAAACATGAAAAATCTCAGATCTTGCACCAACCCGAGCGAGAGCGAGGTCCTAGCTCATTGAAGTTAATATCGTACACTTACAGATTCACATAGAAAACCTTCCAATATGCCCCTAAATTATGAATTTCGGCTGCTGCTTTCGGTGCAACAACAATACAATAACAATGCCCGGCTCGACCACGGAAAGACTGCCTGACCTGCAGCCTGACCTTAGTACAATGTTGCCAAGTAATATTATATAGCTAATTTGAGCCCAAAAGGGCCCAACGTAGCCCAACGGAGAAAAGGTATTCAAGGGTTAGAATTAGAGTTAAAAGTTTTAATTACAAGTAAGTTAAAGTTAGAGCTAGAGTTAAAAGTTAGAGCATTACAAGTTGAGTTAAAAGTTTGAATTACAGTTTTAAAAAGTTTGAATTACAGTTAAAAGTTAGAGTTAGTTAAAAGTTAGAGTTAGTTAAAAGTTGGAGTCAGTGTTAAAAGTTAGTTAGAGTTAGTGTTAAAAGTAAGATAGATGTTAGAGTTAAAAGTTAGAGTTAGTTAAAAGTTAGAATTAGTTAAAAGTTAGAGTTAGAGTTAAAAGTTCGAGCATTGAAAGTTGAGTTAACAGTTAGAATTTAGAGTTAAAAGTTAGAGTTAGGCTATAGTTAAAGGTTATAGAGTTAGTTAAAAGTTAGACTTAGTTAAACGTTAGAGTTAAAAGTTAGAGTTAGTTTGAATTAGAGTTAAAAGTTAGAGTTAGTCAAAAGTTATTAGAATTAGTTAAAAGTTAGGGTTAGTTAAAAGTTAGAGTTAGTTAAAAGTTAGAGTTAGTTAAAAGTTAGAGCTAGTTAAAAGTTAGAGTTAGTTAAAAGTTAATTTAGTTAAAAGTTCGAGTTAGTTAAAAGTTAGAGTTAGTTAAAAGTTAATTTAGTTAAAAGTTCGAGTTAGTTAATAGTTAGAGTTAGTTAAAAGTTAATTTAGTTAAAAGTTCGAGTTAGTTAAAAGTTAGAGTTAGTTAAAAGTTAATTTAGTTAAAAGTTAGAGCAAATTAGTTGATCTTCTATAATTTGTTCTTGTTATAGGCCTACGTTTTCCTTTCAAAAGTGACTTTCATAAAGCTACCTCCACTTCAATTTCCTGAGTATGCACAAGGCATGCCTTACCAGGGGTTTATGTGGTATAGGCCTACATTGCATGACTCTCAAACAAATGCTAACAAATAACCCGTACGTATAGACAAATGAAGAAAACCCGTAAATTGTATTCAACTTCAATAATTCCTTCACATTCACACTACACTGAACCCCCCCGGGCACTGAACATACATTGTGTTATGCATGATATACTATAGAACTGACTTTTATATGTATTAGGGGGCCTATACTATTATAGAACAGACCTTTATCATATGTAATATTTACTATAGAATATACTTTAGAACTGACCTTTATAGGCCTATGTATATAGATTTGGTGTCCCTTAAAGGTAGATGACCCGATCACATTTCGATTTTCAACTTGAAGTTTTCTATTCTACATGAAAGGTCATCCTTAAAAAAGTCGTGTTCCAAAGTTTGAGTTGCATAGCTCTAATGGTTCTTATTTTACACGCACAAGATGCTGTGAACTGTACCCATTGAGTAGTACACAAACTATATCGGTGGTATACCACCATTCGCGGTAATTCGACGTTATTTCATCGATTTCTCCGTAATTATACCGATTTAGGCCGTCAAATTTCAGTATGATGATGAGAAAAATACGAGCTTTCATATGATATGAAAATCTCCGTATGTTTGAAATAATTCTGTGTTACGAAAATGTGATCGGGTCATCTACCTTTAACTATGTGACTGCACTTAAAACAAATTTCGCTCGGATACCGGATTGTTCCTGCATGAAATAGAACTTCGGTTAGGTATGTATAATTCTGAATTCATCTTTTTCAAGTCTGATCTTTGGTATGGTTTCAAAGGAGTAAGTTTTAGTGTATTCTGAAAACCGAATGGGACCTTCTTTTGGTTAAAATCAATGTTTTAATTGCGCTAAGTGAATGTGATTGACTCATGTCACCTTAGCTCAGTTCTATATAGGCCTATACTTGAAATAATACCCATCAGCTCCCATCGAATTTATTTGTTCGATGTGAAGCTGTGATGAGGCTGTCGGGTCCCATTTTATAGTGTAAACCTTACTTTGGACTTTGGTGCCAGTGGGGTAAAAGGAAATGATCTGTGAACCAGGGGGCAAAATTGGCAATTTGAACACTGAAAAGGTCCAGAAGTTAACTAAAATGATCCTGAAAACGGTTGTTAAGCTTGAATAATGTAACATTTAAACTATTTCGAGCGCGCAAAAATATCCAGATTTTAAAATAAAATTGTCCAGAAAATGTTACTGAAGCCATCTTGAATAATTAAAGTTAAACTAATTCGCGCGAAGCACGTTCAAATTGGACATTTTATCACGAAAAAGGTCCAGAAAAACGTTCCTGAAGCCATTAAACATTGAAACTAATGGGGACACGCGCCTGCCATGCTGCCATGCTCTGGGACACAGAAAAGGATGCTATAGTATAAAATAATTAATATAGTTAAGGAAGATCTGATAATATGAAAATATCAAATCATTTTTGTTACCTTTTAAACAATTGAGCACGATAATATAATAGGCGCATGCATGCCTATGCTCAAAATCCAGGGTCTATAATAGATTTGTTTGTCACTGATCGCGTTGCCGGTTTTGTCTAAAAGTGGGCGGGGTTTTGGAATACATGCTGCCTTTAGCTGGTTCACGAGCTGTGTGTGCGTGTCAGCTGTTTCATAAGTTTTCGTGATTTTATTTGAACACATGTCATGCATGTGAACTCATTAAACCAAGCAGAAATAGTCTAACTGAAAAGGTAGGTTTTCCTTTATATTAGGGAGTCGATTTTTTACTTGATGTCCCGTACAGTTATATACTCATATGCTTTTAACGGGGACTAACAGACTACAGACTACAGTTCATGTTGTAACTAAACTTGTATGTTCAGACTGAGACTGAAATCATTCCTAGCAGGTGGCCGAATTCCCCAGCCCTGGCAAATTTGCCAGTGCACTGGCAAATATGGCCGCTAAGTGGGCATATTTGCCAGTATTTACAGTTAATCCAAAAGTAGCGCTTCCACACAAAAAATGGCATATTCTACCTTTCATATATCAATTGTTTAACTCAATACCTAAATATTTCGTGTCGCTTCAAAAAAATTCTTGGTTGCGTTTTGCCAGAAAAATGATGAAATTTCAGTCATTTTGTGGCAAGTAGACATTTTCCCTGTATTTACAGTTAATCCAAAAGTAGCGCTCTCACACACACAAAATGGCATCTTCTATCCTTCCTATATCGATATCTGAACTCTATACCAAAATATTTAGTGTCGCTTGAAAAAAAATTGGGTTGCATTTTACCAGATAAATGATGCAATTTCCGTCATTTTTGGCCAAAATATTTGTAATGTTTGTAATATAATTTTCAAACTTTCATTGAAAGTGCTCTAACATTAACAAAACGGAAATCCTCAATACCTAAACATTTTGTGAAACGTCCAAAAAGTATTTTATGTTTTGTTGGAAAATTAATTAAATGTCAGTCATTTTGGGCCTCCAAAAATCAAGATATTTCATTGAAAGTTTGTTTTAAACATTTGATAGAAATGGGACTTACATACATGTACAAAAAAGCATGTTATAAAAAAAACAACAGCAACAAATTCAAAACATAAATACTTTGATTCACTTGGATTTTGTAATATCAGAGAAAAATATAAAAGCCTCAAAGTGTATTCATAAATTTTATATGAACATTGTCGTTTAGAATGAGGCTGGGCTGGTTGGCCTACCTTACCTTGCCCCTCAAGTTATGCCTAGGTGCTACACGCTTAGTTTTTGCCATGGTTTGAATACACTATCAGCTGAGTAAATAGTGTGGCTAGTCCTGTTATGACCCAGCTGATCAAGGCCACTAGCTATATATTGCATCATACAAACATACTAGTACATGTACAGATGACCACGCCTTTGATTCAAGAAAGGTATATTCAATGGACATTCATATGAACAATAGCAACTTCGAAATACAGGTGAACTGAACTAGTAAACAAGATACCTGGTAAAAGCTCATGCATTGAATTATAATTTGCATAATAAAAGCAACCATGCCAGGTGCATGGGATTAAGCAAGATTGCCCAATAGTTACACAAATGCCACATGGCCAGTCAGTTGGTAACCTTCCATCACACAGTACACATCGATGCTCCAATCTGCACACACTGATCCAACATCTTCTACCATCACATTATTTTACTAGATTCAAATATAAAGCATTACATCTCAGTATGGCAAATTTGGCTTCAAACATGATTGATGTAGGCATGGTCAAGGAATTCCAGCAGAGAAATAAGTGGGGTGCAGATTCTGTTCCGCTCTCATTTTACTCTACCATCAAAGGGTATGTATACTACATGTAGGTGACATAATGTTGGTTCATAACAAAAAGCTAAGGAAGACATTTTCTTGTAGCTAATAAAGACCAATTTGAACACAAAAAGAGCAATAATCCTAATTACATACATCAGCCACCACCAAACAAACATCCCCTCCACAAGTTATGAAATTAATCATATTAGAAGCTGTTTCCCTGCACCTAATATCCAGAAAATGATATCAATAAAAAGCAGATACAATACCCCCCCCCCCCTGAGAAAAAACAACAACCTAAAATAAAATAAGGATTTTTGATTTTTCCCAGCACCCATTATTCAGAAAAAGACCCCCCCCCCCCCCCCCCCGGATAAAGACAATACCCCCTACCCGATAAAAACAAACAGCCCACCCACACCTGAACAAAAAGACAATGCCCACCACAAGAAAAACGAAAGAAAAACAAAGAAAAAGAAACAACAAAAAGAAACAAACAAGCCAAGAAGCACAAGATTGTCCCCAAATCTACTAGAATACTCACAAGACCCCACCCCCATAACACTTAAAACAATAAAAGAAAAGAAAAAACATTGATAAATAAACAAGTAAATAAATGTTTAAAAAATAAGTCACCAAACAGTAAATACATAAATAAATTAATGAATAAATAAATAAAGTTAATATAGACAAAACTAAAAAAACCACAAACTGAACAAGAAAACAACAATAAAATACCTTTAAAAAAGCCATTAAAACAACATAATCACACCCAAAACAAAAATATATCAACACAAAAACACCCCAAAAAACGAATCCATACTCATGACAATAAATATATCTAAATAATTCTTCAAAAATCCCAAAAAGAAAGAAAAAGAAAGAAAAAGAGAGAGAGAGAACAAATAAAAGTTAGCCCATCACTATTTTAGGATATCCACAAACTTTTTTTCTCAAAGCTGATTGGTTGTCCCTAACCCATGCATAACTGGTTGTCATGAAACCCAGTATATCATTGGCCACATACTCCCCTTGATATACATCAATATTCATACACAATTCAATAGGGATGAGAGTATACACGCCACCTATTTCTATCACAAAAATCATTATGGTACCGTTGTGCCCATCACTACTAAAACTTTTATACAATAGACAAAACTTTTGCTTGATGCTGAGTGGATGTCTCGGACACACCCCTCACACACCCCTTGTATTTAATTGGCTACAAGTACCTATGACATCATTTTGGCTAGTGAGCTCCCCCAGATATAGTGCTGGGAGATATCAAGCCTCCCAACACCAAAATCACCAACTGCTCTTCATCTCTTCAACAAACATCATAATTTGCTTAATTCAAACATGAAATCAAACTTAAACCTTTCCCCAACAGATTTTTATTCCATTGGAACAATTGTTTTGAGTTTCAAACATGAAAAATAGTGAATTTATTACGCATTTTGTCTTGGTGGCCATGTTTGCCCACTTTATCAGGGGCCGAATTTGGCCACCTGATAGGATTGAAATGTGACTGTGAGAGAGTAGTTGTAGAATTCGGCAACGTTTATTCCGTTTTAAAATGGCTATTTTATGATTTAGTATTTGTACAACATGAGGATTCGTATTCGTATTACTGTAAAACAAGTTAATTTCGCGAGCAATATAATCGCGAGAGGCTCAATTATGTGTTTGAAGATGATAGAAATGGTAGCATAATTCGGCAGCCTTTACACTGGATTCAAATTGATACTACCATTATCTATGTGTATCCAGTGTACATAAAAACAAAGCTTAATTGACACACACGATTCTTTTTTAAAGTCATTGCAATGATATCAGTTGAAAATCACGTTACATTTGACTTTTTGGCTATATCTTGCCTCACGTCCCGTACAGAATAAACCGTATAGCTACAACGTATCATTAATTGGTTTGAGCATGCGCACTTGAGTTACGGGACGTCTAGCCAGACATTGCCGACTTTTTTCAGTTCAGAATTGTCGTATTTGCGATTGATTTACTCACTGTGTAATAATATCGCAACAGATCCCTGTGCGTATTTTATACTGTGTTAGTTTCCTCTTTTGAAGACCAGCACCGGTCTGCGCTGCTGTAGCGATTCAACATCGAAGGAAAACCGAATAGCGACGGTTGACTTGCGTAATGCCTACTTGAACCATAATTTATACTCTAGTAATTTGGATCAGTGGGATTTTTAGAAAAAATGGAGGGATAAACACACCAATACTGTTACTATTAGTAACTGTTGTGCCTACGAGAGGCACAGAATAGCTCAGAATTCGGCCAAAAACCGTATCGTACTTATTTTATAATTGAGTGTAGGGTTCAAAATTCGGCAGTCTCTACGTCTTTTTACGTGTAGAAAATAATTTTTAGTAAATAAAATTTTAGATTCACAAAATTAAGTTTCCGCGAAACTAGTGATGATTAGCAATTCGCGAAAAAAACATGCCACAAAATTAACTTGTTTTACAGTAATTCGTACAACGGCTGAGTTCGTAGTCATGTAGGGTTCCCATTGAATTACCACATACATAAAAGAAAGTTACACTCATGATCATCCAAATCACAGGAGCTAAAACTAAAAAGCCGGCTGAGTGAGATGTTTGAGTCATTCATTAATGATTGAAGCGGGTAGGTGGCAGAATATTGATCGCGAAAATCGTCTTTGTATTCTTTGTGATGATAACGATATTGAGGACGAATTTCATTTCGTTCTTATTTGTTATTTTGTCACCACCTTACGTACTAAATACTTGCCGCTTTGGGTTTACGTTAATCCAACTCATCAGAAATTGTATTCACTGTTAAACACGTCTGACTCGACCATTTTAGCAGGCTTAGCAGCATTTGTGTACCACGCACTTAAACTTAGAAATTCAGTGGTTAGAATTTGATTATATGAATTTCGTCAAATGTTATGTAATTATTATTAAAAAAAATAATAATAATAATAAAAAATCCTATGTATCTGATGCCTGACAGGCTCAGTAAGCCTGATATGAAATGTAAAATATGTATCATTAAAGGTAGATGTTCCGATTTTCAACTTGAAGTTTTCTATTCTACATGAAAGGTCATCCTTAAAAACGTCGTGTCCCAAAATTTGAGATGCATAGCTATTATGGTTCTTATTTTAGATGCACAAGATGCTCTGAACTGTACCCATTGAGTAGTACACAAACTATATCGGTGGTAACCACCATTCGCGGTAATTCAACGCTATTTCGTCGATTTCTCTGTCATTATACCGAATTAGGCCGTCAAATTTCAGTATGATGATGAGAAAAATACGAGCTTTCATTTGATATGAAAATCTCCGTCTGTTTGAAATAATTCTGTGTTACGAAAATGTGATCGGGTCATCTACCTTTAATATGTTGTTATATTATGGGCCAATGGCCTAATTGTATTGTGAAATAAAACTTGAACTTGAACTTGAACTTGGAACTAAAAAGCAATAAAAAAAGAAGATTTTATCATACAAAACTAAAAGTCTAAAAAAAGACAAAAGTGAATGAAAGCATGTACAGTATGTAAAGAAAATCAGTTAAAAAACAAATGAGTCATGAGATTATGCTTGAGTGAAGGTAATGAGAGTTAAAAAGATAATAAAACACCGAGTTAATAGAGCAACTCCTAATGGCTGAATGGATGCCTAGCCGCCCTATGGCCTATGAAATTAAAGGCATATTGTGTGATCTTTTCCAGGGAGCGCCCTCTATTCATGATTTTAAGTAGATTTTCTTGCAGATTTACTTTTCGGATCATAAATCATGAATATTTTTTCCAAGTTACAGAGCGATACGATTCCTAATTACCTCAAAATCATGGTTTTAGAGTGAATTAAGAGTAAAAATAAGTTGTCGGCGCAGACTCCGACAGTTTATTTTCACTCTAAAACTATGATTTTGAAGTAATTAAGAATCGTATCGCCCTGTAACTTGGAATGTACGATTTATGATCAGAAAATGTGTAAAGCTGCAAAAAAATCTGCTTTTAATTTTTTTTCGAGGATTGAGGGCGTTCCCTGGAAAGATCACATAATATACCTTTAACTGAACAATTTTGCTGTTAGCCTTGAAGTTGTAGGTCATGAGAAAAGAAATCAATTTTTTAAATGTTGGAAATATATTTAATACTGAAATCATTAGGACAAGACCCGCAGTCACCCGCTTACCAGCGCCAGAACTGGGCGACCGTTTGTAAATGCTATTATGCCCATGGGCGTAGCCAGGATGCTTGTTACCCGGGGGGGGGGGGGGCACAAAATTGGTGTGGGGTCCAGGGAAAAAGCCACGGCGGGGGTTAAGGGAGCAGCGCCCCCGTGGAGCTGTAGATTTTCAGCTATTTTGAAGGCCATGGGGAGCTCTCCTGGCACAAATTTCTTTGAATTAAGACATTTTCTTCTTGTATTTCTTCATCATTTTATATCCTCATGATCATATTTTAAGGAAAGTCGTTCATAAGTCCATGATAATTAACCAACGGTGCCAATCTCAACCAGACACGACCAACAATTTGGTTTTAAATGAGTATATCAAATGATATTCTTTGACATACGCACGTAGCGCGTGACAAAATTGCACACTATTTTTATACGAATTGGGTTTCGATTCCCCGACTGACGCCTTGAAATTGGATAGAATAAAGTATATAAAAACCCTTTAATTCCCCCAAATAGGTGCACCCTCCCCCAACCCGAATGACTTTAGTGCTGGGTTACATGTTCCTTACACTGTAAACTCAAAGTGTCTACCATTGGAGGAGCTGTATCAATGGGGGATTATGCCTTTGTTGTACTTTTACAAGACTGAATTGTAGACATAATTATTGACACTATATTGGACCAGTTACCACCCAAATACAATTTTCCAGCCCACCGAACACACTCAACAGTGGTAAAGATTTACAGTTTTGCACCAATTGGGCTACACGTCTATAGACTGGTCCAATATAGTGTTAATAATTGTGTCTACAATTCATTCTTGTAACTGTAGCGCACATTTTTTTCTTCTTCTATTAAAACTCCGTTCTGGCTATAATTAATATATGTTTTGGCCTGAAATGGGCTTTTAGAATGATATTTCTGGAGATATGCGCGCTTACTATTTGTATACAAATTTGATTTCTAAGCCCTCGACCGACGCCTTGATATTGGATAGAATAATAAAAACCCTTTAACTCCAACGAATAGGTGTAATCCCCCACCCCCACCCGAATGAATTTAGTGCTGGGTTACCGTGTTCCTGAACACATGCGTGTACATTTTGTTTCTTCTATGGCAGAAGCTATACAGCCGATGATCAGGCAGCTATTGCATGAAAAGCTATACAACCGATGAACCCTAACCCTAACCCTAAAACTAACCTTAACCCTACTCTAAATCTAACTCTAACCCTAACCCTAAAATTAACCCTAACCCTGAGCACAGAAATCAGGCATCGGCTGTATAGCTTTTCCCGAAATGGCTGCCCGATCATCGGCTGTATTATCACTTCCTTCTTCTATATGGCTCATTCCATGAAGTTGGGGCATTTGTTAAAATAGCAGAATTTGGTACTTTAGGCAGCTTATAAACTGTTTTACTCTATGTGTATATCAAAAAAAATTAGTGTCCAAAAACAGTACTAGGTTATAGTATTGAGCCATGAAAAAAAAAAAAAAAATTGACCCTTCCTTGAAGAAGAAAAAAATAAAAAATTAGGTGGTGTCCAAGACCATTTTTGCTAAAAAACGTGACATGGAAAACACAACAATTAATATGAGTTTTATGTAAGCAAAACTATCATAGAATTGCTTGGAAATCGATTTGATTAATAAAAGATACATGTATTCATAGTTTACTGACCAAAACACCTCGTCACGCTGGACTGATTTTTCACCCAAGCAACATGAAAATTGCCTTTCCGATGCTACGCACGGTGTCCACAAAATATACACGTGTAGCATCGGGAGTTTTCATTGCTGAATGGGGGTAGTTCTCTATCATACATTTTTAAATTATTTTCCAAAATTAAGAGCATTTATCAATTGAAAACTATTGCAAATGAGAATAAATTTCATGAAGACCATTCCATATATTCATGAAAAAGTATACCGTGCCGTGCGCATGGTGTCCTTACCATAAAATGTAGCATCGTGATAAACATCCTATGCAATTTGTGGGAATCCCCCCCTGGAGATAAATAAAACATTCCATATTTCTTTTGTAAGGATAGAGGTCAATAGCTATCAGGTTTGTTTGGAATTTGCCACATGTGGGCTAGTTTTATCAAGGTTTTAGTCGCTGGTGTCCAATGGTAGCATCGGGACTTTTATGTAGCATCAAAATGTAAACATTGGATAGTTTTGTGAATGGTAAGTGCGATTGTAATTATTTCTTAATGTTGCTTGTATGTCTGTATTTATTAATGCATTTTTATTGAAAGGGAAACACTAAATCAGAATTTCTTTTCATGTTATGATATTAATTTTGAGTCACGGACGCCATAATAATTTGGCGTCCATGTAGCATCGGGCATAGCATGGGCAATATTTTGCATTGGGTATCGTTATAGTTCGTTGAAATTGTATTTTTTTTGTAGAATCACATCATTAATAAACTTTGAAGTTAATAATGAATTAGTTTTTGCTCTTTTAATGCTAATAATATAGCTTACCAATACGATGCTACATGGACACCATGTCCATGTAGCATTTCATAAAATTTGCCTAATTAGACTAAAACAATTACCCCATTCGAAATTATCCATCACCCAAAACATTCAAAACATTGCCTACATTTTACTACACTTTACAGAAAAAAAGGCATATTATGAGAGATGTATATCTAATGAAATATATTAATACACAATGCTACATGGACACCATTTCCATTAGCATTTCACTGAATTCACAATAAACATTCCCTTATTTTAGTTTTATTTACTATAAATAAAACAAATAATTGTAAATCATTTAAGTTCTCTATCCTTTGCTATTCTTTTTCATGTTAAATGAATAATAAATAAAATACTCCAGCATGATTTTAATATAAATATTTTCCTGCAACACAAAAAGTGCAACATGAATAAATAATCTACTCCAATATCAATACACAATGTTCCATGAAGATACTAAGCCATAGGGTTTATTTTGTTTTGCTTTGCAGGTTCTTGACATTAATTCAGAAGACAGTTCTATCGTCCTGGAATTTATGGAGATGAAGACAAGGAACCCATCATTTTCAAAAACTAGTACCTTTCCAAAGAAATCCATCATGGCAATTAAATTATTTTTTTGCAAATTGACTTTTTAAGTGATCAAACTTTTCAATCATCTTATCATTAATAGAGGATGATTCAATCAGAAACAAGCAAAGAGACTAAGATCACAAAGGGTACTTTAAGAACAACACTGCATGAAGTTTGTTTCAGTGGACATCTTAAGTTTCTTTGATCAATGGTGTATTGTTATTGTGTAATTGTAAGAAATGGTGTATGTGTATCATAGGTAATTATGTTTTATGCTTCATGGCAGGTTATCTTTTTGTGTAATTTGTAGTTTTACAATCCATGTTATTAATTTTATCGTGTGCTTATAACATAAAAAGTTAACATCATAGTACATCCTCTCTATTGATCTGAAAAAGATGCACCTGTTCAAGCTGTTCCAAATATTTTAGGGCACGGTGTCCATGTAGCATCGTAATACTTGAGTACACAGAAAAGGTAAATTTTACATGAACAGTGTTTAGATAAATTTCAAGCAATTCACTCTGTGTATCTACTTGATATGATGAACAAGTAGACAAACCATTCACACTCAAATAATTGTAACAGTATGAATAGTCTTATTATTAACAATGTTACAAGACGCGGTGTCCATGTAGCATCGGTAGTGCATTTTATAACATTATACAGGTAAATAATACTTCATATACTTACTTTATGACTATAATGTAATCAATGTGCATGGTTTATAGAGTACTTTAAATCAAACAAATATTGATTTGTACTTTATTTAAATTCATTATACAAATTGCAAAATAAAGAGTCACTTTTCAATGAGTTTTACATAAAACAGTTAATCTACGATGTCTTGTTCGTTAAGTTATGTTCAACCTAGACAAATCTGGTTTCTTTTCATGTATTTGTGGTTCCAAGTAGTTAATTGAGGTATAGAAACTTGGCCCACATCTTAAGCTATTTTATTAGAAAATGATATGGAAATGAGAAATGGTGTCCATGTAGCATCAGGATTTTTGGAAATGTCATCCAACTGTTGAACATGTGCGGTTATTTTACACCAAATGTTACATTAAAATAAAAAGTTCTACATTGGACTTTGGTAAATGTAGAACCTAAAAAAGAAGAAAGAGTTGGAAAATATCCATTTTTAAAATTTCACTTGGATGTCACATAATATGCCCCAACTTCATGGAATGAGCCATATACATGTACTAGAACTCAGTTCTGGCTATAATTAATGTATATTTTAGAATGATAATTTTGGAACATATATGCGCGTGTAGCGCGGGAAAATAAAATGTTCATACTTTTTCATACTATTGTCACTTCCTTCTTCTATATACATGTACTAGAACTCAGTTCTGGCTATAATTAATGTATATTTTGGTTTGAAATGGGCTTTTAGAATGATAATTTGGAACATATATGCGCGTGTAGCGCGGGAAAATAAAATGTTCATACTTTTTCATACTATTTGTATACCATTTTTTTGGTTTGATTCCCTCGACTGATGCTTTGAAATTGGATAGAATAAAGTATATTCCCTGGTAGGTGTAATACTCCCACCCCCACCACCCGAATGACTTTTAGTGCTGAGTTACCTGTTTCTGAAAACATGCGCACATAGCGCACAAATTATTTTTATTCTATACTAAAACTCAGTTGTGGCTATAATTAATGTTTTATTTGGTTTTAAATTTGCTTTTAGAATGATATTTGCGCACGTAGCACGAGAACAATAAATTGATCATACTATTTGTATACAAATTTGGTTTCGATTCCCTCGACTGACGCCTTGAGATTAGATCTTCTTGACTGACGCGTCCTTAAACATTACACAATATTTTCAATATAAACATAAAGGTAGAATAGTTGTACGAATAACAGCTACTCTCCTCTTATTTGAACAAATAGTTGTACGAATAACAGCAACTTTCTTCTTATTTGTACAATAATTGGTATGAATAACAGCTACTCTCCTCTTATTTGTACAATAGTTGTACAAATAACAGAAACTCTCCTCGTATTTGTACAATAGTTGTACTGATAGCCTCTGCCCATTATAATTACGGTATGTGATCTTTTTCAAATGTTTACACCTTTCTTTTTGAAGTTTGACTTAACAGGAAATACTTGGACTCATAAATCTATCTTAAACGAATAATCTATTTTCTGTGAAAAAACATCACAAAACTGTACAAAATCATAATGGAAATCTACAAAATCATAATGGAAATCTGCTTTCAATATGGAATTTCTCAACAGATTTACTTCAATTTTCATCATAAAGCATTCCATAATATTCTGTTCACTTGTGTATAGT
Organism: Ophiura sarsii; assembly: GCA_035610835.1. Lineage (NCBI taxonomy): Eukaryota > Metazoa > Echinodermata > Ophiuroidea > Amphilepidida > Ophiuridae > Ophiura > Ophiura sarsii. The sequence goes on along the minus strand of CM069442.1, from coordinate 86,413,494 downwards.
TGTGATCGTAGCAAGACAACAATTTGTGTTCACAACTGTTTAAAAATGCACGCGAGGCACACAACAATTTTTGGGCTGTTATAAAAATTGCATGAAATTAGATTAATTTGTTCTAAATTAGACATTACAGACCAATTTTAAGCTAAAATTTAGAGTACTTTTGACATTTCAACATTTTCGATTGTTTGGGGGACAAAATGGGGTGGGGCTTGAGCTGACTGGGGGGACCAATTTTAAGCTAAAATTTAGAGTACTTTTGACATTTCAACATTTTCGATTGTTTGGGGGACAAAATGGGGTGGGGCTTGAGCTGACTGGGGGGGGGGAACTAGGGGGAAAAGTTCGCAACTGGGCCTCATGCCCTGCCATGCCCCCCCCCCCTCCCCGTAGTGCCGTCACTGACTAGCTGCTAGCCCTATAGAGAGATGTGGGGATCCTAGTTTATAGTATCATGACGATTATATTTATAAGGCATTGCCTACCTCATGCTGGTCCCATATTTGGATTCCTCATGAAAATTTCTCTTAGAAAATAAATACTTTTGTTGATTTATACTTATATAATTATGTTCACTTTAATACCATACTGTTATTTGTTATTTCTGTAGTATTATCACAGAAGAAACCACTACAATATATTGACAACCATGTCATCTCCTGTAAAACTGACATACTTTTCTGGGCGTGGAAGGGCAGAGGTTACAAGACTATCACTTGCAGCAGCGGGAATAGAGGTGAGCTACACTGGCATATCGTCAGCCTTAGTTTTTAGAAAACAACAAAAATATGAAAAGTGATGAGTTAGGCAATTATCGAAGCAGGCTGACGATATGTTGAATAGCACCATGAATAGTGCAGGTGAATTCCAACAGGAGCATTTACTAAGCAGTAACTGTTGGATAGAATTATGTTGGGGATATACCTTTAAGTGAAACCTGGCTTGTTATAGGCCTAATACGAGTTTATAATATGACCCATTTTAAACATTTTACATTATTATTACAATCTGCCTAACTCACAATGCTGACTTAGGCAGAATTGAAATTGTGCATTTATCAACACTTTTGGTTGGTCAATGACTTAGGTATTATTACAGCATGTGCATAATGTAATGAAGTCATGATTTATACAAAAAGCTCAATTTCGCTGAAAAGTGAGTTATACAGGGTGTATCAAAAAAATTAGGACACTTTTTCATGACGGTGTAATACTTGTTATAATCATTGGACCATGACCAATTTAGTCTCAATGTAAAGCCCAATTAATTATTATGATATCCTGAAAATAAGAGATCAATCCGATGAAAAATAAGAAAACTAGCATAATTTGCGTAAACCATGTCATTTACTGGTTTGTACAATGGGATTTACATGTATAGACCAGTAAATAACATGGTTTACGTTTCAATACGTTACAATAATTATAAACATAGAAAATAATTTATCAGTCAATAGCAAAGATTAGTTTGGTAATCCATTTAATTCTGGCACAAATCAATACTGGCTAAATAATCCACAAATCAGATGCATGCATATTCTGTGCAAATTAAAAAAAGTTTTCGAACCCACTGTAGATGGTTCATTACCATGATATTGGCATAAATAGTGTTCGCGTTCATGTTACTCTACTGTTACTGTGTGAATGGCCATTGTACATACTACAAAATAGATTGCCTTGCCTAATAGGTCACAATTTCCTTAATTAATGATGGATTTTTCTCATCTCTTCAGGATTTTATCTTTATCGGTTGTACTTTACATTGAAATAAAAATTGGTCATGCTTCAGTGAAGCTTCAAGGATTTAAACCATCATCAAAAAGTGTCCTAATTTTTTTGATACACCCTGTACAAATCAAAGCAGGCTGACGATATGTTGTATTCATATGATACCGGTCTGCCATATTCCTTTTTAAAATCAGTATTTTGATGGCTTTAGTTCAAATATTTCTTTCTTTGATTTCTTATTTCATTCAAATTGGCTCCCTTGTTACAAACAGACATATGATGATTTTTGTTTTCAGTTCCAACTTTTGTATGATATTATTTTAAAGGTCACCTAGCCATGATACTGCTATCATAACCTGGTTATGTATTCACATGAACGTAGTTATGTATTTACATGAACCTTATTATGTATTTACATGAATACAGTTATTTATCACGTAGTAGATATAAATAGATGCAAATGCTGTATTATGATTCATAATGAACCATTTAGCAACCACGCAATATACATGTATAAGCCTATTGTGTTGTAATCAGCTGTTCCAACAACCCAATATGTTTGGTATTGCGCTGTTGGTTGAATAACAGCTCTGATTGGTTAAAGTGAGATTTGGGTTGATCCATTATCATTTTTAGGGGTTGGTGAGTGGTGATGGATGGGGTGGCTGTAGGTGTTTGGTTATCATGGGTGCAAGGGGGATGGGGGGGGGGTAGGGATGTGGGGGTTGACCTGTCTTTTTGATGGTTCCAGTTGTCATTTTGTTGGTTCCCAGTGTTTTGGGTTCCGATGTGTTTATGTGCTTAAAAATATATTTGAGGGGTTGATCTGGGGTGTGGTGAATAAGGAAGGGGGGAGAGTTGACAAAATGGCCTTTGTTGGTGGTTTTTTCTAAGTGATAAATCCGGCCTCATGTGATATGGCACCCAACCATAGGTATCGACCGTATTGCGTTATCAAACAGGGGATAACTAATAGTATTTACATGACAACGTTTATGTATTCACACGTTTATGTATTCACATGAATACGTTTATGTATTCAGTTCACATGAATACAATTATGTATTTCAGGTTATAAAGGTGGACGTGACTTAGAGAGACTGATTTTGAAGAAGAGGCTTTTGAACACACAACTCATTTTTAATTTCTAAAGCATTGTTGTCCCTCATACAGGGGTCAACATGTAAATAACAATAGGGCTATTGAGGCATTACACAAAATGGGTCATTTATGAAATACTGTAATCTGATGAACAATGTGAGGTATATAATTGTTTGTTGAAATTTTTAAAATGTTGACCTCATATGAAAAGGTCAACAACATTTTCACATTTTTGTCAGATATAACTGATACAAAACGTACAATATAAGGCAAACATACATTTTTGGAATCATTGTGCTCAGATGAAAAATTGATGTGCATTTCAGCTTAATTGAAGCAATTTCAATTTTTAACCCCCTGAATAGGGGTAGCCATTTTGAATTGAGTAAGAGACCCCAAAATGGCACCAACTCATCGTAGCCTAGGGTTTAAGGATGCTAAGAAATATTGATCACAACTGACCCCAAGTAGGCAAAACCTTGGCCATGGCAAGCCCAGGCCAAGGGAAAACATTCCACAACTTACCACCATACACTGAAGATAAAAAAGCTCCTTTACTTTCTACTCTATATTTCACCTCACATACCAATTCCATACTATTTATCATTTTCTATTTTTGTTGTAGTGGGAAGAAGAGTTCCTTACAGAGCCTGGACGGGTTGATCAATTAAGAAAAGGTAGGTATGAATGTTTATTTACCCTAACCTAACTGCTGTACAAAATACTACGCGCAAGCCTATCTCCAAGCGCATGTGCGAACGGTTTTCGATGACATAATTAACCAAGTTTATAAAAATTTAGCACAGTTTACTGCCGAACGAGTAGCTGAGAGCCGTGGCTTGCCCATGGGGGCTGGGGTTTCGGGTCCAGAGGGCACCTGGTTCTATCCCCAGTTGGGTCACAGTGATTTATTTATTGATTGTTCCTCCAAAATGGTGATATTTATTGTTTAAATGCAGTTTCCTGTATTAGAGATTGGTGGGCTTAAGCTTACACAGTCATATGCTATTGTTTGCTACCTGGCCAACAAGCATGGATTCATGGGTAAAAATCCACTATTTGGGTCGGTTGAGATTGGCACTGTCGGTTCATTTGGCAAGGGGGAACATGTAATTATGACGGTATTAACAATTAACACAAACTTATATTAATTTTTGAGGGCATGTGCGGGCATAAAGCGTGAACAAATCGTTATATATTTGACCGTCATAATTCCATGTATTGCTTTAGAATAAGTATTTCTGGTGGATTGTTAGTAATGTTCTTTTCTTAAATTCCGTTTTTCAGATGGGCTTAGTCTGTTTATGCAGTTTCCTGTATTAGAGATTGATGGGCTTAAGCTTACACAGTCATGTGCTATTGTTCGCTACCTGGCCAACAAGCATGGATTCATGGGTAAAACTCCAGAGGAAAATGTTCAGTAAGTTATTATATATGTTTGAGTGTATTTGGCACATCTGTTTTGAAAGTAAGGCAACACATTTTTTTGTATTGACCCTGGTTTTCCCCTTTTTTTTGCAGAAAAAAAAAAAAAAATCTTTGGTGCTCCTCATCAAAAAGGGATACAGTATACAGCAAATCTGACAATCGCAACGGCATCATGATATATTGTGACTTATTTGACTCTGTGAGATCAAATTGAGTAATTTATAGTTTATATTACAATTTAAAATTATTATTATTATTATTATTTTTAAATCCCACCCGCTCTACCATAATTTTCAATGGCAAGTTATACAACAAAACAATGTTGGTCTAAAGAATAGTTGTAATATACACTCCACCACACAAAATTTAAGATATTGCATACATAGTATGTATGCAATATCTTAAATTCAGTTTTGATTGTTCAGGGTGTGTATGTATTACATACACACCCTGAACAATCAAAACTGAGTGTATTTGATCTTGCAGGAAGCTTTCATGCTCACATGAGGTCATGAATTGTGGTATATATTTGCAAAGTCAAAGGGTGATCAAGAGTCTCAGAAAAGAGTGGCAGTTAGTGGTTTTTTTATTCATTGAGTAATTGAGTTACATGGGATGGGATCACTTTTTAATAAGTATACTGTCCAACAGATGGCTGTTGAACTTTTCTTCTGAACTAGTTAGTTGCAGCTCACACTTCATCAAAACAGCTATAACAAGATTCACAAAGACAAAATATCTGTCATCTCCCCAGCAGCTCTCCTGCTTTACCCCCATTGTAACCTCTTTTCATTATTACTGATGCAGGGCTACTTTCACACTTGTTTCTCATTGATTCAAAAAGTACCAGCATCATTTTTTATAAACGGAAGACCATAGTATAAACTCCTGTGATTGTGATTTTTTAACATTTTATTAGGTGACCAAAAAACCCTGCTCCAGGATCGAGCAGGTTTTTTTCTTTGATGAACAAAATCAAGAAATTTGCCAGATATTTTCAACAAAATGAACATTTTCAAACAATTTATAAAAAAAAAGAACAAAAAGAAAAGAAGATAGGTCAGTCGGGCCTGTAGAACCTTTTTTCGTCATCTTACTGGACTCTTGTTTGGACTGCATTATAATAACATATTATGCCTGTAACTGTCTCAACCCTGCTAAAATATCATAAACACATATTATTATAGACTAGCGGGTACCCTCGCTACGCTCGGGTCCTCACTACGCTCGGGTCCTCACTAGCTGATGTGATCTAAATTAGATTCCTACAGGATTTGTAGCCAAATGGGCATACGATTATAGACATGAGTTCAAAATTGTAGATTGCTGAATTATTTGTTATTTGAAATAGACTTTGTTCATAGAAATCTGAGTATTGTGCTATCTTTGAATCTCGAACCCAATTTCAATAGGCCTACCCCATTTTGGGGGGAAACAATGTTGCAGTTACCCCATACACCCAACATGGGTTGTACCTACCCCAGATACCCCATATGCCGGTTGTATCCAGATTATCAAGTAAGTAAAGGGAAGCGAGGATGTGCCCGCTAGAAGATAGTGTGCAGTTAATAATCAAAGCGTATAGGCTATTGTGATAAAGCAATAGTTTAAGTCCTTGATACTCCAGCGGCCCTTAATACTAATATCAGTGCCACGGTGCCCGTAGTAATACTCAATCACACGTGCCCTTAATGATTCTACCCCATACTCCATGTACCCCACGTGCCCTATATATAATACTCCAGACAGGTCTACCCATGTGTTCATACTATGTTGGCCTAGGACTTGAAGAGGGGGGGGGGCGTCGTGACCCCCAGATTTCACGCAAATTTGTCAAGTCTCCCATAGAAAACGTGTATTAAATAGGTCCGCGACGCCATTGGTTTTATTTAGTGGGGTCTAAGTTTTATAGCTTGGGTCTTTTATAGTTGGCGGGAGGCGAGGTCTCACCATGATCACTCTGTACCCAGTTCAGTGAGCCATCCGTTTATTTTATTTTTCGGCCTATTGCCATTAAATTATTTATCCAGTAGGCATATGTAGGCCTAAAACGTAAGTGCAATTACCATGCATATTTTGCTCACACCGATCCTTTATTTAAACAGGTCCTTGTTATTATAGGCCTATACCCATTTATGAAAGACATCACACTTTTCTGGCCTATCCATATTTCTGCGTCGTGGCCCGCGTTGTGGATGGGTTCGCGATGGGATTTTAGGTAGTTCCTTCAAAGGTTTTGTGTAATGTATACCCTGGCTATATGATTGACTTTTCGCTGTTGTCTCATCGTGCCCCGTTGTCTTGTATTGTACGGTTTCACTACTAACGGAGCAACGGATTGCTTTTACCAGTACCCAATAACAAATTACGCTTTGCGCAATACGCGTGTTCCGGTAATCTCCTGATTACGCGTGCGCCGGTAATCGCCTGATTACGCGTGCGCCGACAGTCGCCTGATTACGCGCGCGCCGACAATCGCCCGATTACTCGAGTGGTGCGCCGGCCATGGCGTGCTCAGCGTATACGCGGCGCATAGCAATAACGTAGCAACGGGCTAAAAAAGCCAAAATTTCACGAAATCTAACCCAAATTAAAAAAATCAAACATAAACTGGTTCGTCGTGGAACCCATACGCACTCGCACAGAAAATTTGAAGTCAATCGAAGGTGCGGAAAGGGGAGAACATGTCAGGACAAAAATCGTCAACTCCGTATTATATTATAGACTAGCGGCGTACCCTCGCTACGCTCGGGCACTCGCTAGCTGAGTATTATTATCTAAATTAGATACCTTCATGATTTGTATAGCAAAATGGGCATAGATAATGAGTTCAAAATTGTAGATCCCTGTTTTGTTTTTTTTCATTTGAAATAGACTTTGTTCACAGAAATTGAGTTTTGTGATATCTTTGAATCTCGGACTCAATTTCAATACCCCATTTAGGAGGGAAACAATGTTATAGTTACCCCATTTGTTGGAAGTGGCTCTTTTTACTTCAGGCTTTTCTTCCATCTTTTCTAACTTTGATTTCATTCAGCCAGCATGCTTATATAGGCTTTTTAAGCCTGGCCAAAAAAGCCTGGCCCGAGCATTTTCATTTTGCTTGAGCCTGGTCCCTTCAGGACCCAAGCGTGTGTCCGTACGGACCGACGGTTTAAACAAACAAACAAACCCCCCAAAATGTGCAGTACCAACCCCATACCCCATATAGTGTATACATGGTATAGAAGATAGTGTGCGGTTAGTCGTCAACATGATCAAAGCGTATAGGCTATTGTGAAATAGCAAGAGGTCCTTGATACTCAGGTGCCCTTAATCCTAATATCGGTGCCACGGCGCCCTTAATAATCCAGGGATCTTAATAAGGCCTACCCAGAAACGCTAAATATTATTAGGTATCCCATAATAAGACATGAAATAACCACTCTGGTATAGACCCTAACCCATACATCCTTAAAATCAACTTATCACAGGTACCCTTAATATTCCATACTCCAGGTACCCAGTGTACCCTTATAATCCAGACAGGCCTACCCACCCCATGTGTTCATACACACGTGTAGGCCTAGATTTCACAACCCCCTTCGCGGACGCCCCCGCCCCACCTCCCTAAAAGTTGCCAAGTCTCTCATAGAACACGCCGCCGCTGTATTAAATAAATTTAGGTCCGCGACGCCACTGGGTATTTCTAGTGGTTTTATTAAGTTTTATGGTGGGTCTTTCATAGTTGGCGGGAGGCGGGTTCTCACCATGATCACTTTGTACCCACCCAGTTCAGTGTTAAAGCCATCCGTTTATTTTATTTTTCGGCCTATTGACATTAAATTATTTCTCCAGTAGGACTATTTCTGCATGCATATTTTGCTCTAACAGTTCCTTGTTTATTTATAGGCCTATCCTCCATGTATTATGATATCACGGTTTTCTGGCCTATCTATGTTTTTATATAGCGCGCCCTGCTCGTGGCCCGCATTGTGGATGGGTCCGCGATGGGACTGAGGCACTGTCGTATAAACGCATTTTCCCTGTCACTATTAACACATGTTATCCTGGATGCAGGCCTACGGTTTGCGCCGGCCTTGCTCCCAGTTCCTTCAAAGGGGTCCCTGTATACCCTGGCTATAATGATTGACTTTTTGTTGTTGTCTCATCATGCCGTTTTCTTGTACTATAGAGTTTGCACTATGGAGCAACGGATGCTTGCCGCCTTTACTCTACCACATAACAAACTACGCTTTGCGCCACTAACGCGTGTGCACCTACGCGTGTTCCGGTATCGCCCGATTACGCGTGCGCCGGCAATCGCCTGAATACGCGCGCGCCGACAATCGCCCGATTACGCGAGTTGTGCGCCGGCCATCGCCATGGCGTGCTCAGCGTATACGCGGCGCGTAGCAATAACGTAGCAGCGGGCTAAAAAAGCCAAAATTTCACGAAATCTAACCCAAAATAAGAAAATCAAACATAAACTGGACAATTGTGGGACCCATACGCACTCGCACAGAAAATTTGAAGTAAATCGAAGGTGCGGAAAGGGGAGAACATCTCCGTACAAAAATGGGCAACTCCGTATTATATATATGACTAGCGGCGTACCCTCGCTACGCTCGGGCACTCGCTAGCTGAGTATTATTATCTAAATTAGATACCTTCATGATTTGTAGCAAAATAGGCATAGATAATGAGTTCAAAATTGTAGATCCCTGAATTATTTTTTTCATTTGAAATAGACTTTGTTCACAGAAATCTGAGTTTTGTGAAATCTTTGAATCTCGGACCCAATTTCAATACCCCATTTAGGAGGGAAACAATGTTATAAGTTACCCCATTTGTTGGACGTGGCTCAACTTTCATTTCATTCAGCCATCATACTTATATAGGCTTTTTAAGCCTGGCCCGAGCATTTTGCTTGAGCCTGGTCCCTTCAGGACCAAAGCGTGTGTCCGTACGGACCGACGGTATAAACAAACGAACAACAAACAAACAAACCCCCAAAATGTGCAGTACCAACCCCATACCCCATATAGTGTAGGCCTATACATGGTATAGAAGATAGTAGTGTGCAGTTAGTCGTCAACATGATCAAAGCGTAGGCTATTGTGAATAGCAAGAGGTCCTTGATACTCAGGTGCCCTTAATCCTAATATCGGTGCCACGGCGCCCTTAATAATCCAGGGGTCTTAATAAGGCCTACCCAGAAACGCTAAATATTATTATCCCATAATAAGACATGAAATAACCACTCTGGTAGGCCCTACCCTATACATCCTTAAAATCCAGTTATCACAGGTAGGGGGGCCTACCCTTAATATTCCATACTCCAGGTACCCAGTATACCCTTATAATCCAGACAGACCCACCCACCCCATGTGTTCATACACACGACGTGTAGGCCTATACTATTTCACAACCCCCTTCGCGGACGCACGCCCCACCCCCGCCCCCTAAAAGTTGCCAAGTCTCTCATAGAAGGACACATAGAACACGCCGCCGCTGTAATAAATCAATTTAGGTCCGCGACGCCACTGGTTTTTTTAGTGGTTTTATTAAGTTTTATAGTGGGTCTTTCATAGTTGGCGGGAGGTGGGTTCTCACCATGATCACTTTGTACCCACCTAGTTCAGTGTTAGCCCTCCGTTTATTTTATTTTTCGGCCTATTGACATACAATTATTTCTCCAGTAGGACTATTTCTCCAGTAGGCATATTTTGCTCTAACAGTTCCTTGTTTATTTACAGGCCTATCCCCCATGTATAATATGATATCACGGTTTTCTAGCCTATCTATGTTTTTATATAGCGCGCCCTACCCGTGGCCCGCATTGTGGATGGGTCCGCGATGGGACTGAGGCACTGTTTTATAAACGCATTTTCCCTGTCACTATATTATTATATAATATACATGTATGTTATCCTGGATGCAGGCCTACGGTTTGCGCCTTATACGGTTTGCGCCGGCCTTGCTCCCAGTTATTAGGGGTCGTGACCCCTAGATTTCACGAACATTTGTCAAGTCTCCCATAGAACACGACCGTGTATTAAATAGGTTCGCGACGCCATTGGTTTTATTTAGTGGAGTCTTAAGTTTTATAGCCTGGGTCTTTTATAGTTGGCGGGAGGCGAGGTCTCACCATGATCACTTTGTACCCAGTTCAGTGAGCCATCCGTTTATTTTATTTTTCGGCCTATTGACATTAAATTATTTATCCAGTAGGCATATATGTAGGTCTAAAACGTAAGTGCAATTACCACTCATATTTTGCTCACACGTTCCATTATTTTTATCAGATCCTTGTCATTATCATAGGCCTATACCCATTATGAAAGACATCACGGTTTTCTGGCCTATCCATATTTCTGCGTTGTGGCCCGCGTTGTGGATGAGTCCGCCATGAGATTTGAGGCACTGGCATGATGCATTTTTCCTGTATTAACTGTGTTATCCTGGATGTAGGCCTACGGTTTGCGCCGGCCTTTGTCCCCAGTTCCTTCAAAGGTTTTTTTTTGTACTGTATACCCTGGCTATATGATTGACTTGTTGCTGTTGTCTCATCGTGCCCCGTTATCTTGTATTGTACGGTTCCACTACATGACTACGGAGCAATGGATTCCTTGCTTTTACCAGTACCCCATAACAAATTACGCTTTGCGCCACTATATATATATAAGATGATTGTGCAATAGCAAGAGGTCCTTGATACTCAGCTGCCCTTAATCCTGATATCGGTGCCACGGCGCCCTTAATAATCCAGGGATTTTAATAAGGCCTACCCAGAAACGCTAAATATTATTAGGTATCCCATAATAAAACATGAAATAACCACTCTGGTAGGCCCTACCCCATACATCCTTAAAATCCAGTTATCACAGGTACCCTTAATATTCCATACTCCAGGTACCCAGTGTACCCTTATAATCCAGACAGGCCTACCCACCCCATGTGTTCATACACACGTGTAGGCCTAGATTTCACAACCCCCTTCGCGGACGCCCCCCCCCCCCCCCCCCCCCCCTAAAAGTTGCCAAGTCTCTCAAAGAACACGCCGCCGCTGTCCGCGACGCTACTGGGTTTTTTAGTGGTTTTATTGAGTTTTATGGTGGGTCTTTCATAGTTGGCGGGAGGCAGGTTCTCACCATGATCACTTTGTACCACCCAGTTCAGTGTTAGCCATCCGTTTATTTTTCGGCCTATTGACATTAAATTATTTCTCCAGTAGGCCTATTTCTGCGTGCATATTTTGCTCTAACAGTTCCTTGTTTATTTATAGGCCTATCCCCCGTGTATAATATGATATCACGGTTTTCTGGCCTATCTATGTTTTTATATAGCACGCCCTGCCCGTGGCCCGCATTGTGGATGGCTCCGCGATGGGACTGAGGCACTGTCGTATAAACGCATTTTCCCTGTCACTATTAACACATGTTATCCTGGATGCAGCCCTACGGTTTGCGCCGGCCTTGCTCCCAGTTCCTTCAAGAATAAAAAGCCAGGGACCCCTTTAAGGGGTCCCTGGCTATTATGATTGACTTTTTGTTGTTGTCTCATAATCATGCCGTTTTCTTGTACTATAGGGTTTGCACTATGGAGCAACGGATGCTTACCGCCTTACTCTACCACATAACAAACTACGCTTTGCGCCACTAACGCGTGTGCACCTACGCGTGTTCCGGTATCGCCCGATACGCGTGCGCCGGCAATCGCTCGATTACGCGTGCGGTGCGCCGGCCATCGCCATGGCGTGCCCAGCGTATACGCGGCGAGTAGCAATAACGTAGCAACGGGCTGTAAAAGCCCAAATTTCACGAAATCTAACCCAAATTTTAAAAATCAAACATAAACTGGTTCGTCGTGGGACCGATACGCACTCTCACAGAAAGTTTGAAGTCAATCGAAAGTGCGGAAAGGGGAGAACATGTCAGGACAAAAATCGTCAACTCCGTATTATATTATAGACTAGCGGCGTACCCTCGCTACGCTCGGGCACTCGCTAGCTGAGTATTATTATCTAAATTAGATACCTTCATGATTTGTAGCAAAATGGGCATAGATAATGAGTCATTCAGCATGCTTATAATGTATAGGCTTTTTAAGCCTGGCCCCGAGTATTTTGCTTGAGCCTGGTCCCTTAGACCCAATCGTGTGTCCGTACGGACCGACTTAGACAAACAAACAAACCCCCCAAAATGTGCAGCACCAACCCCATACCCCATATAGTGTATACATGGTATATAGTGTGCGGTTAGTCGTCAACATGATCAAAGCGTATATAGACTATTGTGCAATAGCAAGAGGTCCTTGATACTCAGGTGCCCTTAATCCTAATATCGGTGCCACGGCGCCCTTGATAATCCAGGGATCTTAATAAGGCCTACCCAGAAACGCTAAATATTATTAGATATCCCACAATAAAACATGAAATAACCACTCTAGGCCCTACCCCATACATCCTTAAAATCCAGTTATCACAGGTACCCTTAATATTCCATATTCCAGGTACCCAGTGTACCCTTATAATCCAGACAGGCCTACCCACCCCATGTGTTCATACACACGTGTAGGCCTAGATTTCACAACCCCCTTCTCGGACGCCCCCCCCCCCCCCCCCCCCCCCTAAATGTTGGCAAGTCTCTGATAGAACACGCCGCCGCTGTTTTAAATAAATTTAGGTCCGCGACGTTACTGGGGTTTTTTAGTGGTTTTATTAAGTTTTATAGTGGGTCTTTCATAGTTGGCGGGAGGAGGGTTCGCACCATGATTACCTGATGTACCCACCCAGTTCAGTGTTAGCCATCCGTTTATTTTATTTTTCGGCCTATTGACATTAAATTATTTCTCCAGTAGGACTATTTCTGCATGCATATTTTGCTCTAACAGTTCCGTGTTTATTTATAGGCCTATCCCCCAACCCCATGTATAATATGATATCATGGTTTTCTGGCCTATCTATGTTTTTATATAGCGCGCCCTGCCCATGGCCCGCATTGTGGATGGGTCCGCGATTGGACTGAGGCATTGTCGTATAAACGCATTTTCCCTGTCACTATTATTAACACATGTTACCCTGGATGCAGGCCTACGGTTTACGCCTTATACGGTTTGCGCCTTATACGGTTTGCGCCGGCCTTGCTCCCAGTTCCTTCAAAGGGGTTCTTGTATACCCTGGCTATATGATTGACTTTTTGTTGTTGTCTCATCATGCCATTTTCTTGTACTATAGGGTTTGCACTATGGAGCAACGGATGCTTGCCGCCTTTACTCTACCACATAACAAACTACGCTTTGCGCCACTAACGCGTGTGCACCTATGCGTGTTCCGGTATCGCCCGATTACGCGTGCGCCGGCAATCGGCGCCTGACTACGCGTGCGCCGGCAATCGCCTGAATACGCGCGCGCCGACAATCGCCCGATTACGCGAGTTGTGCGCCGGCCATCGCCATGGCGTGCTCAGCGTATACGCGGCGCGTAGCAATAACATAGCAACGGGCTAAAAACCCTCGAATTTCACGAAATCTAACCCAAAATAAGAAAATCAAACATAAACTGGACAATTGTGGGACCCATACGCACTCGCACAGAAAATTTGAAGTCAATCGAAGGCGCGGAAAGGGGAGAACATCTCTGGACAAAAATGGGCAACTCCGTATTATATATAAGATGTGAAATTGAATTTATATGTGACCTTCCTAACTCCATAATATTATCTTTTTTGTGTTTCATTTGATCAGAATTGATATGTTGTCTGAAGGAGCCAATGACATGAAGAATCTTGGGTATATGGGAGAACTTTTTGTACCAAAAGATAAACGACCATTACTTATACCCAATGCTTTGAAGAAAAGCAGAGATCGTTATCTACCTATATTTGAAAAGGTATACACAATATAATAAATCTTGATGAAACCATTACTAGAGACAATGCTCAACTATAGGAGCAAATATAGTTATACAAAAACTAGAGGTTGAACTTTAGCGCATTGCAAGACAGATCTGCTTCGTATGGACGGAGGAACATATCCACACAGTTACAGTATTATTTACCAACAATATGCAATAATTATAGGTACAGACATTGGTGGGCTGACCAAAATCAGGGGACTTTTGTCAATAAAATATTTTTTAAATTTTGTTATTCTCATGAAAAGTGCGTTTTGTAAGCTTTAAAATGACACTTCATCTAATACAATTGGTCAATGCACTCATATCGTATCTGAAAATTTGGTTGGAAGTTCCTTTTTATTTCTTTTGTTTTTTCATGCTTTACTTCATCAATATCTTCAAATGCATACTGGTGACAAAGCACCCTTTTGACGTAACTGATTACAAATAGTAATATAAAGGTCTATGCCCAGGAACATATACCACAGATGTTAACCAATTTTGATCTTAATATTATTTTTCTAATCCATAGGTGTTGAAGGAGAATGGATCTAATGGTTATCTGGTTGGTAATAGTCTTTCGTTGGCCGATTTGGTTTTCTTAGAGGTCATGTTATGGGCATATGAGTTTGATGCAGCATTGGCTAACGAATTCCCAACCATCAAGGTAGTTATAATAATGACAATATATGTGACACTATCAGGAGAGATGAATCACAAGTCAGAAATAGTTGAGGATGTCAATACTAAATTGTATTCCCAACCCCATTACAATTGGACATAGTTGTAGATATATGAACAATTCTTTACATGTTCTAAACAATGTAAAACAAAAGAATTTGTCAACTCATTTACCCTTTAAATTGAAAATCAATAATAGTGACATCGACTGATTTCTCCCGATCATGTCACATATTTAATAGGTATCATTACCCATATAAACTGCGCCAATAAAGTATCTAAACACTTACAAATGGTCAGATTTGTCGGAACCTGAAATAGAATGCAAAAAAATGATTAATTAATTCGATTCACAGTTATCTTCTGCACATTTTGACACCTCATTTGTTGCGCTACGATGTTGTTTGGCGGATTTATGGGCACTTGAGTGGCTTTAAGTCAAATTCAAAAGTTGCAAAAGCTCCTATTCACCCCAATTCCAGAAGGGAACTCACACAAGCATCACACACAGACAAAATCAAGACAAAAGACACCAATTTGTTCTGTTTACTTAACCATGACAATTAATGATTGATTAATTATTGATTTATGCCTCCCATCTCTGACCCTTTTGTTTTGTTATTGACAATTAATGCAATTAACACGCGACAAACAAATCATTTATAAAAGGCGGGCAACAATAATGCTGAACTTATTCGTCACAGTACGCTCTTGCTTGAATAGGGGCTTTTGCAACTTTTGAATTCGACCTAAAGCCACTCAAGTGCCCATAAATCCGTCAAACAACATCGTAGCGCAACAAAACAGGTGTCAAAATATGCAGAAGATAACTGTAAATCAAATTAATTAATTAATTGTTTGCATACTATTTCAGGTTCCGATAAATCTGACCATTTGTAAGTGTTTAGATACTTTATTGGCGCAGTTTACATATTATTCCCTGGCCCACAAGAGATATCAACCACTTTTGCCTTACGTTTTGCTAGATGTAAAAATGTAACCAAATTTATGAAAATGGGTTACATTTCATTTCAAAGATTAATTATTTTTAGCATGATTTTACTCATGACTCTTTTTCAAAAATAGTGTAAATCTAGTTCATCCTCCCCAAAAATAAGCAAACTGAAAAATAAGCAAACTGTGGCAAGTTTGTAAACTGACCGCGTTTTTTCGCCATTCCAATGGGATTTACACGCAGTAAAATTGGTTTTGCTAAAATGGTCATTATCATCACATTAATTGTCAAAATGTTCCTGAAAAATTATTCTTTCACTCTGGGATAAGTCATTAATAGTCTGATACTGAGTTGTCAAATTAAAAGGCAAATCTGAATACAAGCATCACCTGTTACAGACCAAGCAGGCAAGAAGTCTTCAAGAAGTGGAGGCACTTGTCAGAGCCGAAGTGACATCCCTACACCGCAACAGGGGAATGGTTAGACGAGCTGTTCGCAACATGTTGGACAGGGTACACACATGTCTTCAGCAAAATGGTGACCATGTTGAAGGAAGGCTTCATTAAAAAAAACACCTTAATATCAGCAAACAACTAAATGATTTCTATTTTAAATTGCAAGGAAGATTGTATGTCTTAAAAAAATACCTTTAGCAGAAGACCGTTACTCATAATGTATAATTTGTGCACCTAAAGGCAAATGTGAATGACTTTTCAGTGCAATTATCAAGAAACAAAGTGTCTTCAGAACATTTTATTTGTGCAGTATTTTTAGTTTGTGAAGTATCATTTATCTCTACAATGTTTTACCACCTTTGGCTCATTTAATATACCAGGAACCAGTAATAAATTACAGGCACAACAATGCCTTGCTAGTAGACTCGCACTCCATATCATCATGCTGCTATAATATGTCTTAAATGTGTAAATCCCATTTGAATGGCGAAAAATGCGGACAGTTTACAAAACGTGTCACAGTTTGCTTATTTTTTAGTCGGATGTCTTTCATTTTTGTGGAGGAAAAACTAGATTAACAATGCTTTATACAGACAACAATAAGGTCAATCAAGGTCAAATGGCCGTTTCAAATCGTGCACAATTTTTTTTGATTCACCCTGTATATGATTATAATTGAAGATCTGAGCACAATAAGTACAAAAAGGAGGTGTCCAGCAAGCACAACATTGTGCATTATACTTTATACACCTAACACAAAAAGTCCCTGACCAGGTGCTTTGATGTTGCCTTATCCAAAATCAATAATCGGTACAAAAAATCTGAGATATACATTTAATGAGCAAATTTCTTCTCCGTTTGGAACCTCATTCATAAAAATTGAGTGTATAGTTTTGAAGTTATGATTGTGTCAATGACCATAACTACCAACAAATTGTTGCACTAAACTTGGGTTTCTATGGGATATCATTGCTTAGTGTGTGATAATGCTGTGAAAATGTGTGTGTACAAACTCCCTTTTGATAGCTGTTACCCATTCATCCAGATACCTGAGGGGTTCAGATAGCACACAGTGGACAATACAAATCAATGGTATCCCATAGGAAACCAATTCTAGTGCTTTTTTGTCGATAGTCATGATCATTGAAACAATCATAACTTCAAAACTATCCACTCGATTTTTATGAATGAGGTATCAAACTTCGGAGAAGAAATTTGCTCATTAAATGTATGTCTCCGATTTTTCGTACCGATTACTGATTTTGGATTAGCCAACATCAAAGCACCTAGTCAGGTACTATTTTGTGTTAGGTGTAGGTTAGCGGGACTTTCGATTTCAATCACTGCGAATTTCAAAAATTGCATGTTGAGAGGTGGCCGTTTGTATTCGGTTTTGTGATAAGTATGATGTTTTGTTCTATATAACTACGCAAATTTGGGCTAGATAACTACTAGTCTAACATATAATGCACAATGTTGTGCTTGCTGGACACCTCCTTTAAGTTCATTTTAAGAATATGTGGTGTTTTATTTCAAATCAATATCAATAAATATGCCATCTTTTATTTCCCTGTCTTTATGTCTTGTACTTCCTGTTCAGTTTTAAGTTGTAACTTTGGGAGCAGTTCCAACAAACTATTTCAACCAATAATAATCCCTGCTTATTGCATGCAATAGATGAAGAACGCTGATCAAGAAAGAAATAATCTGAATCTCCCACTAGATTCAATTTTGATCTTATAAGTTACTTAATCTGTCAGCATTTTAGTAACCCCAATAACTGAATAAAAAACTTTTTGTTGATGTTCATATTTGCAGAAATTCCATGACACTGTGACGTCTCTTCCTCGGATCAAGGCATACCTGGAAAGTCCTAAACGATTCCCACAACCAGATGACGATTATTATAAAGATGTGTCCACTGCTCTCAGCTTTTAAGTTTCTAAAGTTGACCATGTCATCAGCAACAAAATTGTGATAAATTTGACATGGATAAGGCTATATTAAAAAATCTTTTGTCTCAAAGCTCTTCAGTTTTTCAAAACCTAATGCGGAATGCGGGTTTTTTTAAGGTTTTTTTTTTTTTTAAATATAAAATATTGAAATCCTTGTAAAATTGACCTTTTGTATTTAAAATGATGTGATCAAAGAAAATCTGAAAAAAATCGGTGAAATTTTGGGATTAAATCGGTGAAATTTTGGGGGGTTTTTTTTGGAAAAAAAAATTATTATTATTATTTTTTTTCTTCTTTCTTTTTCTAACGCGCATCAATTAACAAACGCGTGCGGGAGCTTTGAGACAAATGATTTTTTTTAATATAGCCTAATCAAGTATTCTATATTTACAATATATGAAATTAATTGATCTCTGTAATAAATAGAATGAGCAGGGTAACACCAAAATACAATAGAATGTGTACACGGGGTGAGTCAAAAAGAATGGGCACTTTTTAAAAAGAATGATTAGACCTTAATAAAATGCACTACAATACAAAATTGATTTATAAAGCTGTACGCCCAAATAGGCACTCACAATGGCATTCTGGTACTGATGGCCCCCAGTATTGGCCATATTAATTATGACCATCACTTGGCTCGTCAGATTTGTCTCTTTTTCTATATTTGTCTATAGAAAGAACATTTATTTAGCTTTAATTAAAAAAATAAACTTTCAAAATTGATCATTGGATCATAATTTTACAACAAATTTGTACATGCCTTTAGTTTAGAGCTGATCCATGGGATGGCAATAACTTCTTGTAATTGCCATGGCTGAATGCCTTCTGAAAGCATGCAACATTTGAATTGAGTATAGAATGACGTGGTAATCGCTATTCCATGGATTGGCTTTAAAACAGAGGGCTCTACCAAAATTGATGTAAAATTATAACAATATGGTAAATGTTAAAAAAGAAATGGTTAAATTAAAGCATGGCCTTTTCTAGCACGAAATGTGTGTGTGGCACCTTTGACAAACATGTGCCTGTTCTTTCTGATTCACCCTATAGTTGACAAGTCAACAATTCTGAGTAATCTAATTCTAATTGATATACAGGGTAGATTTAGTACAAATATGTGCAAAGAGTACTGATTGCAATTTGTATCCCTTAGCAATTTTTTTCAAATTTCATTTTTTCTTTGCAATCTCTCAGTGCCCCTTTAATGGACATTATAAAGAAAACTTCTTTTTGATGTATGTTCATGAGGTAGACGTTCAGTACATTGTTTTAAGAGTTGATGGGGTTCAATTGTTTCCACATTTTGATGTTTGTCATGTCTCCCCTGCTTGTACTTTGGTCGACCAGCGCTGGTCATTGACGGGTCAACATTATGTCCTGGGGTTTTATGTGTGTATACTATAGGCCATTCCAAAGTGAAATTATGATAAATTGAAGTTAATCACCGCTGAATTATTGAATTGGAGAAAAAGGCCTTCAAAGTCAGTGAAACTTATCGTGACTTGGCTCTCCAAAATATTCTGTCAAAACTTTATCGAAAGATTGTTTATGCCAAAGACCTCTTATTAAACGGCCTGTCATTGGTTCATTTGGAAATTTACAGGGTTCAAACTACTATTAATAGCTCCGGAAAGCCCTGACCTTTAAGACCATATCAAATTTGCCATAGGGGATACTATTTTAAACCTGTGGAAATGACGATGTAAACAAGGTCATTTCAAGACATTTCGAGACATTTTTCCTCTCTTTGCGTTCATTTCTTGAGATGTAAGAATAAAATGCCCTCTCTAAAATTACTTTAAAAACATATTTAGACCCAAAATATTGTCTTAATAATTCGGAATGTGATACATAAATAGTTTATCTTTCCGAAAAAGAAAATGCCTCCCCTTGTCAACTCAAAATCAACCCCAGCGACTTTACACTCATTTTGTCGTGCCAGGTCACATATATGTAATATTCATAATATCCAAGCAGCTGCGCAGAATTATATATATTATCTTTATTTAGTCTTATTTATTTGTATTCTTGCATCACCGTGCTAGCATTATGTCAATTTGTACACAAGGCCAATGAGAGATTTGTTTTACAAGCTCCAAAACGAATCCTGAATTTGCTATATAAAAACTGCATAATATACCATTACCAATAATCGTATTATGATGATAAAATCCAATTAAAAGCAGCTTCATAAAATAAAATAAAAACGTTGATGTTGAGTGTTGTTATTTTGTATTGTTGTGTTCTATTTCACATAAATGTTGAAAGGTCAGAAATCATACTAGCTTCTTGCTAATATGTGTACAAGGCAATGGAGGTCTTCTATTAGCTCAACTGACTAGGATTTAAATTGGGGTTAGGTTTTTGATTATTTTTTTTAAACATTGGAACATCTTTGACATTTTTGAAAATTGTCCAAATTAATGATAGTATTTGAAAAACCAAAACATCAAACATGAAATCCAAAAAGAAACAAACCATCAAAAGAGACACCGACTGTCCAGCCAGCTCTACCTCACAGGTGGGTCGACCCGTAGAACAAGGTTTGTAGATAACCCAAAACAGCCCAATAAGTTTGTAACCAAATATTTCTAGTCCTGTGCCTTAGTGTCCCTTGTTCTGGGCTTGCCCTTTGCCAAAGTTGGTCCTGGCCACGGGTTGGCGCCAATATTGAAAGCCAATATTGGGCCAATGAAACATCAATATTGGGCCAATATTGTAATGTTGTCTGGGTTAAAGTTTAGCAAAACAAAAAAATATAAAAGT
Organism: Ophiura sarsii; assembly: GCA_035610835.1. NCBI lineage: Eukaryota > Metazoa > Echinodermata > Ophiuroidea > Amphilepidida > Ophiuridae > Ophiura > Ophiura sarsii. The sequence goes on along the minus strand of CM069442.1, from coordinate 86,392,549 downwards.
TTAACCAACATTTTTAACCAACCACTGTTGGTTAAAACATATTAATCAACAAATGATTACAAATTGCAACCAACCAGACCCGTAACTAGGGGGGGCGGCGGGGGGGGGGGGGGGGGGCGTATCTGAAAAAAGTCCTTTTTTTGAACCAATGTACCTTTTTTTGTACCAATGTACCTTTTTTTGGTACCAATGTACCTTTTTAGAGTACCAATGTACCTTTTTTTGGTACTAATGTACCTTTTTTGTGTGAAAACGCCCCCTACCCACCCCAATTTTCCCATTGTGTAAAGCGTTTTTTCGGGCCGTTTTGGACTAAAACATGTCCTAACCCCCCCCCCCCTCTCTCAAAATTGTCTTAGATGACTTTAAAAAAATTTGGGGGCAACCTTTTACGATTTTTTGGGTACCAATGTACCTTTTCAAAAAAATACGCCCCCCCAGTTTTGCTGTGTTTTTGTTAGTAGAAACAACAATAATGGCAATTTTTAATGTTCATCTTGAATTCTGAAGTGAATTTTTAAACATTTAAAATTTTCAACACCACTTAATGTCCCTTTAATTCATTATGGCCCTAATGGAGTACAATAAATATCGACCGAATGCCTTAAATACACGGTACTTTTAAAGACTACGCGATCCGCACGTCAGCTTGCACCGGGCACGGATGAGTGATCATTCAAGGCATACAGTTGGTGCGCGAGTTTAGTTAAACACGGATTAAACTACCCCCATACCCATGTTTAAAGTTAGACACATTTCGGCGAGTTAGACGCGTGTTTATGTAAAACAAATGTACGAGAATTGCGTTTAGTTAAATGTCTAAAGTCAAAGTTAGACGCGCGTTTAGCTTAAAACCGTGTTTAACTACGTACGAGAATACGATTGAAACTAATTCGCGCGAAGCATGTATGGCAAACTTTGCCATTTTAACACTAAAAGGTTCAAAAACGTTCCCGAAGCCTAAACTTGAATAATTAAACATAGAAACTAAAAAGGGAGGGGGGGGGGGGGGGGGGGGGGGCGGGGGCGTGACCTAGAAAATCTATCCTTGCTATAAATATTTACGTTTGTTATAAAACATTGACACGGTTTAGTCAGAGGGGGACAGAGTGAGAGACATTAATAAGCTCCCTCCAGTCCCCTCCCCTGGCTCCCCTCCCTCCCCTATTTCGTCCTGCTGGTGGGATCGACCCGGGGGCCTGAGCCCAAAGCGTCCCTCCCCGACATGCGCCTGCCATACTTCTAGTCCTACTATAAATACTATGGGAAGGATGCTATTGCTATGTAAAGGAAAATCTGATATATTTTTACAAATATCAAATCGTTTATTACCTTCTTAAAAAAAATTAGCACGATAATACTATATGCCTATGCTCAAAATTCAGGGTCCGATACTTTGGCCTTTGGGTTCTATAATTAATAATTTGTCAATAAAGTGGGCGGGGTTTTGGATTACATGCTGCCTTTAGCTGGTTCACGAGCTGTGTGGGGGAGGGGGGGGGGGAGGTGTGCGTGTCAGCTGTTTCGTATTTGAACCATGGACTTGTTTGAACACATGTTGCATCGCATTAGTTCGAGGTGGCTCAGACTTGTTCCAATCATACGATCACTGATCTACTCTCCAGTGGAAGGAACGACAACCGGGACGACACAACACTACGCTACGTGAACGAGCTAATGTTGCATGTGATGTGAAACCCGCACCAAACCACTAACAGAAATAGTCTAACTGAAAAGTAGGTTTTCCTGTATATATTATAGCGAGTCGATTTTTGACTTGATGTTCCGTACAGTTATCATGGTTATAAAGTCATGCGTATAACTATGGGCGGCCATTTGGGTCAAAAAGGTGAGGTCTCAAATACAAATAAAGGTCTCAAACGTTCATAAGGGGTGATCAATATACAGATAAAGGTGTCAAATGTTAATAAAGGGTTCAAACAGATAAAGGTGTCGAATGTTGATAAAGGTGTCAAATACAAATAATGGTCTCAAATGTTGATTGAGGGGTCAAATACAGATAAAGGTCTCAAATGATGATAAAGGGCTCAAATACATGTTAAAATGTCAATGTTGTTAAAGGGGTCAACTACAAATTAAGGTCTCAAATGTCGAAAAGGCTGTCATATACACATAAAGGTCTCAAATGTTGTTAAAGATGTCAACTACTGTATAAGGTCTCAAATATTGATAAAGGTCTCAAAATCAGATAAAGACGTGAAAAGCGCATTCAGATCTCAAATACAGAGAAAGGTGTCAAAACACCAAAAAGGTCAAAAACACAATGAGGTGTCAAAACACGCCAACAAAAGCACTAAAATGTAACTTACAAACACGATTTGACGTCAAAAGACGACATTGAGACCTTTTTGACCCATTTGGCGGGCCATAATACCTTTATGACCTAAGGCTTCTGCGCCGACAGGGTCAAAAAGGTCTCAAAACTCGTTAAGATGTCAAAACTCCGTAAAGGGCAAAACCGCGTTAAGGCCTCAGGCAGGGCAGTCTTGTTTGTTTCTCGAAAAATATTTGTAAAATCAGTTTTGGACATAATTTTTCTTGTTTCTCGAACAATAGTTGTTGTATTTTCTTAAAAAATATTTTGGCCGTAATTAAAAAAAATTCTCGTAAAATGTTTGAATGGTTTTTTTAGATTTATAAAAAAATATTGTTTCTCATATTTTGTTAAAAAAATATTTGGCAAGCCATTGAGGCCTGCTTGACCCTTTGGCAGACCTTTAGACATTCATTGTTGAGCCTTTCGCTTAGCACCGAAAGGGTAAAAGGTGTCTCAAACGTTCAAAATACAGATAAAGGTTAATAAATGTTAATGAATATGTAAATTAAAACTTTGTTAGCGCATAATTTAATTTTTGCTTCTAAATTTAAAAATAATATTAATACTTTACGATTAACAAGATTATTTTAAACATGGCCAAAATTTCTTTTTAAAAACAACAACAAATAATTTCAAATATTTTACGAGAAACAAGATTTCTTTAAATTATTGCCACAAATATTTGTTTAACGAAATACGAGAAAACAAGATTTTTTTAAATTATGGCAAACATTTTGTTTGTTTGTGAAACTACAAAAAATTCAAACATTTTATGAGAAACAAGATTATTTTAATCATAGTCAAAATATCTTTTTAACAAAATACGAGAAACAAGATTTAATAACGTGTATTTGAGCCCTTTATCATCATTTTGTACTTTTTGACCCTTTTGGCGGGCCATAATACTTTATTCCTTATGACCTAGACTTCTGCGCCGCCTTCAGGGTCAAAAAGGTCTCAAAACTCGTTAAGATGTCAAAACACCGTTAAGGGCAAAACTGTGTTTAAGGCCTCAGGCAGGCAGTCTTGTTTGTTTCATCGTAACATATTTTGGGACATGATAAAGGGCTCAAATACAGGCTGTCCCAAAATGATTAGTACCCATCGATGCCCAAAGTTCAATAATTTTTGTCATCATCAAAATCGATGGGATTAGGTCCGTTGTTTGTACATCATCTTTGTCATATTGTACTATTTCATTAGCATTTTAGATCATGAATATCGGATTTATCAAACTCAAGATACACTCCATATATGTAAAACATGGTGATTTCACCTTTTTGGCAAAGTGCTAAAAAATGTGTGTGCTATTACAGCTTGTTTGAAAGAAACTTGTGTATTCTCATAATCTCTTGTCTACTCAAAATATTCTTGTGTGTCTTTCTTTAACTGTTATTAGTTATGGGTGTTCAAATCATTAATAATTCTTCTCCTTAATTCAATTTAAGGGTAAAAGAAGTTTGTCACACTTGAGTGACCCCATGCATTGTTTTATTTGACAAGTGTTTAGGGACTTCTAAATGAAGTGGTATTTGGTGAATCACCAGTGGCTTATATTTCATTTTCACATTGGAGAATGGATTTTGTGAGGTTAAACACTAAGGGACTATATCATTTTTACCAAGTTTGTAGGAAATTGCATCCCCAATATGAAAAAGAAGTCTAAGCCACTTCTAATTACCCATGAATACGTCTTTACCTGTTTAAATGTCCCTCAAGTTTAGCCTCAAAACTAGCTCATTATAGAAACAAAGCTGGGGTCACCCATACGTGACGATCCATTTTTACTCTTCAAATTAAATCAAAATGAAGAAGTATTAATAGTTTGAACAACAATATGATACAACAGCAGTTTAAAATAGAAAGGAACCAAATATATTAGCAGACAAGAGATTAAGAGAATGTATTGGTTTCTTTCAAACAAGCTGTTTAAAAACACATTTTTTTGCACTTTGCAAAAAGGTGAAATCACCATGTCTTACACAATGGAGTGTAACTTCATTAAAATAAGTCCGATATTCATGATCTAAAATTCTAATAAAAGGGTACAGTATAGCAAATATGATGTAAAAAAACCCGGATCTAATCTCATTGATTTTGACGATGAAAAAATGTATTGAAATTTGGGCCTCGATGGGTAGTAATCATTTTGGGACAGCCTGTACACGTAAAATGTTGATTAAGGTGGTAAAATACAGATAAGGTCTCAAACGTTCATAAAGGGGTTGGCAACCAGATAAAGGTGTCAAATGTCAATAAAGGTGTCAAATGTTAATAAAGGTGTCAAATACAAATAAAGGTCTCAAATGATGATTAAGGGCTCAAATACACGTTAAGGTCTCAAATGTTGATAAAGGGGTCAAATATACGTTAAGGTGTCAATATAGAACAAAATGGCTATGATAGGCTTAATTGATATAAGGATATGTTACATAAAGGGAAAGCTGTTATGATGAAGGTTATAACCGTTATGTTACATAGGACAAGGGGGTGATTGTGCGGATTACATAGGATTTTGAAAACTTGTGATTTTGAAGTAATTAGGAATTTAATGGATCTGTAACTTAGGAGATCTTCACAATTTATAATAACAAATGCAAATCTCCAAGAAAATCTGTTTTCAAAATAGAAATCAAGGATAGGGAGCACCACTTGGAAAAGATCACATAATATGACTTAACTATAGGCAGGCAGGATCATAAAATTGTTGAAGTTTAAAGTATCCCCTTTAAAATGCAATAAAAATAGACATGACAATTTTCTATAAAAAAATGATGGCTCAAACATGTCTGTAGGATAAATAATCACAAAGTTATGACCAGAAGTATGTCGCCTTATATTACCAAAAATTGTGCAGCCAAAATTTGTTGATTCATGGCCATTAGACATTCTTCCATAGAAACCTGTGCTAACCATTTTAGCTTAAAATAAATGAGCTTTACTTTCACGAATATCCAGTTGCTTGTGAACACACCATATCCCAAATCTTTACAACTCTGGATTTAAAAGGGGTAAACATGGATATCCACTGGCAGAGCACTAACAGACTTTGACCAGGGTAACCGTGTGATATGAGGGCATTTGACATATTTTTGTTCAATTTAGTCGTAAAGGCGATCCGGGAGGCGATCAACATATCGTCTCATTCGGATTTTATGGCAGGTTGAAGTGCAAAATTGCAAGACATTTTGCAATCATTTTATTGTTCTCTATGAAAATATGAGCAGATGCGATCAATTTTACAATACAGTAGCAAAACCTGTGGCCATTAAGGAGTTATTAATATTAAGAAAACTGCAGAAGGCATGAGCATCAAACCCATTCAATTAACTCTGTCCTAGGTGCTAATAAATGGGTCCTTTTGCCCACAGGAGGTTCTGGTCGACCCAATATCGATCGCATATTGGCCTGTCCTTTTCGCATTCGCCAAAATATTATACCCACAGTTTATTTCATTGGGTGTAAAACTAGCTAAATCCTTCCAGTCTTCACTTATACGTCTTTTAAAAGTGCTACCGGCAGTGGCGGCACCGGAATCACATTGGGGGGGGGGGGGCAGGGGGCAAGAAAAAGTCTGGGGGAAAGACAACAATTTGTGTTAAAAAATACACGCTCTTCTTATAAAATTACATGAAATTAGATTAATTTGTTCTAAATTAGACATTTCAGACCAATTTTAAGCTAATTTAGATTAATTTTGACATTCAAATTTTACATTTGTTTAATTTTTGGGGGGACAAAATGGGGTGGGGCTTGAGCTGACTGGGGAGGGGGCAACTGAAGTACACTCATCCTGGAGTATGCTTCACTAGGCTGGGCAAGCGCTTCCAGAGGAATGCACTCAAAATCATTGGAGCTCACGAAGCTACTGATCTATTGCATCTCAAGATCACCAGCCTACTTCATAGGCGACAGGTAGCAGCAGCCACAGTCTTGTACAAAAATGCACACCAACCACTGTCCACAAGATTTAGCAGCATTGCTCCCCACCCCACACCATACGTTCGATGTTGGGCTACGCGTTTAAGTGTTACAATGCTAGCTCACACACTTTCATTGCGGACTGCCAGAACTTGCTGCTTAGACAGAAGCTTCATTCATAGAGAGCTGTTCCACTGTGGAACAGTCTTCCAGACATTGTTGTTGGCAATATCCTAGATGAAGGAATCCAGTCTTTTAAGTGTTGTGTGAATAGACACTTTCTCTCCACCTCTTCAAAGTTTGTTGGCTAAGCTCTCTCGATGTCAATGACCTCCAGATATTAATTTTTTCTCTCATATTTTTGATGTTGTTCTCTATATGTTTGGGCTTTTATCTTTTTCCTGTGCCATGCCACTTTCATTGGCTTTTTAACCCTGCCAAATTGTATTTACTTGTATTATGAATATTTTCGGAGTTGCAGTGAACCAATTGATTGGCCCATCAGATATCAGCTATTGCACACATTTGCTTTTTATAATACAAACAAAAAATCCTTTTTAAAATACCATACTGTTATTTGTTATTTCTTTAGTATTATCACAGACTAAAAAATAATAACAACCATGTCATCTCCTGTAAAACTGACATACTTTTCTGGACGTGGAAGGGCAGAGGTTATAAGACTATCACTTGCAGCAGCAGGAATAGAGGTGAGCTACACTGCGATATGTTGTGTTCATATGATACTAGTCTGCCATATTCCTTTTTATCCCCCTGGTTTGTAAAACCAGAAGGGGATGTCAATGTATGTAGGGGTGTGTGGGGGTGTGTGTGTGTCCGTATGTGCCTTTTGGTTAGCCTTTCCCCCGAATGCTGTATCTTTTGAACGGATGGACGGATTGACCTTCAGCGATAGGTAGGCCATGGTCAGACACCCTGGCTGGGGTTTTTTGGGTCTAATTTGCATAGGTCATCTGAGGTCAAAGGTCATCCAGAGGTCAAATTGTAAAAGTTGCCCGATTGGATTGAAACTTGGAGAAAAGAAACATGAACACCGGGTGAACATGTCTAAAATAAATTAGAGGTCATCCGAGGTCAACGGTCATTAGAGGTCATCCAAGGTCAACAAGGGGTTAAATCGTGCAATGAACACCGGGGGAACATGTCAAACAATAATTAGAAGTCATCCGAGGTCATCTGAGGTCAAAGGTCATCCAGAGGTCAATTCGTAAAAGTTGCCCGATTGACATCAAACTTGGAGACAAGGAACATGAACACCGAGGGAATATGTCTAAAATAAATTAGGGGTCATCCGAGGTCAACAGTCATTAGAGGTCATCCAAGGTCAACGGTCAACAAGGGGTTAAATCGTGCAATGAACACCGGGGGAACATGTCAAAAAATAATTTGAGTTCATCTGAGGTCAAGGATTATCCAGAGGTCAAATTGTATAAGTTGCCCGATTGACGTCAAACTTGGAGACAAGAAACATGAACACGAGGGAACACGTCTAAAATAAATTAGAGGTCATCCAAGGTCAACAGTAATTAGAGGTCAACCAAGGTCAAAGGTCAATAAGAGGTTAAATCATGCAACGAACACCGGGGGAACATGTCAAACATAATGAGAGGTCATCTGAGGTCAAAGTTGCCCGATTGACCTCAAACTTGGAGAAAAGAAACATGAACACCAGGGGAACATGACCCCTATGTGACCTTTGACCTCATTTAGTTGATCTCCCAGCCAGGGGGATTCGCAAGTCGTGACTTGCAGTATTTATAAAATCAGTATTTGATGGCTTTAGTTCAAATATTTCTTTATCTGCTTTGATTTCTTATTTCATTCAAATTGGCTCCCTTGTTACAAAAGTTATGATGACTGATCTCAGAAAGACAGATGATGATTTTTGTTTTCAGCTCCAACTTTTGTATGATAGTATTTTAAAAATATAAGGGTCACCAATCCAAGATTTTGCTATATCATAACCTGGTTATAAATGTATTTCACATGAATCTGGTTATGTATTCACATGAACCTTGTTATGTATTTACATGAACCTTATTATGTATTCACATGAACCTTGTTATGTATTCACATGAACCTTGTTATGTATTCACATGAACCTTATTATGTATTCACATGAACCTTGTTATGTATTCACATGAACCTTGTTATGTATTCACATGAACCTTGTTATGTATTCACATGAACCTTGTTATGTATTCACATGAACCTTGTTATGTATTCACATGAACCTTGTTATGTATTCACATGAACCTTGTTATGTATTCACATGAACCTTGTTATGTATTCACATGAACCTTGTTATGTATTCACATGAACCTTGTTATGTATTCACATGAACCTTGTTATGTATTCACATGAACCTTATTATGTATTCACATGAACCTTGTTATGTATTCACATGAACCTTGTTATGTATTCACATGAACCTTGTTATGTATTCACATGAACCTTGTTTTGTATTCACATGAACCTTGTTATGTATTCACATGAACCTTGTTATGTATTCACATGAACCTTGTTATGTATTCACATGAACCTTGTTATGTATTCACATGAACCTTGTTATGTATTCACATGAACCTTGTTATGTATTCACATGAACCTTGTTATGTATTCACATGAACCTTTTTATGTATTCACATGAACCTTGTTATGTATTCACATGAACCTTGTTATGTATTCATTTGAACCTTGTTATGTATTCACATGAACCTTGTTATGTATTCTTCACATGAACCTTGTTATGTATTCACATGAAACTTGTTATGTATTCACTGTGTGGCAAATGAGATTGGATCATGACTATCCTTTTCTCATGTCCGAAGGCTGACAGCAAAATTGTTAACTTTATTTTTGGGAGTGGCTCTTTTTACTTCAATCTTTCTTCTGTCTTTTCTTACTTTCATTTCATTTAGCCAGCATGCTTATATGGGCTTTTTAAGTCTGGCCCAAGCTTTTTGCTTGAGTCTGGTTATACAGTTATGTATTCATGTGAATACGTTTATGTATTCACATTAATACGTTTATGTATTTATATGAATACGGTTATATATTCACATGAATACGGTTATGTATTCACATGAATACTTTTATGTATTCAGTTCACATGAATACGGTTATGTACTCACATGAATACGGTTATGTACTCACATGAATACGGTTATGTATTCACATGAATACGGTTATGTATTCACATGAATACGGTTATGTATTCACATGAATACAGTTATGTATTCACATGAATACGGTTATGTATTCACATGAATACGTTTATGTACTCACATGAATACAGTTATGTATTCATACAGTTATGTATTCACATGAATACGTTTATGTATTCACATGAATACGGTTATGTATTCACATGAATACAGTTATGTATTCACATGAATACGTTTATGTATTCACATGAATACGTTTATGTATTCACATGAATACGGTTATGTATTCAGTTCACATGAATATGGTTATGTATTTCAGGTTATAAATGAGGACGTGGATTAGAGAGACTGATTTTGAAGAAGAGGCTTTTGAACAAACAACTCATTTTTAATTTTTAATGCATTTGTTGTCCCTCATACAGGGGTCGAAATGTAATTGTAGAACCCCTCACGATAATATTCAATATATCTATTTCAACTGGTATTGTTCCCGAAAAAATAAAAACTAGCATAAGTAATACCAATCTACAAAAAGAATGACGCCAACAAATTTTCTAATAATCGGCCAGTGTCACCATTGCCGTGTTTTTCCAATATTCTAGAAAGACTTGTATTCAATAGATGTGTTGATTATGTTGATGCCCATGAAATCCTAAATGACAAACAATTTGAATTTAGACCAAATCATTCAACCTACATGGCTTTTTTGCAACTAGTTGATAAAATTAACAATGCTGTTGAGAGAAACGAAACCACTATTGGAATCTTTCTAGACTTATCAAAAGCATTTGATACCATTGATCATAATATACTTTTATACAAATTGGAGCATTGTGGATTTCGTGGAATTGTATTGGAATGGTTTAAAACTATCTTAGTAATAGAAAACAATATGTTTCATATAACTCAATTGAATCTGTGGAAAAGGATATTCTTTGTGGTGTTCTGCAAGGATCGATATTGGGTCCCCTACTGTTTATACTTTATGTTATGACATATCTAATACTTCAAATGTTTATCCTTTGTGCTGATGACACCACTATTTTCTACTCACATCCCACTATTGAAACACAACGAGCCTGTATTAATAAAGAATTAAAAGAAGTCAGCAATTGGTTCAAAGCTGACAAGTTATCAGTAAATGCTAGCAAAACTAACTATATGATTTTAGGAACAACTCACATGGTATCAAATGCCGATTCTCATATTGAAGTTATTTTAGACAATACTGTTTTGGAAAGAGTAAAACAAACTAAATTCCTAGGTGTGTTAATCGATGATTACCTTACACGGAAACATCACATTGATTGTGTGTCTAAAACAATTACTAGAAATATTGGTGTCATGAACAAACTTAAAGGCCGCATTGAGAGATGTATCGATATACTAAATGAGTAAATAACGTAAAGATAATCATCAACATAGCCCAAATCCAAAATGTCATACAATTCCGACATCGCCTTCATGCCAAAATAAGCAAATAACGGCACTTCCGGGTTGAGATTTGCCGCGAAAGTCCGTGAGTAAAACGATGCATAACTTCCGAATTTAGCACCTGAGATCGAAACTAAGAAAATCATGAAATGTTATATGATAAACGGCGAATGTTGGTAAACTGTTTCAGATGGTAGTTTGTATATGCCTAATTATTACTTTGATGCCAAAAAAACTGATTTCCAGGATAATTGAGGGCGCACTCCCATACGTATCTCTCAATGCCCCTTTGAGCACTTTGTTCCAACCCGTATATTACATACTCTTTACTGTACCCTTATCTTACCTTATTTAAATTATGGGGTACTTATTTGGGGAAACAAAACACTTGTAAATCCTACCTGGGCAAGCTTGTTAAACTTCAAAAATGGGCAATAAGAACTGTTTCTTGTAGTCACTATAGAAGTCACACTGGACCAATTTTTGTCAAATTTAATATGTTAACAGTCACAGATATGTATTCTCTTGAATTGGGTACATTTATGTATAAATACACCGTAAATGAGTTACCTTCTTCATTTAAAGACTACTTCAAAAAACGTTCTGACATCCACAACTTTTCTTCAAGACATAGTAACAACTTTAATCTAACCAAAAATAAGAGAATATTCTCGGATCACTCAGTTCGCTCTAGTGGCCCCATCTTTGGAACTCTCTCGAAAATTCATACAAAATGTCAAATTCAGTAAAACATTTTCGTAATAAATGCAAGCAAAAACTTATTTCAAGTTACGATTACTTGATTTTTTTAGAGCACTATTTCAATTTAACTTTATGGTTATTTGATATTTTTGAGCAATGTCCTTTGTCTTGTCCGGTATATATTGTTGGTGTCATATTTAGGTTTTAAATTTGGCTGTATTGGTTTTGTGTTTTATTGTCCCAGGGCTTCAAGGGATGGCACTTTACAGGCCTTTTTGGCCTTCCAGCCTTCTCCTCTATAACCGTTTCGTTTTTCTGTTGTTGTAAATTATCTGATTGTTTCTTCCTGATGTTTGATGTTATTTGTGATTTTGATGTTATGGAAATAAATGATGAATGATGAATAAATAATAATAGGGCTTAAATGAAGCATAACACAAAATGGGAATATCACCTTAATATCTAATTATCTATACTGTTATGACATTTATGAAATACTGTAATATGATGAACAATGTGAAGGTATTGTTTGTTGAAATTTTAAAATTTTGACCTCATATGGAATTTTAAGGTCAACAACATTTTCACATTTTGCCTGATAACTTATAACAAAACGTACAATTATAAGGCAAACATACATTTTTGGAATCATTGTGCTCAGATGACAAAAATCTGTGTGCATTTCAGCTTAATTGAAGCAATTTCAATTGTTGACCCCCTGAATAGGGGTAGCCATTTTGAATTGATTGAGAGACCCCCAAAAATGGCATCAACTCATTGTAGCCTAGGGTTTAAGGATGCTAAGAAATATTGGTTCCAAAAATGTTTTTAAAAAATGAGACAACTTTCCCCCCCCCCCCTCTTCACCCCAAGAATGTAAAACCTTGGTCAAGGCAAGCCCAGGCCAAGGAAAAACATTCCACAACTTTATACCACCATTTGCCCTGAAGATAAAAAAGCTCCTTTACATTCTACTCTATATTTCACCTCACATACCAATTCCATACTATTTATCATTTTTATCCCCCTGGTTTGTAAAACCAGAAGGGTATTTTGTCATCATGTCAATGTGTGTATGTGTGTCCTTAGGGGTCGTCCATAATTTTCGCCATTTTCAGTTACGTACAAAGCGTACGTAAGCGGGGGGGGGAGGGGGTTGAAATATACCCCAACCGTACGTAACTTAAATGGCGATCTACAAAATAAAATAAAATTTCGCCATTTATTGCGTACGTAACTCGAGGGGGGGAGGGGGGTAAAAAGTTACGTACGCTCTGTACGTAAGTGAAAATGGCGATAATTTTGGACGACCCCTTATGTCCGTATGTCCGTATGTGCCTTTTGGTTAGCCTTTTTGGGTTAGCCTTTTTTCCGGATGCTGTATCTTTTGAACGGATAGACGGATTGACTTTAAACCTTCAGCGATAGGTAGGCCATGGTCAAAAGCTGTGGCTGTTTTTTGGGGGGTCTAATTTGCATAGGTCATCTGAGGTCAAAGGTCATCCAGTGGTCAAATTGTAAAAGTTGTCCGATTGACTTCAAACTTGGAGAAAGGAAACATGAACACCGGGTGAACATGTCTAAAATTAGTTAGAGGTCATCCAAGGTCAACGGTCATTAGAGGTCATCCAAGGTCAAAGGTCAACAAGGGGTTAAATCGTGCAATGAATACCGGGGAACATGTCAAACAATAATTCGAGGTCATCCGAGGTCAAAGGTCATCCAGAGGTAAAATCGTAAAAGTTGCCCGATTGACGTCAAACTTGTAGAAAAGAAACATGAACACCGGGTGAACATGTCTAAAATTAATAAGAGGTCAACAGTCATTAGAGGTCATCCAAGGTCAAAGGTCAACAAGGGGGTTAAATAGTGCAATGAACACCAGGGGATCATGTCAAAAAATAATCAGAGGTCATCTGAGGTCAAAGGTCATTCAGAGGTCAAATCGTAAAAAGTTGCCCGATTGACATGAACAATGGGGAAACATGACCCCTATGTGACCTTTGACCTCATTTAGTTGATCTCCCAGCCAGGGGGATTCGCAAGTCGTGACTTGCAGTATTTTCTATTTTTGTTGTAGTGGAAAGAAGAGCACCTTACAGAGCCTGAACGGGTTGATCAATTAAGAAAAGGTAGGTATGACGTTTATTAACCCTAACCTAACTGAGTACTACACATTTCTACGCACAAGCCTATTCAAAGTGCATGTGCGGATGGTTTTCGATGACATAATTAACCAAGTTTATAAATATTGAGCGCAGTTTACTGCCGAACGAGTAGCTGAGAGCCCATGGGGACTAGGGTTTCGGGTCAAGAGGGCACCTGGTTCAATCCCCAGTCGGTTCACAGCCATTAATTTATTGATTTTTCCTCCAAAATTGCGATATCGGTTAAAAACCATAACCCTAACCCAACTGAATCTCACTAAATCTCACTGCCAGAAACTATCTCCATGCACGTGCTGCTGCATTGCCTCGATGACGTCACCTACCGCAGGCATATGTGGGCACGGAGTTTTTGCCCGCATATGCGCTAGGGAGTTAGCTCAGTTGGTAGAGGTCCCGAATCCCGGGGGGTGCTGGGTGATTTTTTGGGTAAAAAAAAGAGTACTTTTTCACCCCTCCCCCCGATATGCACACAAAACTAGCTTTACTGGTTAGGGTTAATAAATGTCAATTTTTCATGTCCAATAACCCTAACCCAACTGAACCTCACTAAATCTCACTGCCAGAAACTATCTCCATGCACGTGCTGCTGCATTGCCTCGATGACCTCACCTACCACAGGCATATGTGGGCACGGAGTTTGTGCCCACATATGCGCTAGGGAGTTAGCTCAGTTGGTAGAGGGACAGACTTGGGTGCGGATGGTCCCGCGATCGAATCACGGGGGGTGCTGGGTGATTTTTCGGGTTAAAAAAATAGTACTTTTTCCCCCCTCCCCCGATACGCACAAAAAACTAGCTTTACTGGTTAGGGTTAACCTAACGGAGTTTTACAAATTACTACACCCTAGCCTATCTCTAAGCGTATGTGCGGACGGTTTTCGTTAACGTAATAACCAAGCTTATAGTTATTGCAATATACTGCACAAACGAGTAGGTGTGAGCCTGAGCCATGGCTTGCCTATGGGGCCAGAGTCTGGGAGCCTGGAGAGAGAGAAATTAAAAATCTCAACAACAAAAATGAAACAAAGAAAACAAAACTGAAATAGGTTAAGAAGGTGATTGACTTGTGTTTCGATGTAGTAGGCACCCCAATGCAGTTTCCTGTATTAGATTTTGATGTGCTAAGACTTAATACACAGTCATATGCTATTGTTCGCTACCTGGCCAACAAGCATGGATTTTTGGGTAAAACTCCAATATATGGGTTTTGTCGGTTGAAATTGGCACTGCCGGTTCATTTGGCAAGGGGGGAACATGTAATTATGACGGTATTAACAATAACTTATATTAATTTTGAGGGCATGTGTTTGACTGTCATAATTCCATGTATTGCTTTAGAATAAGTATTTCTGGTGTAATGTAAGTAATGTTCTTTTCTCAAATTCCATTTTTCAGATGGGCTTAGTCTGTTTATGCAGTTTCCTGTATTAGAGATTGATGGGCTTAAGCTTACACAGGCATGTGCTACTGTTCGCTACCTGGCCAACAAGCATGGATTCATGGGTAAAACTCCAGAGGAAAATGTTCAGTAAGTCATTATATATGTTTGAGTGTATTTGGCACATCTGTTTTGAAAGTAAGGCAACACCTTTTTTGTATTGACCCTGACTTTTTTTCTTTTTTTGCAGAAGAAAAAAATAAAATATAAAATAAAATAAAATAAAAATAAAAAACCAATCTTTGGTGCTCCTCATCAAAAAGGGATACAGTATACAGCAAATCTGACAATCGCAAATGGCATCATGATATTTTGTGACTTATATGACTCTGTGAGATCAAATTTAGTAATTTATAGTTTAGGCCAAACAAAGAAGAAGGTTTGTCTCAGAAGCCCGCCAGCATTGGTATGTGAAATGAGCTATGGCGCGTAGGTCTATGCGCTAAGGCCTAAACAAACAAACAAATTGATTTTTTTTTTTTGATTTTTAAAAAAAGAATTAAAAAGTTCTCTGTAAGCTTGGATTAGCAAAAAAAACTAACTAACTAGCCTATTTTCTATAAAAAAATTAAAATAAAAATTGCACAGCTCTTTTTAAATCCCACCCGCTCTACCCTTATTTTCTCAGAAAGGCAGATGGCAAGTTATACAGCAAAACATTGGAAATAAGTTGGCATATTTAGCTAACTTTATGGGTTATCCTGGCTTATCGACTTGGTTGTCTGAATATATTTGTGATGTTATTACATGTTATTATTATGTGCTTGATTATTTTTGTATTGTTGATGTCGATTTTGCCGAATAACAAATAAATAAATAAATAAACAAATGTTGGTCTAAGGAGTAGTTGTAGTATACCCTCCACCACACACAATTTAAGATATTGCAGACATACACACCCTGAACAATCAAAACTGAGTGTATTTGATCTTGCAGGAAGCTTTCAAGCTCACATGAGGTCATGAATTGTGGTATATATTTGCGAAGTCAAAGGGTGATCAAGAGTTTCAGAAAAGAATGGCAGTCAGTGGTTTTTTATCCATTGAGTAATTGGGTTACATGGGATGGGATCACTTTTTAATAAGTATACTGTCCAACAGATGCCTGTTGAACTTTTCTTCAGAACTAGCAGCTCACACTTGATCACAACAGCTATAACAAGATTCACAAAGACAAAATATCTGTCATCGCTCAGCAGCTCTCATCCTGCTTTACCCCCATTGTAACTTCATTTCATTATTACTGAGGGCTACTTTCACACTTGTTTCTCATTGATTCAAAAAGTACCAGCATCATTTTTTATAAACGAAAGACCATAGAATTAACTCCTGTGATTGTGACACATTTTTTATTCGGTGACCAACAAATCCCTGCTCTACAGATGCTAGGGTCGAGCAAGGTTTTTTCTTTGATAAATATTTTGGTGAAGAAATTCAAGAAATTTGCCACAAATGTTCAAACAATTTATAAACAAATTCAAATAAAAAGATAGGTCACTCAGCATTTAAAACCTTTTTTCGTCATCTTACTGGACTCTGTTTTGTCCCTGCTGAAATATCATAAACACATATCATTATAGAAGTGAAATTGAATATGTGACCTTCCTAACTCCATAATATTATCTTTTTGTGTTTCATTTGATCAGAATTGATATGTTGTCTGATGGAGCCAACGACATGAAGAATCTGGGGTATATGAGAGAACTGTTTGTACCAAAAGATGAACGACCATTAGTTATACCCAATGCTTTGAAGAAAAGCAGAGATCGTTATCTACCTATATTTGAAAAGGTAAACACGATATAATAAATCTTGATGAAACCATCACTAGAGACAATGCTCAACTATAGGAGCAAATATAGTTATACAAAAACTAGAGGTTGAACTTTAGCGCATTGCAAGACAGATCTGCTTCGTATGGATGGAGGAACCTATCCACACAGTCAGTTACAGTTTTATTTACCAACAATATGCAAAAATTATAGGTACAGACATTGCTGGGCTGACCAAAATCAGGGGACTTTTGTCAATAAAACATTTTTTTAAATATTTTTATTCTCATGAAAAGTGTGTTTTGTAAGCTTTAAAATGACACTTCATTTAATACAATTGGTCAATGCACTCATATCGTATGAAAATTTGGGTTGAAGTTCCTTTTTATTTCTTTTGTTTTTTCATGCTTTACTTCATCAATATCTTCAAATGCATACTGCTGACTAAGCACTCTTTTGACGTAACCGATCACAAATAGTAATATAAAGGTGTATTCCCAGGATTTCAAGGAACATATGCTACAGATGTTTACCAATTTTGATCTTAATATTCTTTTTCTAATCCATAGGTGTTGAAGGAGAATGGATCCAATGGTTATCTGGTTGGTAATAGTCTATCTTTGGCCGATTTGGTTTTCTTGGAGGTCATGTTATGGGCATATGAGTTTGATGCAGCATTGGCTAACGAATTCCCAACCATCAAGGTAGTTACAATAATGACAATATATGTGATACTATCTGGAGAGATGAATCACATGTCAGAAATAGTTGAGGTTGATTTGGTTGATTTTTCTAGTTCTTTGTCCATATCAATGCTAAAATTGATTCCCAACCCCATTACAATTGGACATAGTTGCAGATATATGAGCAATTCTTTACATGCAAAACAAAAGAATTTGTCAACTCTTTAACCCTTTTACTTGAAAATCAATATTATTGACATCGACTGATTTCCCCCGATCATATCACATATTAAATAAAATGACCCACACATATTATTTCTTACCACTCTGGCACACAATAGATAGCAACCACTTTTGCCTTAAGTTTTGCTGGATGTTAAAATCGTAACCAAATTATGAAAATGGGTTACGTTTCATTTCAAAGAATAATTATTTTTATCGTGACTATACAGTACTCATGATTCTTTTTCAAAAATAGTGTAGGCCTATATCAACTATTTATTTGGATTCTAGATGGATTTCAATTTAGTTGGCATAAAAATGTCAGTTAGTCAGTTCCAAATTGGTGAGCCTCCTTACAGCAGCGAATTAATACAGAAGGGTCACATAACACAACTGGAGGCACTGCATCATATATGCATGACGCATGAGTATGCCAAAATCCATCACATATGCTTGGATTGCGTTTGCCAATTTGTAACTGACAAATCCATTCGCAGACTTACAATTTTATGATTATAATTGAAGATCTGAGCACAGTAAGTACTTAAAGGTGTCCAGCAAGCACCACATTGTGCATTATATGTTTTTAAAAAAATTATCGAGTTGCCTGATTATATAGAACAAAACATCATACTAATATCACAAACCCGAATAAAAACTGCCATCTCTCAACATGCAATCCACCTGCGCAAATTTGAGGCTCAATAACCATGACATCATTGATACCGGGACTTTGGATCACCTCAAATTTTAAAAATTGCATGTTGAGAGGTATGATGTTTTGTTCTATATAACTACGTGATTTGGGCTAGATAATTACTTTCCTAACATAAATTGCACAATGTTGTGCTTGCTGGACACTTCCTTTAAGTTCATTTTGAGAATATGTGGTGTTATATTTCAAAACAATTTCAATAAATATGCTAAGTTTAAGTTCTAACTCCCATCAACATTTTAAATCTGACATCTTAAATACAGACTGTTGTATGTCTTGATCACTCTGTTCAGTTTTAAGTTGTAACTTTGGGAGCGGTTTCAACAAACTATTTCCAACCAATACCACACTTCATACCGGTTGTAATGTTCACTGCATTGCATGCAATAGATCAAGCATGTGCAACCTGCGGCCCGCAGGCCACATGCGGCACGCCAGCCTCTAATCTGCGGTCCGCGAAGCAATCCCAAAATTCCCATTGATGTGGCCCGTTTTAACCGGAACTCCGCTGCATTTAGTAAATATAACTGGAGGCGTGATTGCGTGTTACAATCCCTGGTTAAAATGGCGCTTGCAGCAGCAACAGCGAGTAAAAAGAGGACATTATATGAAGAGAAGCGGGTATTCAATGAGGAATGGACTGAGGATTATTTCTTCATTGAACAAAACACTGCATCTCTATGCCTCATTTGTATGGTAGGCTTCCCCTCCCCCTGTTACCCCTCCTTCGGACGTGTTTTGGAATGAGGCCCGGTGGTAAAAAAGGTTGCACATGCTTGCAATAGTTGAAGAAGGCTGATCAGGAATAAAGACATTTGAAACTCCACTAGATTCAATTTCGATCTTATAAGTTGCTAAATCTGTCAGCATTGTTGTAATCTCATTTAACTCAATGAAAAATGTTTTGTTGTTCATTTTTGCAGAAATTCCATGACACTGTGACGTCTCTTCCTCGGATCAAGGCATACCTGGAAAGCCCTAAGCGATTCCCACAACCAGATGACGCTTATTTTAAAGATGTGTCCACAGCTCTCAGCTATTGAGTTTCTTTTAACCCCATGGGGTCTACCTGTCTATCTTACAGTGGTTCTGATTGGTTTATTACAAGATGTACTCATATGAATAGCCAATTCAAATGCAGCTTGTATGTTTCACTCCCATCTTTATCAGGGATACAATTATTCTAACAATGTCTCTCATTGGTGCAATAAATGATGTATCCATCTTTTTAACCAATCGGCCGGTAGTTCTCAGGGGGTTAAGATGATATGATCAACTTAAAAGTTGACCGTATAATCAGCAACAAAATTGTGATGAATTTTACATGGATAATCAAGTATTCTATATATGAAATTAATTGATTTCTATAATAAATGGATTGAGCAATATGTATGTGTACAGGGCGAGTCAGAAAGAATGTGAGAAAGATTAGACCTTAATAAAATGCAATACAATACAAAATTAATGTAAACACAACACCAAAAGTAAGTCCCCCCCTAAACAATTCGTCATAACATCGTAAGATAAAACATTTTACCAATAAAACTTAGTTAGAAATAATCCTATGACTGTTTCCTAAGTGATGTTTGAAAATGAAAGATTTCCATTACTTCATGGCTGAATGAGCTCAAATGGAAGACAAAAACTGCCCTTCTCAAAAGTCACAAAAGTTTATGAATTGCTTCTCACTAATGGAAAAGTACCTGTGGCTGAGCAAAATTTACTGTAATGTGTAATATATAAAGCTGCACGCCCTAATGAGCACTCACAATGGCAGTCTGGTGCTAAATGGCGCAGAGTATTGACCAAATGAGCACTCGCAACACCAGTCTGGTGCTGATGGCACCCAGTATTGGCCAAATTGGCACTGACAACACCAGTCTGGTGGTGATGGCGCCCAGTATTGGCCAAATTGGCACTGACAACACCAGTCTGGTGGTGATGGCGCCCAGTATTGGCCAAATTGGCACTGACAACACCAGTCTGGTGGTGATGGCGCCCAGTATTGGCCAAATTGGCACTGACAACACCAGTCTGGTGGTGATGGCGCCCAGTATTGGCCAAATTGGCACTGACAACACCAGTCTGGTGGTGAAGGCGCCCAGTATTGGCCAAATTGGCACTCACAACACCAGTCTGGTGCTGAAGGCGCCCAGTATTGGCCAAATTGGCACTCACAACACCAGTCTGGTGCTGAAGGCGCCCAGTATTGGCCAAATTGGCACTCATAACACCAGTCTGGTGCTGATGGCGCCCAGTATTGGCTAAATTGGCACTCACAACACCAGTCTGGTGCTGATGGCGCCCAGTATTGGCCAAATTGGCACTCACAACACCAGTCTGGTGCTGATGGCGCCCAGTATTGGCTAAATTGGCACTCACTCACAACACCAGTCTGGTGCTGATGGCGCCCAGTATTGGCCAAATTGGCACTCACAACACCAGTCTGGTGCTGATGGCGCCCAGTATTGACCAAATTGGCACTCACAACACCAGTCTGGTGCTGATGGCGCCCAGTATTGGCCAAATTGGCACTCACTCACAACACCAGTCTGGTGCTGATGGCGCCCAGTATTGGCTAAATTGGCACTCACAACACCAGTCTGGTGCTGATGGTGCCCAGTATTGACCAAATTGGCACTCCCAACACCAGTCTGGTGGTGATGGCGCCCAGTATTGGCCAAATGAGCACTCAAAACACCAGTCTGGTGCTGATGGCGCCCAGTATTGGCTAAATTAATAATAATAAGCAGCATTTATTGAGCGCCTAATCAAAAGTGGTCAAAGCGCTGTACAAAATAGTAAAATCTTAAAATACACAAAAACACTATATCATACTGCAACATATTATTATACTGTACAAAGTAAAAAAGGCCTATACATACACAAAATATGACAGCACAATATACAAAGCTAAAAACAGAATGGAATCCGTGAGGCGGGGGATTAATGCATAGGAAACGGATGAAATTTGAGAGCCTTTTTGAACTTATGAATAGTAGAACAATTGCGGAGTGCGGCAGGTAGAGAGTTCCAAAGACGTGGAGCAATCGCGTTGAAGGCTTTGTCTCCAAGAGCACGCTTAGTACGAGAGATTGTGAGAAGTAATTTGTCATCACCTGACCTCAGATTAGGTCTCTTTGGTATGTACGGAGTGAGAAAGTTTGTCAGGTACATAGGAAGAAGTCCATGTACCCACAAAACCAGTCTGGTGCTGATAGTGCCCAGTATTGGTCAAATTGCCTCTCACAACACCAGTCTGGTGCTGATGGCGCCCAGTATTGGCTAAATTGGCACTCACTCACAACACCAGTCTGGTGCTGATGGCGCCCAGTATTGGCCAAATTGGCACTCACAACACCAGTCTGGTGCTGATGGCGCCCAGTATTGGCCAAATGAGCACTCGCAACACCAGTCTGGTGCTGATGGCGCCCAGTATTGGCTAAATTGGCACTCACTCACAACACCAGTCTGGTGCTGATGGCGCCCAGTATTGGTCAAATTGGCACTCACAACACCAGTCTGGTGTTGACGGCGCCTAGTATTGGCTAAATTGGCACTCACTCACAACACCAGTCTGGTGCTGATGGTCAATACTGTCTGGTGCTGATGGTGCCCAGTATTGGTCAAATTGGCTCTCACAACACCAGTCTGGTGCTGATGGCGCCCAGTATTGGCTAAATTGGCACTCACTCACAACACCAGTCTGGTGCTGATGGCGCCCAGTATTGGTCAAATTGGCACTCACAACACCAGTCTGGTGTTGACGGCGCCTAGTATTGGCTAAATTGGCACTCACTCACAACACCAGTCTGGTGCTGATGGTCAATACTGTCTGGTGCTGATGGTGCCCAGTATTGGTCAAATTGGCTCTCACAACACCAGTCTGGTGCTGATGGCGCCCAGTATTGGCTAAATTGGCACTCACTCACAACACCAGTCTGGTGCTGATGGCGCCCAGTATTGGCTAAATTGGCACTGACAACACCAGTCTGGTGCTGATGGCGCCCAGTATTGGCTAAATTGGCACTCACAACACCAGTTTGGTGTTGATGGCGCCCAGTACTGGCCAAATTGGCATTTTCTAGCTCAAAATTTGTGTGACACCTTTGACAAACATTTGCCTGTTCTTTCTGATTCACCCTGTAGTTTGACAAGTCAACAATTCTGAGTAATCTAATTCTGATTGATATACAAGGTAGATCTAGCACAAAATATGTACCAAGAGTACTGATTGTAATGTGTATCTCTTAGTCTTAGCAATACTAAAAGCTTTTGTAAAATATGATAACATTATGTCAGTTACCAAAAAAAGTGAGCCTTCAATCTATGAATACAAAATGGACAACCAAGCTGTCCCTAGGACAGGGCCAGGTGAATCTGTCGACTACCTGGGTGTGAGTATTAACAGCAAGCTTACGTGGAATGACCACTGCAACAAAGTGAGTTCCAAAGCTTCCCAGACCTTGGCATGTTGCGACGAAACATCTCCTGTTGTCCAACTAGTGTGAAAGCCCAGGCTTACCAATCATTGGTGCGTCCAAAATTAGAGTACGCTTCCAGTGCGTGGTCACCTCACACCAAGGGATCTAAGCGCATCGAGGCTGTTCAAAATGCAGCTGCTGCTATGGTAACAAACCTTGGCTGGGACACACTATATACTCGACGGCTACTTCATGATGTATTAATATTCTACAAAATACAGCATGGCAACCTAAGGATTCCATTTCCACAACAAGTCAACCTGCTCCTCTTTAAACTACGCGCAATAGCCATGCATTCAAGAAACAAGTGGTTTATGCTTCCATCAACGCATATAAGTACTCATTCTTCATCAGAACAATACCAGTTTGGAATGGGTTGCCAGGCAGCTCAGTTGTAGCACCATCTGTGAGGATGTTCCAAACAGCAGCACTCCCCATGGCCACCCTCAGGACCATGTAACTTTCTACATGGTCCTGTACATATATTGTGGATTTTTACTCGCACTTGGTACACCCATGCACCTTGACATCACCCGCTGTAATAGTTGGTCATCCAACTCTAGCGGCCACCAAATTGAGGAATTGAAGAATACTGGGTGGTATGAAATGTTGCTTTCAAATTAAAAAACATTAAAAAAATAAGGGGGCACAATAATCAGGTTTTTTGCACATAGGTAATACTTACCCATATACTAACCACCATCTAAAACCGTTTACCTAAATTCGCCGTCCATCATGTAAAATGTCTCGACTTTATCAGTTCGATGTAGATCTCATCAAAATTATCAGCATCACTCACCACATAAATTGCTTCAACCGTATTTCTATATTCAACCCTTGTCCCTTTACCCATAAATTATTACACTTGGGGGTTCCTACGTACCTTATCTATTGAAACAATTCATGTTGCCCAAATTTCATTTTTCTTTGCAATCTCTCAGTGCCCCTTTAATGGACATTATAAAGAAAACTTCTTTTTGATGTATGTTCATGAGGTAGACGTTCAGTACATTGTTTAAGAGTTGATGGGGTTCAGTTGTTTCCACTTTTTGATGTTTGTAATGTTTGTCCTGTCTCCCCTGCCCGTACGTTGGTCGACCAGTGCTGGTCATTGACGGGTCAAAATTGTGTCCTGGGGTTTTATGTCTGTTCTTTTTATAATTTGTTTAATGATTGAATAAAGAATGATTAAATATTATATAGACACCCTTTATTGATTTAGAGCATTACATGGCTATTTTCGCAAGGGTACTTTGAATTCAAATGTCAATGACCATATTGTTTTTTCCTGCCCAATCATGATTTGTGTGTATTCAATTTTATAGCCGCATTTATTATAATATACCATCACCAATAATAATGTTATGATTTTCATATACAGGGTGTATCAAAAAAAACGCAACACTTTTTGTCACGGGCTCCCCGATTACGGCAAATCACAAATCACTCTTAAATTTATATATTCTGTTAGGTGTACTTATTGGCTATCACGTCAAATGACAGCGATATCGATTATTGATTCGCTGAGATATCAACGATACACATAGACAAGTGCAAAACACGTTTTACATCGTTTATCCTGTATGCCTGATTTTCTTGTCAGGTGAATATTAGCAAGACACTCTAATAACTCATTGTACTTAAATAATTGGAATCAAACTCATCATTCTGAGAAGAAAATGTCATGTTAAAGGTATCAATTTTCTGGCTATTACAGTATCATATCAATATTAATTAAATCTGGCAATAAATTAGTTGATAATCAATGACACAACTTGAAAATCCAGATTACAAAGTCTGTTTGCAAATCCTCTCTCTTTTTCTCTCGTTAATGTCATAAATAAAACATTATTCAAAAGATAAACGAATGGAATTGTCCAGTGAAGGTAGTAATTGTCTTGTATGAATCAGTCATTGTTAGTCTGTCTGTTGTGAATGGGAATGGGACATTATGGGGCTCCTCGACCCTCAAAATGCTGTCCTTGTTTTAAGGTGCATCGATTATGAACTTTAATTTATGAAAGAACGTACCATAGACATGTGGCGATCATAGCAATCGGTGGTTCAGAACTTAAAAAGGGTGATTGACGTATTCAAATGGTCGAATGATTATCAGATTAACCGATTCAATGATTTTATGTACCACCTTACTGAAACAAAGGAAATTAAGATAAACGATTCCAGACATTAAGGTTACATAGTTATTAAACTGTTAACCCATAACACTAATCGGACAGGAAAATCCAAGTTTTTAGAACGAACGATGTAAAACGTGTTTTGCACTTCTTTACTTATACCTTTAATATCTCAGTGAATAAATATTCGATATCGTTGTAATTTGACTATGTGATAGACAATAAGTAGACCTAAAAGAATATATAAGTTTTAGAGTGATCTGTTATTTACTGTGACCGTACAGCTCTCGACAAAAAGTGTTGCGTTCTTTTTGATACACGCTGTATATGTAATATTCCAAGCAGCTGAGCATAATTATATAAATTATCATTATTTAGTATTATTTTGTTTGTATTCTTAGTTACCTTGCCAAAGAGAAATTTGTTTTACAAGCTCCAAAACGAATCCTGAAATTGCTATATAAAAACTGCATAATTATACCATTACCAATAAATCATATTATGATATGATCCAATTAAAAGCAGCTTCATAAAATAATATAAAAACGTTGCTGTTGAGTGTTTTGTATTGTGGTGTTCTATTTTACATTGATGTTGAAAGGTCAGAAACCAAACCAGCTTCTTGCCAATATGTGTACAAGGCAAAGGAGGTCTTCTATTAGCTCAACTGTCTAGGATTTAAATTTGGGTTGGGTTTTTGATTTTTTTAAATTTTTTTAACATTGAACATTTTTGAAAATTGTCCAAATTACTGATAGTATTTGAAAATCAAAACAACAAACATAAAAACCAGAAAGAAACAAACAACAAAAGAAACACCTGACTGTCCAGCCAGCTCTACCTCACAGGTGGGTCGACCCGTAGAACAAGGTTTGTAGATAACCCAAAACAGCCCAATAAGTGTTTCTAGAGCATGAACAGAATACTTCGCAGCACTGAAGCACCTTCCAATGGATTTTATAGGATAATGACTGTGTATTGGTTGTTTAGAGGTAACTGTGAAGAATCAAAACATTGACACTTTGGGAACCAAGAAATTGGACGAGGTGCGTTGCCCGAGGGAAAATCCTGAAGTAAAATGTTTTGATTCTTCAAAGTTACTGACAAAACAACTGTTCAAAGACATAATTCAAAATTGTCAATTAATGATACGGACGTGACTTGTACTATTAATTATTCTTTAAAAAGCTAAACTTCAAGGCAATTTAACAATTCTTCCCCATTACAAATCAATCAGTCCGATCGAAAAATAGTGCCAACAAAACACTCGCATGTCGCATATTATATATGAGATAGAAACTTGGTTATCTGTTAGTGACCTGCACTTATTTGTGTGCGTACCAGTAAATGACAGCATTTGATTGTGCTGCACATATCTTGTATATTTAGGAGGTTTTGAATACTGTACAATTGTCCTTTTAAACTGTGTACTACAGTAAGGCCACACTCAAGTTGATTGGATCTCTGACCCAGTCAACCAAATTATATGTGACTATAAATTTGCTTGAGCAATCAGTAAATGCAACACCAAAAATTGAAAAAACATTTTGTCAGCCAGGCTTCTTTTGAGATATAGACCAAAAGCTTGTTAAATATAAGGAAGATACTTGCATTATTATATTATTGAGAATGCAATTATCATTCATTTGGCCAGCCATGTATATTGTCATACCTCATCTCCATTGCAATATTGGGAGATAATACTGTACAATGGAAGGATTTTTTAAAAAAACATCCAAGCAAAAGGATCAGAGCTGACCCAAGTCTGCCAGTCTTATTTTGAGATATACAGCCAAATTCTTTGCAAATAATTATGAAAATAATAAAGCAAAACACATTCTTCTCCTCAAATTTCAAAACCATTACTTAAGTTTTCAAAAACTAGGTGTTGTTTGAAAGGTGTTTATTTATTAATTCAGATATTTTCAATGTATACTTTCCAGAAGCAGTCGGGGTGTACATTTTCATATGATGCTTCACATACATTCAGCTCATTAAAAGATACACAAACACACCTATGATCAATTTTTACAGTCACTATTTCAATTTAATAATGTAACATTGACATACCAGAGTCGACTTGTGACCACCACACACATTCACTTCCTGATTTCATTTTTAATAAAAAACAACCACACTACTGTTCACATTTTAGACCTTGGGTCAGTTCCAAATATTACATTGTAATGCAAAACAATGATACAAACCTCAAATCATTGCTAAAATGTGACATCAAAATTGACTGTTGTTCACTCATTGGATTTGCTCTTCTTATGTCTTGAACCACAATCAAAATGATCGCCATACAAACTCAATGGGTTGCTGACAAGTGAGCAATCAAAGTGAGAACCAGTAAACAGAATGATGTATTCACTTTGGCAGTGAACTGCGGATTTAAAACAATTCTATCTGATGCTCCTTATTCCAGTTAATTTTAACATCCAATTCCAAAATATTTCACTGGAAATTGAACCATTTAAATATTTGAGGGTTTTCTGATAATCACACCTCATTATCACACACATGGTTGTAATACGCTGGTGTAGGTTTACCATTGTTATCAAAGACAAATCACAGCACTTGTGTGTAAATGCTGCGCAAATCACTAGAATATGCTCTGATGTCACTGCACCATGTAAGATGAACAGAGTATACCACATACAAGTTATCAGAGTTGGTGGTTAATATAGACAGAAGTTTGAAGTTATTTCTCTTAGTACATTGAATCTACAAACATGAAATGTAAGTACAGGTATTTGAATATTAGGCCTTCCAATGTGCAAAAGTGTCACATTTACATTGCTGAGAATCTGACTATGTTCTTTTCCATATAATGTTGTGGACTTCATTTTAAGTTTTAAAAATTCAAATTGTTTTCAATTTGAAAACATTTTTATGTCACATAAAACAACAAATTATTGTTGAAGAAATATAAAAATTCTTTTTACAAATCTAATTTCACATTTAAAAATTCTTTTTATTGGTATAATTGAAAATATCAAATTATGACATTTTTAAATGCCAAATTAAATTATGAAATTTCAAATCATAGAAAATGTTGCAAATATCAAATAATTGCTTGTTTTTCATGATTAATTTGTTTTAATGAGGATTCATTAACATAATCCATGAAATGTATATGGAATAAAACAATAACATGAAAAACATGTTTCAAAATAAGTAAAACGCACAACAGAAATACAGTTAAACACTCTAGAAAAATTGTATTTGATCAAACAAGAAGCCATTTGAAGAAGAAGGGGACCTTTAATCCATACTTGGAATCGTGTATTCCAAAGTTCGAGTTGCATAACTCCACTAATTCTTATTTTTAGAAGCACATGACATGAAATTTGCCCATTGAGTACATGTAGTACACAAATTGGCTGAGTGGTTAACCACCTTTTAGCTTTGGCAGTAATTCACTGCATTTGAGCCTATAATGTCCAAAGGGAACATATCTTGCGCCAAACATTATTTTACAGAAATAATGAGAAAGATATGGAGTTTCTTCTGATATCAAAATATGTTGATGGGCAAAAAAAGCTTTAGTGATCGGAACATCCTCCTTTAAACAATTTGTTTAGATGATTGTTAGCCTTAAGTAGGTTTTTTATGATGCCTGATCGAAAATATCATGATCAAAAACCACAAAGGTACACAATCTCATGTATCCACTGAAAATGTTGCTCATTTCACAAACTCTTGAATATGCATTTTGATTAACTTAAAATATTTATGTTTTTCTATAAAACTAAAAATCTTCCTAACTAGTTTAGTAAAACATAACTAGCGGGGTAAAAAATAATAATTTCCATAAAAAACACTTGTCATTGGTATACCCCTTGCATTTACAAATTTAGAGTTTTATGAAATATGGGTTGACGGAATATTCTGCTTAATCGCTTTAAGAAATATTCTATATTCATATTCATTATTACCAGAAATTGCGATCATTATACGACAGGCAAACAACCCAACCCTGTTCAACGGGTGGACGGACGGACTTCTCGGATCCAGTTTTGGGTTATTTTACCTTCAAATTGATACCAAAAAAATCATAAAATGTTGTAATATTTTGCCGTTTTTGGACAAACTAAAACAAATATTCCCAACTTTACCTAAAATTTGTGGGTATTCATTTGCACAGAAAACCAGTCAGGCCCGTAGAACAGGGTTTTTCCTTGTCATACAGTATAACTCTTTTCACAACTTTCCACTTTCATTGAGCAGGAGGTGGCTAACAATTAGATTGTGCCCCTTCAGTACATATTGACAATTTTAAAAGCAATCATCTATGAATTATTAAGTATTGTGGGTGAGTTTAGGTGGGGAAATCTTTTTATTGGATTATATTTTGGATGGATGCTCATTTTATATTATGTATATAAAAGTTGCAGGAGATGATATAATTAGATATGTTTTTTAGTTATCAAGAGAATTTATATTTTTTAAAATAACAGTCTCATAAAAAACTACAATTTTGTTTGAGATCTTGTTTGAGATAATTCAGTAGTGGGATTCCTGAAAAGAACATGGTAGGTCTTTTATCAATGTGACGTCAATGTCATAACATAAAAAGCACCAGTGAGACCCATACTTGAAATTGAATTTAAAAGGTGTGAAAAGGACCAGTGTACAGACGGTGATATTTGAACAAAGTGCCTGAAAATTTGGTACAAGTATACCCAAGCTCTGAAAACTGGAGCCAGACGCTTCATAATTATGATTTCTGATTACACAAATAAAATACTGTTATTTTCCATACTGCATTCTCTGTGTTATGGTGCATTTTCAAAAATTCAAAATGTTCAACAAGAAAAATATAATTGAAAATTGTTAAAAAAATAGTTTGGTGAGGGAGGTTTTCAGGGAGGTTTTTGTCGCCTAATGCACATTCTGAGTATGATTCTGAGTATGTTTATGAGTATGTTTGACACTAATAATCATCTTGAATGAATCACTGCATGATGAAAGGCAAAAAATAATAAATTGAATAAATTGACTTGAATCCAACCAATGATAACAAGCATGGGTACTGTCTAGTTTTGCTAGAGGTATACATTATACAAAACATAGATTTCTTGATTACATGATTAAAAACAGTTCTCTTTCAACAAATCAATGTACACACATTTTCTGGTTCCACAACAACCCACATACTGGAGGAGGATTTTCACATGTCTGTCCCTATGTCAATCAATTCAGCTATCTGGTTATCCACATTGGTTCTTGAGAGAGGGTGGGGGGCAGTAAGTCAAATACATAAACTACATGGAATGTGAAATAATACATACCGTATATTCTCTAATAAACGCCCCTGGGGCGTAGCATTTGAAAAGGGGGCGTTTATTGGGGGTCAATTTTCAAGCGCTACTGATAAAACACAGCGATTTTGACTTGCTTACATCACTGAAGAGATTGTTTTTTGATTCAGACTCCCTCAGTTGCTCAAAGATTATTTTCCTATACCGCGCCGTGTTGAGCGTCACTCGCTACATCGTTGCTATGTTGTCGATCAAAAATGTGAATTGCGCTGCATCTTGCATCATATTTTGACCGATATTATCACAAAAAAGTATTTATCTCATGATTTATAGCTCAGAAGATCAACTTTGCATGACAAGAAAGGTGACCTTCCCGTACCTTGGCTCTATCAAATTTGAATGGGGGCATTTATTACAGAATATATAACACGGTATTTATCATAAGATACATGAAGTCATCAGCTGTCATAATTGTCA
This sequence comes from Ophiura sarsii, assembly GCA_035610835.1. NCBI lineage: Eukaryota > Metazoa > Echinodermata > Ophiuroidea > Amphilepidida > Ophiuridae > Ophiura > Ophiura sarsii. The sequence continues at coordinate 86,361,607 of CM069442.1, read as the reverse complement.
TCTCATTTTGTTGATGGTTGAATTTCAGAGTGCATTTGGAATGTTCTTCAGGCCTGACAAAACATTTCCTGCTTTATGTGTGAAAGCTTGCATGATTATATAATAATATTGATTGGCTTAGAGTGTGATACAATCACATCAATATAAGCCATTAAATATTCCCCCATACCTTAAGTACAGTAGCAAAGCGTTGTCGATTTGAGTTAAACAGTGCTGCTATGGGCAACCAACGCACCGATCGATCTGTACACGCAATGACCACGCCAACAGTTTTTATCGAGTTTTGAAACATACAGGAACTTAATTATAGGTTAGTTTGGTCATTTCAGTTTTTTTGATAATTGAATGAAATTGTTAATAATGAAGTAGGCCTGCATTAAAATAATGTTCTTATTTGCATTGTCTATTTATGAAATGGCGTTCAAATCCCTAGTCATTGTTGAACGGGATTAAATCATGTTTCAGCCTATGTGCATCACCAATCGACAACTTGCGTTCTGCACGTGCTTCGTGTTTATTTCACGAGGGCAACCACGCAGACGCGCGAACACCGTTGTCGATTGGTGATGCACAATGCTGAAACATGATCTAATCCCTTATTATTTTTATAGCAAGACTGTTTTGATAAAAATAAATAAATCATCCCAAACTGACCTTAATTTCAGTGAGATTAAAATGCCAATCTCAAAAATGTACCAGTGCTCATCATCTGCGTATACTTACTCACACGCACATCTTCTGCCCCGCACAATATTTTTGACTATTGTTTGCATCCAGGTACATTTGGTCCATAATATTCAATACAGTTTTATGTACTGTTTGGGAGCCTCATATAAATAATCATTGTGTCATATTGAATGGATTTTCGTGTGATACAAGAATATATTGCATGAGCTAGAAAAATATTGCAGAAGTCAAAGGTGAGTGCAATATGTTTATATATCGAGTGCAATATATTCTTGTATCACACGAAAATAAGCCATTCAATATTATTATTATTTATAATAGACTGTTTTGATGAAAAATAAATAATTTAGCCGAACTGACCATAATCTCAGAGAAATTTAAACTAAAAATATGGGCGCACAGTTGTGTATGTGCTGGCACGGCATGTCAATTGCATTGAGATTAAGGTCAGCAAAGTTGTTCTTTTTTTACTTTTGTCAAAATAGTCGGAAATAATAAATAAATAATAATAATACTGAATGTCTTATTTGTGTGAGATTCAAGAATATATTGCACTCGATATAAACATATATTCTATATATCGCACTCAAAGCCATTCAATATTATAGAATTGTGTCTGAAGAATTATGACCACCACTTTAACTATCAAAAATTGGAATACAAACAAATGCAAAATGTCTTGAAAAATATGTGTAAACAGTAAACAATAACATCCATATATGCAGATAAATAACTGCAGTGATAAACAAAAGATTTTGATCTCTAAAAGCAGTTTGAGTAAAGTTTCAAGTTAGAAAAGTGTATACACTTTTTGAAATTGTTTACATTTTTAATAATTCACTAAAAGTTTGAAAAACACACACACAAAAATGCTCAACCAACCAACCCTAATCTGAGAGGTCCGTTTGCCCGTAAAAGAGGTTTTTGTTGTTGTGGCCTTACTACATTGATGAGAGGATGCATTTCAGGGATCACCAATCTACACTCGTCCAAAGAAGTTCCTTGCCACTTAGTAAAGTCCAAATATTTCATATTAATATTTAATAGAATATATATAATTGTATATCAAAATAAGCAGAAAGTAACCCTCTAACAGCTTAACATGGAATTTAGACATGATCACTCATGCATGGCAGATCCCATTCATTTGACAATGGCAAGGTCAGTGGAAGAAGATTGCAAAAAATTGGATAATCCCTCCATTTAAATGTTAATGTGAATGATTGAACACAATATGAACCTTACCATTGCTTAATGAATGTGCTCAGCCATGCATGAATGCGTACATCTTAATTTCATACAGACATGATAGATAATTATAGTCTGCTTATTTTGACATGCAATTGTTTAATTTATATTAAATATTTATGTGAAATATTTGAACTTCAATATTTGAACTTCAATATTTGAACTTCAATGAGTGGCAAGGAACTTCTTTGGACGAGTGTACAATGGTATTTGAACCGTCAGCACTGTTTACTACCAAACAAGGCAGACGTGTCAAACGCAAAGTTAGAAATTGGTGATGCACATGTAAGCTGAAACATAATTTAATCCCCGTCGCCACTGGTAAGAATTTGAACTTGATTTTCATAAAAATAAACACGACACATATATGAATGCAATACAAATGAGAACCGAGTATTGGGTGCTGGTTTGCAGTCATCTCAAATTTACAATGCTTTGTTACTGCACTTCTGGTGTGAGGAAGTTGTTGAAAAGCCTGTTACCTATAACAGACCTCAAACAGTATTGAGGAATAATGGACCAAAACTGACCCAATTCACAACTTTTCATATTATACTTAGAGACTCTTTATAAAAAGCAGTGAGACTGCTACAATTGTGTGTGCCCATCTGCACACAATAGAGTCTAATTGGTGTTAATGAATTTCTCGTCTTTGTCAATTATTTCGTCTATAAATACACAAAACGGTACATTTTTTGAAACAATCTTCCAAAGAGAAACTGTAAAATACCCTTCACAATTATATAAGGTTCACAATCTGATTGCCCTTTGGTACATGTTTTAAAGGTCCCACTGTATATAGCACCAGAAGTATAAAACACATGGCAGCTATCACAGACAGTGCTCTTGCATATCACAAGATGTTAGTGGAATAGCTGCTCTGAATTACATTTAGTTTATAACCATTCATTTCCATATAGGGTATCCTGTATACAACATGGCAGATAATGCAGTAGGTCCTTTTAGCACTTAGCTCTCCATTTTGTATCCTCTATTGTTGTGAAGAGCATCCCAAAGCCACGATATCTTGTTTCAAAATATCATTTGGATTTGGATGTACCATTATAAAACCAAAAGGTATCCTGTCTGTATATTGCCCCAATAGACCAAGGTGTGAATGAAGTATAATCAGTTTAATAATTGCTTGATCATTTTGAACAATTCCCACACGTCCTATGTAACTGGAGCGCAACCGTAACTGGTACGCAACCGTAACTGGTGCGCAACCGTAACTGGTGCGCAACAGCAACAGCTGCGCAGTGCAAGGGCATCTGATGTTATGGAATGCAGTGCGTTATGTACTGCGTATTGTGCGTTCAAAATTTGGATGGATGCTAGTATGACACTCGAATAGAGAAATTATTGAGCTGATTATAGTAATTATACACGGATAATTCCTAAGTATTATGGTGATCCAAATTCAGGATTTTTATACAAACTGTTTTACATTACAAATATTCCTATGACAGGATGATAATCAGATTGTGTCACTGTATACGCCCAAATTAAACAGTTGTTGTGAATGTGAAGAGTATTTGGCAGTGGTATTGATATACAAATGTACAAGAACAATCTACAAAATACACAACAACATAGCTATCTATTCATCAATAATAATCGTCTTCAACTTGAATAGACAATGAAGGCAAATTTTCCAAAAGCCTCTGATTAGTCCGTCTATTACTCAGTCTATTGCGCAAATCAGGCACACGCCTAGACTCCCGGTCATCATCTTCATCATCTTCCTTATGCCACAGTCTGTCGGTGATGCGGTCTGCGGTGGAGTCTACCACTACTTTGAGATTTTCCATGGAGGTAATGGTGGGGGCACTGCTGCTGTTGCCATGGTAACCAAGCCTGCTGCGAGCTGATGGTCTGCTGGCGTGTAACCTTTCTCTTGCGTCTAAGCGATGAGATAAGCTGCTGTGTGAGCCCTCACTCCTGTGAGATGACAAAGAAATTAAGGATATATTTCAATTGGTGACATACAAATAATGTATGAATTCCCTGGAATTTGAATTGTAAGTGACAATAACAGATATTTACTGAACAGAGTGTGAGAAAGACATCAATGAAGAGACTTCTCTAAGTGTTAAAGGGTATCACCTTTTATGGCTAGCCAGGTTAGATGTAGGGTTTTTGACTGCAAGGTCATGAGGAATGAAAATAGCAGTGAAGTGAAATCTATCTAAAAATACCCTATTGTCATATTTCAATATTGATTATAAGGCAAAAATAAATAAATTGTTTGGTTGCCCTTTCCCGACCGACCGTAAATATTGAAAAATCTCGGTCGCGTTTTTTAATTTTTTTTTAAATTTCATGAATGTAAATGCTTACGAGAGGGTGAATTACGGTTACTGTTCATTTAAAATGTTTTGCAGACACATATTCTTAGGCCATGCATATTTTATTCCTCTCTAGGAGCTTCTAGGCTGATGCTAAAAGAGCAGGTACACGACAATCGTAAACATAACATTTCACCTCACATGTTTCGCTCGGGCAATTTTAATAAAACACCATATGCACTACATCAAGTTGATAGATATCTGATTTGTCTGAGTGTGAATTGTTTGTGTAAGAAAAGATTGGTAATGTATGCAAAAATCATGTAAAATCCCTTTCATCTTCCATTTTACATTTGTAAAAACACTTACATTTCGAAATAAAAACATATCTAATTCACTTGACAGTGTATTTTTGGCATTCTTTGACATCTAAAAAGAAATTGAAAAAAATTGAAAACAAAATTGACCTACCGACCCCCAAAAAAATTTGAGGTGAAAGGGCAACCAAACAATTTTTTTTTTTTGCCTAATGCTGCCAAAGAAATGATAAACAATTTAACATTTTCATTAATCTGTATCGAGCAATCAAAATAACTTCCTTTATATAAATATAATATTAACAACAGTGTTTGATATCTAAGTCAAATACAATCACACAAAATTCTCTATTACAAACATATATCGGATACATGGCTTCGATGATATGCTATACTAAGCGCACATACGTATTAACGCACAATGTATCATCCGCCCTTATCACTTCACACCACGCCCTGCGACATGGATACAAATTCAAGGTGAGACATTGAAATTGCCGCGGGAAATTAAAATCCAATTGTGCCATTGAAAAATGTCAACAGCAGTTGACAGATATAGACCATGTTCAATAGAGGCACAGTAAAACGTAAAATTAAAGACATCCTTAAAATCATGACTACTTCTGCATATAGTGTTGTATGATCAATACTGTAAAAGTGGAAATGTTCGCGCGTGTAAATCTTCGCGCATTGCACATTTTGAACAATTTTGCTTGTTTTTATTTTCGCGATTTTGAGCTTCCATGCATAGACCTACATACAAAACGAATATATTCGCGCATTTTAATTTTCGCGCTTCCTGATTTGAGCGCGAAAAGCGCGAAAATAAATGTAGCGCAAACATTTCCACTTTTACAATATCTACCGGGGGCTTATCGTTGTAGACATCTTACAGTTTTCTATAAACTATTATACAAAGTAAATGTGACTTTTTGATAAGGCTATGTTTTGATAACCCAACCCTTTGATGCCTACACTATGAACATTGAACAACCCCTATGTCAAGTATGACTATGTTCTTATGGTATAATCAGAGGCATGGTGCCTGTGCATTGTTATGTACATTTTTGTATAATGGCAAGCTTATGTGTAATGTACAATACACTAGAATGATAATACCCCCAAGAGAGTAGGTGTGGGACTCAGTATTTTTAGCAGACTGGTGTACTTTTTTAAAAACTTGCAATATATTTTTGAAAATAAGACCGTTTAACTTTTGAAACAAATGATGGGCAGTAAATTGAAACAAGCAAGGAAAATAAGTCATTGATCTCTGATTTACAAATACAAAGGAGTCTTTGGGAGCAACACATCCTTATACTAACATTCAATGATTTCAGGGCCAGACCCTCGACGTCTAACGTCGCGGGTCTGGCACTGACACTGGGCCAACGACCCCCTCCAACTCTCGCAATGCTAACGGTATTGTAATGGTTGTACTTTGAGGCTGATGATACGGACTATTAACTATTATTAACTATTTGTAATACCTAATAAAATAATCCAGTGCCCTGTTCATTATCTACACACACATGGTCTATGTACATGAATCAGTCACCGCAGACAAATTGATTGTTAACTTGGTCCCATACAAGTATAATTGATAATGTGACGCTATACAACCACAGCTTAACTGGCAACAGCATTCTGATACTATGTAGGTTAGTATGTAACATAAGGTAGACTCCGCAAAAATATGAATGGCTGGTAGTTTGTTTCCTCACCTAAGCATCTTTCGACCATTGCAATGGTTAACCGTTTTATCAGGATTTTTAAATGGATATATAGCAAATTGCTTTATTTTTAATTATATGATTGAGCTATGTTTAGAGTCATACAATGTGAATGGTTATATGTTCATCCCCAGCCCCCTTTTCATACTCTGATAATGGGCCTAATTTTGTACCGCTTGCTGGACCAATTTGACAAATTAAGTACCTCTCCTTGGGTGTCCATAAAATAATGCATATAGTCTCCAACAAACAATTAAGTACACTTCATAAAAAACTGAACTTTTTCTTGATATTTAGTTTCCTACACCATACCATAGTTCCATTTGCTATAGTGCTTCCATTCAGAACCATCTCAAAGCAAAATGTTCGATGAAAAAATTCAAACTTTAGATGAAACTTTGATAAACTCTGAAACTCTAATTTCTTTGATTAGTCCTTTCAACAAGAGGATTGTAAGGAAAGAATATTAAAATGATAACAAAAAGGACATTTCAAAACTGAGCATAAAAATACACTTTTTTGTCCCAAAAGAACTAAGTATTAGTAAGCAATGTCTTATGTCATATACACTAAACTATTTAATTCTGATTCAATTGAATTGGGCTTCCTCTAACTGGATATGGCTTCCTTTGAATTGATTAACTGACTGGACAGTGTATAAGCTTAGCTCAATACCGTCATCTATATATTCCGTGTTGTATTAGTGGTTCTTAACCACAAGTCTTTCATGTCAATCATAACCCACAAGTTTTGAACCATAACCTCAGATCGTTGTTACACAACTTATAGTATTTCAAAAGACTAACGCTAAGACCATGGTTCATACCATAGTAACAATTATTTTGGACTAGAACAAATTCTGCTACCATCCAGATTTTTGAAAACCTGTTGAAAATGTTTACATGATAATCTGAATGAATAAGTTAAATAGGAGATATCTTATTCTTCTCAAAGCTTTTGATGATTACAAATATCATTTTCAGTGACATAACAGAGCATGTCATAATAACCATACCACAAACAGATTCTATCTAATCCAACAATAGTCTGAAGAATTAATGAGATTTTGACTTAAATTTGAATAAATTAAACATAGTTTGATTTTGTTTCACATGCTCATAAGATTTTTAAATGAAAATGAATCCAGAAACTATCTCCTTCCTTACCCTACCCCTCGACCCATAGTACCTCCTTTATATGTCTGGTTATGTCACTGTCTCAACTCCCAGTGATAAAGAGAGAGAAAGAAATATTTCCAACATAACATGATTTTATGTGTAGTATCACATAGCAATTTGACACTGTCGCCAGATATTTGTCACAAGTTATTCTTTAAACAGAAACATTCTGAAATATAATAGTGCCCCATAATTCAACAAATTCATATTTTGTCTACATAATATAGTGAAAACCAAGCAGTCTATCACCTTACCCTGACACACAGGATGTGCACAAATAAATACTGTGGGGAAATTATCAAAAATACTGCTTTTAAGAAGACGAGTAAGCAATATGAATTGGGATCCATTTTCAATTGTTACAAAAAACATACTTATTCCAATCAAATATACATGATGTTCCCAATTAAGATAGATAGTCAAGATGGTTAACTACAGTTTTGACATGAGAAAAAGAAATAGAAAGTATGATTACTTACATTTCATTATTCAGAGTAGCGAGTACAAATTTCCAAATATCATAAAAACATATTGATGTCATTGATGAATGATACTAATTTTATGTTCAGTATATCATAACATGGGTGTATTCATGTTAATAAGGCAACTGGCAATTTCTGGGGAAATAATTGCCAATAAAATTGTAATTGTTTGGTTATTGAAAGAGTTTATGGAGCCTAAAACCTTTTAGAGACATATTCCAAACAAAATAAAAAATGTCTAAAATAACGTAGTGACTCAAAGTAGGTAGCCCTACAAATTAGAAACAGCGGATTACTTTTCCTTTGGATGATACAAAGACATTTCCCTATGGCTGGCAGCAATTTGGATCACTGAACACGGCGTGTATAAAACAGGAGATGATCCTAATAAAAACCACAGGGAAAGTGCTATATGTACACTTTATTCAATTACAACATGAAACCTGATAGCAACTGTTGTGGCCTATCCAGTAGCACTCATGAACTGTACAATGAAATCTACTAGAATTGAACCTCTGACCTAGTAAGCCAGAGCTTTATTGACTGCTGGACAAATGTTGATACCATCCTGCACCAGGATATCTTTCAAAAGATCAGATTTGAACCCTTGACCTAATAAAAGTCTTATTAAAAACACTTGTCTGCGTACCACACAATGCCTGGTTTTGACAAAGACAAAAAATCTGCATATGCTTAATACAATTCAACTAGTCTTTGTCAACACGCTCAATGTTTTGCAGGAGCAGATGATAAGGATTTGGTTGGAAGGACAGTAATGAGAGCAATGGCAAGCAATACAACATCCCTTTCACCTTACTCAACACCCCCAATACAATAGTTTAGCTCCTATGTGCATCAAATTGACAAAGTTTTCATAATACGAGCTGAATATGCTATTTTAGCAAATCTTGTCATTTGTTTTCCAAACCAAATCTTGTAATTTGTCTGTGTTTTTTCCTGAAGTGAACATGCTGTATGTACACCTATCACAAAAAGTCCAGACCAGGTGCTTTGATGTTGGCTAATCCAAAATCAATAATCAATACCAAAAATCTGAAATATACATTAAATGAGCAGATTTCTTCACCATAGTTTGATACCTCATTCATAAACATCAAATGAATACTTTTAAAGTTATGATGGTTTCAATAACCACGACTAACGACCACAAAGTTGCACTAGAATTGGTTTTCTATGGGATATCAATGATTTGTATTGTTCACTGTCATAACTTCAAAACTATCAACTCGATTTTTAGGAATGAGGTATCACACTACGAAGAAGAAATTTGCTTATTAAATGTATATATATCTCAGATTGTTGGTACCCATTATTGATTTTGGATTAGCCAACATCAAAGCACCTTGTCCGGGACGTTTTGTGTTAGGTGTATATGCTGACAGTATAATATGCTGGACACTGCATACAAGGGCGGATATCCCGGGGGGGATGGGGGGGATTTATCCCCCCCACTTTTTGACCCGGGGGGGGATGGTCAATGTAATCATCCCCCCCTGATTTTTCACATCTACCAACAAAAAAAGGGGAAAAGGGGGAAAAAAAGAAAGGAAAAAAAGGGGAAAGGAGAAAAAAAGGAAAAAGAGAAAGAAAGGCGGGCAGGGAGGCATGCGAGGGACATAAGAACGTTTGGAGTTTATTGTACGTTGGTCAGTGGCGGCACCACGGGGGGCATGGGGGGGGGGGGGCATTTGCCCCCCCCAGAAAAAATTCTTGCCCCCCAGTTTGCCCCCCCCCCCCAACATTTTTTAATTTTACTAAAATAAGAAAAAAAGTAGACAATTTAAGCATAAAAAGGCGATTTTTTCGCGCTGCGCGCATATTTTCTTACTTAATTAGGTTTAATTAGACCAAATTTGGACAATTTTAGCATATAACAGCTAAATTTTGCGCGCAAGCGCGCATTTTCATACCAAATTTGACCATTTAAGCGTAAAAAGGCACAAAAAAAATTTGCACGCTTCGCGCGCATCAATTTTGGTCATGCCCCCCCAAAATGCCCCCCCCCCAAAATAATTATGAGGCTGGTGCCGCCACTGGTCAGGATACATACGCGTACGTACGTTGACTATAGAGTTCATCTTTTGGAGATAACTAATTAACTTCTTTCTGGCACAGGCCTATCTGCCTATTTAAAAAGCCAATATTGATCAGAAATAAAGTGATTGCTTTTCAATAAAATATTGGTCAAAAGTACACACCAAATCGCACCAAATGGGTTTGAATTTTTTAAAAAAAAATCAAATTCTGAGCGGGGGGCACACCGCCCCCCCTCAGAATCTCCCTGTTCGAGCTTTTAAACCATCTATACTAAAATCAAGAATATATCAGTATAAAAAAATGCTCAAATTCTTTCGTGCATTGATAAAAAACAAAATATTTATTGAAAATGAAGCGATGGCTTTTCAATACAATATTGGTCAAAGGTATACACCAGATCGCACCAAATGAGTTTGAAAATTGAAAAAAATTCTACTTCTGAGGGGGGAACATCTCCCCTCAGACTCCCCCTTGTTGGAGCTTTAACTTCTTTCGTGCATTGATAAAAAACAAAATATTTATTGAAAATGAAGCGATGGCTTTTCAATACAATATTGGTCAAAAGTATGCACCAGATCGCACCAAATGAGTTTGAAAATTGAAAAAAAATCTACTTCCTTCTCAGGGGGCACATCCCCCCTCAGACTCCCCCCTGTTGGAGCTTTTAAACCATCTAGACTAAAATCAAGAATATATCAGTATAAAAAAATACTCAACTTCTTTCGTGCATTGATAAAAAATTTAACAAAATATTGAAAATGAAGCGATGGCTTTTCAATACAATATTGGTCAAAAGTATGCACCAGATCGCACCAAATGAGTTTGAAAATTGAAAAAAAATTCTACTTCTCAGGGGGGCACATCCCCCTCAGACTCCCCCCTGTTGGAGCTTTTAAACCATCTAGACTAAAATCAAGAATATATCAGTATAAAAAAATGCTCAACTTCTTTCGTGCATTGATAAAAAACAAAATATTTATTGAAAATGAAGCGATGGCTTTTCAATACAATATTGGTCAAAAGTATACACCAGATCGCACCAAATGAGTTTGAAAATTGAATTTTTTTCTACTTCTGAGGGGGGCACATCCCCCCTCAAACACCCCCCTGTCCGAGCACCGCATAGATGGTACCAGCTCAATTTCATTTTTGGGGGGCCACACTTATCATCCCCCCCACACCTAACAAGAAATATCCGCCCCTGACTGCATATACAATAACCCAACTCCCCGGGTGTATTTTTCTGAATTAAACTATCAGGGGAGTAAAACGGGTCAAATTTGAAAATCAGTCTCTGCACGCGCCGCGGATCGAACCCGGGCCGCATGCGTGCAAGTCTGATGCTCTACCGGCTGAGCTATACGGGTGATGTTCAAAAGACAAGTTGAACCAAACGCTGAACGTGGCACGAGATTGATGGGGCCGCCGCGCGGTACAAGATTGTAGCACTGTAGGGTTTTGTAAGGTCCAGGAAGATTAGAGTTAAGGACCATCTCCCATTTTGGATCCAATCTTACAAGAAGTACCAAACGTTGACAAAGATCAACCAATTTGATATAGCAAAGGTCCCTTGATTCATGAAAACATGCACTGATAAGACAATGATTAGCACACATTCAGTACTGGTACCATACACTGGGGTATACATGTAATTTACACTGGGGTATACATGTAATTTGTATTAATCAATGAAGGAAGGCCTCATGATAATACCAAAGAATACAAGAAGTACCCAATTTTGGCAAAGAACAACCAATATGAGAAAGCAAAGATCCCTTGATTCATGTAACCTTTCACTGATAAGACAATGATTGTTGCACATTCAGTACTGGTACCATACACTAGGGCATAATTCGTACCAATCAATGAAGGATGGCCCCATCTTTATACCAAAGGTTATCAGGAAGGGTAAAGTTTGAAATAAACAACAGATTTTTAAATAAAATATAAAAAGGAAAGCATCTGTAATGACCTGTGGGTTATGTAAAGGTTGAAGGGGGCTAAGGGAAATCAATATACAATGTGGCAAGAGATAACTGGTGCTTTTTTTATAAGATGCACTTTTTTCATTTTCTTTATCGCAACAGGATATCAATGTATAAGCAGGTGGTAGAAATTCAATACTGGGTTGTATTTCAGGGGGTGCAGATGTCTGACTATGTCAGTGTCAAAACCTTCTTGTATGCATATGACTGGTTGACAAAGCATTTTGAATTCAGTGACATAAATGAGATATTATTATGAATTATGAAGCTATCTTCAGTGCACATTTCATTTAAAAAAGATACGGTCTCAAATGATTTTATATTGTATACATAAACCCTTTTAAATATCAGATATCTTGAAGTTTATTTCTATCATAACAATTTTCAAATCGCAATATTTATTTTGAACAATTTATAAAGAGGTCAAATAGTCAATGGACACATGTGACTCATAATATAAACAGGTAAGCTTTATCAGCCTGGCCAGTCATGTACTGACCTATCTAAGTGAAAATGACTCCTAAATTCTTAATATTTTCTTAGTTTTTTTCTGTCCGTTTTCATCTATATCTTGGAAACTCATAGCCACAAAGTCTCCTCTTTTGATGTGCTGCATCACATATTAGGAAATGGAGCCAAGGAAAGGCAAAGACCCTGAGTTTACTGATGGCTTCCAAGAATATTGGCTGACTAAGTGCACTGATTATTGCATACATGAATTATGCATGCGATTACAATATCAAGAAGAAAGAACTCATCATTTTACAATTTGAACCTTAATGTGGATCCTTAATGTGGACGTAAATGAGTCTAGTCTTCTAGCCAGTTACTAAGAGATTTTAATTAAAAAACATCACAATGAATTATGGGTTGATCTCCATGGATCCTAAGCTCATCACCCAAGGGGTTGCACATGGAAATGAGTAGAGATAACACATGTATGACTATTGCTGGCCATGATGACTTTTATGGTATTGAACTCTTGAACCAGCCTACCATGTTTCCTTATAATTCTCCTGGGTTAGACAGTCTTACCTGACCGCAAGTGTTACTGAGGTTGAAGGGGAAACAACATGGGCAGGTAGAATGTCAAATAAGTCGGCAACAAAACCTCAAAAGTGTGTTAATGGAAGGTTTTGGTAAAGGGGAGAGGGCCCTTGAGAAGTGTTGTGGTACAACTGTCAATGAGAGTGCCATATTTGTGAAAGTTACTGATTTGAGTCAGTTGCATTACCTACTAGCATTGCCAAACTCATGCACACCTCATGGAATCCTGATTAGGCGATTGAATGTTCATTATGCTTAGGGCGGGTCACTCAACAAATTCAATGATATAAGGAGAAGTGTCCTGGTCATATGTATGCATTTGTTTTGATAACAGGGCAGCAAACAGTCTTTTATGTGTGTTTGCTATCCTGGTGTTGTAATAAATGCATACATATCACAGTCTATTCTAAATGTTACAGGGTACCATGATATTGCCTTCTTTAAAGCTTTATGAAATCCAATTTGAACTCCATTAACAGTTTATCTCAATTCCGTTTGACCAACATTTTAAGACAATGACAGTTCAAGATAATGTTTGGGGGCCTCCTGATAGTGCCCATGGGGGCTTATAAATTTGTTGTGATTTCCATGTTCAAACATGTGGCTATTTTCACAACTTCTTGAAAATTCCACATGACACACTCTCTGATATCATTTCACAGATGTTATGTTTAAGTGTACATAGTGGCACATCTTCACATCCACACTATTCCTGTAGATGTCCTGTAGATCTAAAGACCCCACATTTTTTCTGGCATAATATGGTGTTTCAAGCACCTCTCATTTGCTCATCTAGCGGGACCGGAGGGCCCTGCTAGTCCTAATATTGAAATTTCTTTGTGTACAAATCCAAAAGAAGTGAAAGATGTTACTCACTGTTTAATGACATTTCACTACCAAGTTGGTAGCTTCATCAGACCATGATTCCTGGGGAAGGACGAGGGGGCCTACAAACTGCATTCTGCCCAAACACTCTACGACGGGAAACAGTCTGATGAAGCTACCAGCGTGTTAGTGAAACGCGATTAAACAGTGAGTAACATCTTTCACTTCTTTTGGATTTGTACAAAAAGAAATTTCAATATTATATCTACAAACAATCCAGATGAACTTATTCAAAGAAAAGTATCCTGATAATGTTTTTAAAGATTCATTTTGTGATAAAACCAAATATTTGATTTGAAATTCTCAAGAAGAGAAAGAATGCTCAACACATAGTACCCTTTTAAACTGCTTATAAGTGTTGATGGTTGGTTATTTACATGAAATAACATTCTGAATATTAAGGTTCTAGAGCAAGTGTGTGCAACCTGCGGCCCACCAGCCTCTAATCTGCGGCCCGCAAAGTAGTCCCAAAATGCACATTGATGCGGCCCGTTTTAACCGGAACTCCCTAGGTTACACAAATGATGGATTGATTTAGTGGTGTGCTCCCTTATAATTAGTAGGTGTTGCACTGTATTTAGTAAATCGAGGCTTGATTGTGTATTAAAATTCCTGGTTAAAATGGCGCTTGCAGCAGCAACAGCGAGTGAAGAGGAAATTACACTAATTTTCTTCCTAAGCTTCCCCTCCCCCTATTACCCCTCCTCCGGACGTGTTTTGGAATGTTTGACAATTGACACTGCGGCCTGTGGATAGATCTCAAAATCACAATGAGGCCCGGGTGGTAGAAAAGGTTGCACATGCTTGTTCTAGATAAACTTGTACCATTTACAACCTTTTTTTAGAAGCTTATCAGCTAATTTAGGACTAATACTACTGAATTACTTTTGTACAAAAACAAAGGTTTCATAGTTCTTTTGGTGAACTGCACTGTATTAATTTGTATAAGAGTGGTTATATTGTATAAAAAGACTTTTTGAAATGGGTTCAGATACACTTTTGTGTGCAAGAGAAAGTTGAATAAATAATGAATTCTTTCAACAGCTATATTAAATCTTTGTATTTTATATCATACACATGCATATAAGTATGAATTGATTAAAAGTGCATGATTTTTATTAGAAGTACATTTATGATATCCTTATGAAGAGTTGTACAGCATGATTTGATTAAAAAATCAAGATTTCTTATATAATGTGAAAGATTCTGTTTTCAAAATAAATGGTATGTGATTTGTTTAAGTCGGTGATGAATGAAACTTTGCATAGTGCCAGGAAGCATATGTGACATTTTCCTCAGTATTATTTGTATTTCCAGGACAATATTAAAGGGCAAGTAGAAGACAGAGAAAATGAAGGCTCAACTTGAATATGACACGTTGTGTACTGGAGTCTCTATTAAGCGTGTTTCTATTCCATCACCAACAATAACCATTTATTGGTGGTGATTTGCTTGGTGGTGATAATCATGACCACCAATAACCACCAATAATCACTAAATTCGCATTTCTATTCACCAACAAAAGGTGGTGACACAGCCAAATGTGGTGATGCCGGAAGTTCACCAAAATATGTGCAAGGCAAGCGCATCCAAGCAAACCATCAAGTTACGCGCCATGCCCACCTTATAGTAAGCAGTGCATGGAATGTCAGCACCACAATAATTGCCATCTGTTTCTATTCAAGATCACCACTAAAATCACCAATGATAACCCAGAAATAGTGGGTTGTTTTGGTGGTGCTGGAGGTGGTGAAAAAGGTGGTGATCATGTGTTTTTATTCAGGCCATCACCACCAAACACCACCAATCACCACCTTTTGCATTTGAATAGAAACACTCTCTCTGGGGCTGAAGGTTAGGTTTGTGTACTTTGGTAAAGTAATTTACCCTGAATGTGCTACTTGAATGGGTACCAGCAAGAATCTGTTGTGAACATTTAAAGCGGAGAGGGGTATGATTCGACAATAGTTGTATAGTTGTGTTTGTTCTGAAATCTAGTTTAAAAATTACAGTTAGTCACAGATAGAAGAACTGGCTACTGGCTAATCATTTATTGAAGAAAAAAACCATTAAAAGAATTTTAACAAGTTAGTTGTCAGATAATTTGATTGGTCCAGCTTTATCAGAAGTATCTCTTGTACATGTACTTTAGTTCTGCTCCACAGGCATGCAATACTTCTGTCTGATTAGCTGATTGATCTCTTCTCTGATTGGTGGACTGAGCTGTGCTCTGATTGGACAATACATTAGTGATCTGGCAGGCTAATGGATTTGAATTTTTATATGCGGAAATCCAGTATTTCATATCTGTCAGGAAACATACATTCAATTTATTTGGTTGAGTGCAATAGAAAAATAGAAAATCTTGATACAAATAAAAAGATATACAGCAATTCAAGTTTGATAAGCCAATTTAAGCCTTCTGCATCACAGTAAAAACATGAATGCGATATGCGATTAAAACAAGGAAATTAAAAAGTCGGTGTTGCCAACAGGGAACTAACACAACCCATTTGGGGATTCATAACACTGGTGTACATACACATACTCTCTCAACATTGGCTGTTCTACATAGTATCAAACTGTACAATCAAATAGAGATTGTTTAATCTGTGGAGGTGTATTTCCTTACTGAATAAAATGAATCAACCGATCTGTGACATTTTTGTGCCAAAGTGGAATTCCGTTTGGAATTGTGGTGATCTATAAAATAGGAAACTTTATTATCTATCATCAGTAGTTACTCATTTTCAACCAATCACAATTAAGGAAACCTAGAATTTTACGACAATTTGTTGACAAGTATATACATATGTATGACACTAATCAGCAAGACCTAGATTTATTGAACAAGATGTTGACAAACATACGCAACACATGTATATAAACAATGATTACTAAGCAGGTATTTCCTCTTACCAAACTACTGCACAACCATTTAGTCTGCAAAAAGATGTATCTTACCCCTAGTTGCCTCATTAATACTACCTTTTGTTATAGTATGTCAACATTTTGGCTCATGTACCACTAATGGAAAATATCTAACAAATCATGAAATCAGAATAGACTTATTTTGGCAAACTCATAAACTATTAGTTTTCTGTAAATGTTATATCTATTACATGTGAAATGGTCAAGAAAGTGATAATTATGTAAAATGTGGCATAGAACATTACACCATATTGCAGAGAAAAGTATTGTGCATAGTTTACCCCAATGAGCGAAACATAGACTTCTTCAGCATATTGATGAAAATGACAAACATGCATACAAAAACACTTTTCAGACAACCAAGTTCTTTATCTCACATAAACATGCATGCACTAAACCAAAACTGATACTCAATAGCACGGTACAACAGTACAAAGTCCATGGGCACAATACGAAACCATGCTTTCAGCTTTGGACTGAGACTGTAAGGACTAACATAAGGGAATGATACCATACAGGTCACATAGTCAACATTTGGTGACACATAGTTTTCCTTACCTATAGGAAACATAGGGCAGGGTCACATAACTCCTGTCATCTCCATCACTGATGATAAGTATAGAATGAAGGAATCAAGAATATTGTAAGTTAACCATTGATAATATTTTTACCATACAAACATAGATCAATCTTGATTAAGCCCGTCCTATTAGTTAATTGCAGATAGTTGTTCTGACGTATTTGTAAAACGGACTCCTGGACCAAGGCGCTTGCGAGGTGCCCTAGGGGGCCCCTGGACCCTGGACCAAGGCACTAGTAGGGTAGCATCACTCAGGGGGAAATAGTGTGAGCCCTCAACAAATCCTGTGCACGCCACTGGACAAGCATATCAATGCCCTAAACATAAAGGTAAACATCATGCCAACAAATCATGTTCTCCATTATCTCTTGGTTTTAATTTTGATTATAACTATTATCAATACTTTGAATTGGAATGCAGTCTTTTTGACACACACCAATAATTGTGCATGCCCAAATATACATGGCAGAAAATGTCCTAGTTTTAATGGTACCTAGACAGTGTGCAATGAACAAACAAAGACTGATTTTCAATATTCCTTAGGGAAAAGTTGTGTAAAGGTTATTAAGATAGTATCTTCAGACTAAGCACGCACAAAGGGCAAGGGTACAATCCAACTTGGAACCATTTAATTTTGATCCTATTTGAGGCATACAGCCCAATAGAGTTGAGCTCTACATGACAAACCCTATTACATTCATATACCCTATTCAATCCATCCCATTAATGCTATTAAGGCCTGATGTTTCATAGGTAGCCATCATTATAAGTTGAGCAGAACAAGAACAGTTGGCTGCCAACAACAGAACCCTACACCTAACTTTGCTCACACTTCTAGACTTTGGATTAGCCATAGTATACGCAGTAATGGAAATACCCACATGACTGTCAACCCAGGGTAGACGATCATGTGTGTCGCTGCTCTATTAATAATATTATGTGTACTGATCATAATAGTAGAATTGCTTTATTCTGTAATAATAATAAGAGGGATTAAAATCATGTCCTGTCCACCCCTCACTAGTCTAGTGGTTAAGATACATGCCTTGCAATGCAGAGGTCTATGGTTCGATTCTCACTAGGACCCCTTTTTAAACTGATTTATTTCCTTTTGTAAAAGTTAGAGTTAGAAATATTCTAAGTCAACAAAGTGAGTAGTTTCTACCTAGTCAACCCCGGGTAGACAGTCATGTGGGTATTTCCATTGCTGTGTATGATGCACGTCACTAAATGATTTTAATGGGAATTTTAATAGACTGGTGCATACACATTTACAGTGAACGATCAAAATGCGGGGAATTCATTAGATAAGCCAGTTTTTTTATCAATTAAAAGTGCTTACACAGCGATTGTACATTATTGAAAGATTAATTATTGTTGATTGTACATTATTATTTAAAAAATTGTAAATAGTTCAAAGAAAATGTTTAATTATAAAACCAGTGATGAATCAAATACTTCCATCTTCTTCAAATTTGGCTACATTATTCATATTAAAGAATGTCACTTTCCTTTACCATCACTGTCATCAGTCATCAAAAACACTCAACATCTACGGCCAACATTGGAACGCTCTTATATCTAGTATATACAATACCACATTTGTCACCTTGCTATACATGGTTTTTGTCACACAACCCCATGGGAGCAATAAGGTTTCCCTCGTAAAGCATTTTGTAAGCCCTTTAGGTCCACGATAAACAGGGGAAAACAATCAATCAATCAGGATTACCGAGAGAATGAAATCAAATTACTATCATTCAGATTTCAAATATTTTAATGCGACTACATTAGCTTTGCATTTTTACGACAGGAATCATATTTTATTGCGTTGTTAAGTAAATTGAACATGAAGTTTTTTCTGACATTGATGGCACGGAACAATGAGACTATTATATTGACTTATATTATCCATGATATGTTCACAACTGAATTCAAGGATTGCTATGTAATTGGTTTCCTAATATAGCGTGCAACCATTCCCTCCCTATAGTCTGCACATTCATAAAATGGTTGTTACATAACCTTTTTTTGCAGACAGTAACGACTAGACAAGAGACAAATTGTGCTTGCTAGACCTTTTAAACCTCTAGGTTTTGATGGCACCCCTGTTGATGGCAGATCAAGTGCATTGGAGGTTTATTCATACACCAATCAGAAAGCAAGAAACTAAAATACTGGGAGTGCATTGAAAGTGTCTAAATTACTAATACACACAAATGTTGATATGCTAATACACACAAATGTTGATATGCTCACAATAGTACTTCCCCTACTGGGTTGTGCCATTATTCACGCATCAACATCAGCGTAGGTGCATTGATTTTTACAATTTATCTCAAAACAACACATACGCTTTTATTGACCTATAATCGTCATTGAGGTTTATAACCTGGTGCTTATTAAACTCCAAAGTATACAGCAGCATGACAATATTCAAAGAGGTCTTTTTGGTACTGTTCCTCAATATTATGACATTTTTTGACTTTTAAAAATAAAAAAGAGAGACAAATAGAGACAAAATGTAAAAAAACCCGTCCAGCTAATCATACAAGGATATTTGGGTGATATGGGAAAGTAATTAAATATCTGTATGTTTGTATTTGTTCATGACTGACCTGCATTGGGATACATATAGAGTCTTTATATCATAACTAGTCTTGATTCATCCATTATTGACAAAATAAAATTTGAAATTCCTCTTTTCCACTCTTCCAAATAATAGCAGAATTCATATTCATACTACAGATTTTGCACACGTTGAAGATTTACAATATCTAATGTTTTATTTTTAGCTTTCGTTTTCAGGAATGAATAGATGCGAGACTATAATAGTGCATTACTCTAGTTGCCATAACATTAGAGTTTGATCCCAAAACACTGCCATTGCATATAAAATCATAACCATCTGCATTGCTTTTAGTTCTTTTATCAATGTCAATAAAATGCACATCTTTAATTGACTATCACTCTCTAGGGAAAAGATTCACCCAGGGGTACTAAATCCTGCCAACACCGGCTTAAAAGAATCCATGATATCCAGCTCCCTCTGGGAATTGGTGTCCTGCGACATTTATCCAGTGGTTGAGCCAGGGCAACTAGTTCTTTGTAAAATGACTGATGGGGATAATACTAACAATTAGTATTCACCTGTTTGATAGCTCAGCTACCTCTCAAAACATCGGAAGTCTCGGGAAGTGATCAAATAACCAAATCAACTGTAATCAACAGAAGCAGGAAGGACAAGACAACTACAAACGTAAGGAAGCGCCTCTACTCCCCTTGAGGTGTCACCAGACGTTATTATCAAATGACTCGTGAAATGATAGATCTCTTTCTGCGCTTTTTGTTTTACAGCAGAACTGGGATTGGGCAGTAGTTTTTCATATGAATTATTCTTCAACTACAAGTTGATTTATTTCCCATTATAACCATTAAAGCTTATATTATATTTAGAAAATCATGGAACAAGAATTAGTTGGTTATAAAAGGATCACCAAACAATCCTTGCCGATCATCGCTTACAATAAGATGGTAATGTGTAATAAGACTTTCTAGTCTGCAGATAAGGGCTTATCTACATAATTTTCATTGAACAAGGGGCAGTCCTTTGGAATACATTCCATTCAGATCCAACAGTCTTAATAGTGGGGATTTTATCACCAGTATTCAGAGCCTCCAATTTCTTTACTTGTGAAGGGGCACCTAACATATACATCATCCTGCAGGCTGCAGCCATACCATACGCTGAAGACAAGGAGAGTTTGTATCTTAAGTTTTGCTTAGCAGTTAGCTTTTGAGTTGTCTTTGTATCCCATCAAGATGAAGAAGTCAAAATTAATCCGGAAAAAAGCCCAACAGTTTCAGGCTTGTTTGACAGAGAACTAATTACAACTGTTTTAATAAAAGTCTATCACATAATTAAAAAGTTCAGAAACCTTTTTAATTTATGAAAAAACAGTGAAATCAAACTAACAACATAAAAACATAATTTCTGTTCGATATTACACATATCACATGTTTGGCATAGGAAATGAATGGGTGGGATCCTATAGGCTATATCACACCCATAATGGGTGATATACATCATACTTATGTAGATAGGCTGTAAAAGTTGCAATTTGTGAATGGTTTACATCAGTCCTATAATAACATACAGGTTTTAAATTAGCATGAGTACTGCTTTACACAGGAACATCATACTATTCTATGTTTAGATATATCACAGCAGGTGTTTCTAACATATACTATAATATTCAGGAACATGAAATTAAGATATTTTTTTCAAAATGGCGATTTAAAAAAATGGTAAGGCGGAAACCACCCCCCCCCCCCTACTATCAGACTTTGACGGCTTACCCTACCCCCGAGTAAGGTGGTACCCTCTTTTTTCTCACCAAAATGAGTGCAAGGGATGATAAAGCGACCACCTAGACACCCTACAAATATAGGTCACTGTCCTTTGCGGTTTAGCGCAATCGGCGAAAATTCTTAGGGGAGGTGGTAACCCCCCCCCTTAGGAGGATGAGGGTTAAGCTCTCAATGGTCATAAATTAGTAAATGCTTAAACAGTATACTCAGTTATTTTCTGCATTTGTGTCAGCCTTGAATTCAGAAGATAAAAACATTTCCACTATTTATTCCTTTTAATGACAAAATATTAGTTGCAAGGACTACAAATCCTCTCACGGTGTATAAAAACCTAAATGTCACCCTTAATACTGATCCTTTCACATTATATAACAAAAATTGAAGTACTTTATCCATTCTACAGTAATTCCATTTTGAGTGGCAATAATTATTGTATGTGTCATATTTTATTTCAGAAGATTGTTATGAAAAAGCCATCATCATTACTACTGTAAAAGGACTAATATGCATGCCATTTGAATTGGACATAGACCCTTATGCCATGAGAGCATTAGGGATGCTTCCCAGTATAACCAATATATTATGTTCTCATCCAACTGATCTACTTTGACTTCCTTTTCAGTGATTATTCAATTTTAACAATTTATAGAAAAGACAGTTAGGATGCTTTGACAAATGATAAGCAGATCTTTCTGTCATTTTCAAGAATGTTTGATGAAAACCGTTGTCCCTAAATGTAGGTTGTGGTAATAATACATTGGCAAAGGACATATTGGAATAATTTGCAAGCAATGTACATCAGTGCAGTGGATTTTTCATGTCTATGTTCTTATATTTACTGTGAGCAAGGTTTGAACAATCATAAAACCAGAATCTGGAATAAAAAAGTGGTCGGCCAATATGATTGGCTGAGCTAGAGCCATTTCAAAAATGGCTGAATGATTCCTTTTCACCATTGCCAGAATAATATTAGACTTATTTTTTATGAATACAATGATCCCTACAAGATTATCACAGAGAAGATTGAGGAATAAATTGCATGCGTGCCAAATAATTTTCTGCAGTTTTGTGATAAAAAATGGCAGTATTTATCCCATCATACATCTGGAACTTGCTTAAATATAAACCATCTGATGACAATTTGAAGGAATAAAGAGGGGAAACGTTGCATTTCCTTGTTAGATTTTGACATTCCAAATTAATCATATCCCTGTTCAAAACATTTAAGTAACTCATTAAATCAAATAATAAGTGGGCCGATTTCATATGATTGGCATTATGTTATTTTCTAGGACAGAGAGAGTACAAGTTTCAATGCCAATGCTATGGGTAACATTTTGTTGTATATAATATAAAGCTGGTGAAACTTGACTACCTCACATATAAATAAAGAGGTTTAGAATTGCCTCTTTACCAATATATGATTGTTGTCTGTTTATGCATTCGATCATGGTAGGGTGATAATAGATTAATTGAATTTTGCTGGAAATTTAATTGCTGTCAGATGGCAACCAGATCTTCACTTTTAAGGCATTTCAATTGTGTAAAATGTCTGACAAGTGTTAATATAAGTATTGGAGACTATTTTATGTAATTTTCCTATCTTATCATTTGCTATTTTCTAGTCATACATTCATCAAATTCAGGGTAATATCTTAAAGACTCTCACCACCAAATGAGTGGAAATTGCATTGAGCTGAGGGAATTAAAGTGTCTGTCTTCTGTTGGTTATAATCAGTAATGGGATTTGAATGAAAACAGTGGCTTACTAGTAACTAGGTCAAATCAACAGTCATACTGCGCTCTTCCATATATAATACCTACACACCCGTGTAGTTCCTTGGGAAATCAAGGTATTACACATGATAAAGATTTTATGGTCCACTTTGCTTCCTTCAGATAGTGATGTCATTTTATCAGAACAGCATGTAGGCACTTTTAATAATTCCCATCTTTGTAGACTTGTGCTTTTTTGAGCTTGTGGTTTTGTGAAAATAGAGAAGGCACATGTGATTGAGTGCTGGGACCAGCAAATGATGAAGTGTGGCCACTAGCTTGAAGAACCAAAATGGATTATATATTAAGTTAAGCAAGCCATAGCTGAACCAATGGCTACTCCACTTACAGAATCCCATACCCATGTATGTATTGATTGAACAAGGGAGTAAGGAATATGAATGGAATAGCAAAGCGGGTTGTTAAATTTGCTGCAAGATAATGTGATATTTGAGATTTCATGATTAGAAAATGACATTTGTAGGTCATGGAATGCCCAATAGACTCTCTGTACTTTTACTTGATAGTATCAATTAGCCTGATTATGTGTGAGTGAAATTGTGTTCAACTCAGATATCATGATCATTTAATCCAGATCACAAATTATACTTATGATTATATCAAGAATGTATAATCCTGTTTCAAACACAAATGAGCTCTTCTATAGTTTAGTCAGTTCCAAATTGGCGAAAAAGAAGTTTTTTTTTTTTTATCTCTCCGTATGTAAAACTAATACAAGTATTATACACCTATGATGTTGGCATATGCACGTGTTATGCATATCATGCATGATGCACCCTATTGCGTAATGCAAGTCGTATGCTCGTCCACATATTAATTTGCTGCTGTAAGAAGGCTTGCCAATTTTGAACTGACTGAACTAGTATTCAAGTATCATTGATTGTGATGTTATAGCCAAAACTGTGAGTTCCATATTCTGCAATGCAAAAAGAATACACCTAACACAAAAGTTCCTGACCAGGTGCAAAATCAGTAATAAATATAAAAAGTTGAATGGATACTTTTTAAGTTATGATGCTTTTAGTAACCACACCTAACAGGGAAAAAATGTTTTTGTATGGGATGTCATTGATTTGTATTGATTGCTGTGTGCTATTGAAACTGGTCATTTCACACAAATTGTCACTGCTGAGCTCACACTGAGCAATTGTATCCTATAGAAAACATTTACTGCCACTTTGTTCTCAGTTGTTCTGGTTACTTCAGTCATCATAACTTTAAAAAGTATCCACTCGATTTTTATGAATGAGGTCTCAAATTACGGGGAACAAATGTCCTTGTTAAATGTATATCTCAGATGTTTGATATCGATTACTGATTTTAAATTAGCTAACATTAAAGTAACTGGTCTGGGACTTATTGTGTTAGGTGTACCTACTGTTGCATAAATCTATTGATTGAAATGTGTGGCATGCAAATCTTGAGAAGCTGTATCCATAATAGGCATGTGTGTATAGTGTGCACTACCCATACTTTTGCCAATATGTGACGCGATCAAGAGGAATGAGTCGGATGTCGACCCTGGTCGAAAATGAGTTATTAATACAGTTTTAAAGAAGACACCTATAGCTTTCAGAAACTGAAAACCCCATGTCGATACGACGTTTTGTTCCAAAGTTATGTCAAATTGTATACATGAATTTCCATCAAAACTTATGTAAGCCGCCATTTTGAATTGGCCATATCTCAATATGGGATTCCCCGACATCCGACTCATTCCTCTTGATCGCGTCACATATATGTATACACCCATTGATATTCTTACATATACCAACCTTATTGTTTTAATCTTGTCTTCTATATCATCAGCATACATCCTCATTTTCCTCTTAGCATGAAGAGGTAGATCTTCAACATTCTCCTCATCAGAATATGACTCGTCAACCATGGCTGGCTTTGTTCTACTTCTTGACAATAGACTTCTTGCATCACCCTCTATTGAAACCTCCCCACGATTCTGTCTCTTTCGACTTCTGTTATCATCATAGTCTTCGTCTATGTCTGAATTGTAGTCATCATATTCTTCATCTTCATCAAACCGACGCTTTCTTGAACCTGGTTTAGATTTTCCCTGTCGTATTCTATTTTTCCTGTTGTTCAAAGAAAAGACAAAAATGTTATTCTTGGGTAAGTTTGAATCACACATACACACTCACCCCTACAAATAAAAATTTGAAGAACACGTTACATATATATTTGAATTTTAAAATTAACACACATCGATCCACTGTGCATTAATGCCATGTTTACAGTGTCACTGATTGGTTACGGATATGATATAAACAACTCGGAATCCAATCAAAATAGAGCTTAGTACAGAACCACCAACTCTTACCATGTCTGTAATTTGCGCTATTATGAATGATTTTATTTATTTTGAACCAGATAAAATAAATGGATATGCTGACAAATCAAATTATTTCTGTTGATACTCTTTGGAACAAATTAATGAAAAGCTCAATTCAAATAGGTTATATAAATTGGTAAAAAAGACACAATTGAACATCTATGTGACAGGTCAAATTCAATCGTCAAATTGCATTTCACCCAGCCAACAGAATACAGAACAAATCAAATTTGATGATTCTAAGATAAGGTTGGTCAAAGTTTACAAAACTTGCATAAACTGAAAAGAACAGGTCTCATTCCAATCCATTTCAAAACAATCTCAGATTGTACTTGAGAAGGTCATTTGTTTCTAGCTCTGTGAGGACAGGTCTCAAATAACCCACGTACATCCAGCCAACCAGCTGTTATTCTACGCATAGGATCCATTCAACCCACTATATGTGATGACAGTGATCAATATGAATCTCCACTGGCGTCATATGGATTTAGGTATCAGTCTGCTAGTACAGACTTCGTCTTATTAAAGTAAGCAAAGATTGAAGATGTTTATGACATACAGGAAACAGTGGATAACTAGGGAACTATACTCGAGAGCATCTTCATTTTGGACACTCTAATCCAGATAGATAAGCAGTAGGAATCGTCCATCGTTGCGTGCAGTCTGGACTTATTGATGGATTCAAAATCAATTAAAATCTATTGGCTATATATACTCTCCTCATATAAAACCAGAATGGATAATACACATGCTGTGACATTTGCGTGTGCTTCTATCAATCCGATTTGTCATTCAAAGATCAATGGCATTATTTGGTATAACCATAAAATCAATTAAACTTAGAAAATATACACTGTATTCACAGATGCACTATCTGCAAAATTCATAAGTTTCACACAGTCACGCAAACAAGTTTTGTTAAAATTTAAAGACATTACCACTTCTGCTGCATACTAAATACTGAAAAAAGTACATCAGTATTTCAATCTTATTGGTGAAAAGTACATATTGGGGGGGGGGGGGGGGGGGGTCATCTGTTTGCTTTATTTAAGTTCTACAGGCAAGTTGGCATCAACAAACAAAATTTAAAATGTGCCATTCTATCTATACTGTAAAAACTCTTACAAAATATAATCTGTATCCAATAGATTAACCCTAACCCTGGAAGTCTTGCAGTGGTGATGGATTGAAGAACAAGGGGAGGGGGTTAAATGGGGGACCAAAAAAAAAAGGTCTGCGTCCCGGGATTGAACTTGGGTCGCCAGGCTAGCGAGACCTCCACTTCACCACAAGCGCTGGGCTGCCCAGGCTAAATGTTTGCAGACCTATACCAGGTTTATTGCAGCATGGAATAGAAGTTGTGTGCACGCACCTAGAAGTGCTGCTGGCTGTGTAGTTCTATGTCGCGTAGTAGGATAGGGTTATGTCAGATATTCAAAAACTGAAAAATATAATTTGAGATACATTTTCGCAGACCACGTATACCTGGTGTTTTTTGCAGCATGGGATAGAAGTTGTATGTGCGTGCCTAGAAGTGCTGCTGGCTGTTGTGTTCTATGTCGCGTAGTAGCGTAACGGTTGTCTTACTCCTTGGTACAACCTAAACTTGGTACAAAAATCTCTTTGTACCAAGATTAAGTTGTCTTTAATCGTCTAATGATCCATGTATACCAGTGTTATAACAAACTTTAGTATGTTATGGTTTCTCTAACGATTATCTTGTCATGAAAGCTGAGCCTGATGCTTAAGCCTATCAACAAGGCTATATAACATTATTAGCTTCAACAATGCCTCTTCTATCCAACGTGATGTTCCATATTAATTTATTACGGGAGGGATGTTGTTATCCTTTCAGCTATAGTCTGCCAAACTCAACATGTATCAAAGTATTCCATTGAAATTACAAATCATGGAAATCAGCTGTCTAGCCATGTGACATTCACTTTAACAAGTAAAATCCATTATTTAATTTTGAAAGACTAAAAGTGCACATAAAAATGTTGACAAATAAGGCTACTTTTGGTTACCTACCTTATAATAATGTATGGACCTATTGGTTTAGCCCAACCTTTCACTTAGAATTGGGCTCTTTACTGGGCAACACTGCATGAATCCATTAAAACAGGTAAATTCAATTTGACAAACTACACTTATCCTCTCTCATAGTGTAGAATGATGTTTGACTGTTGTTAAATGTTATGTTGATAGAAAAATAGAAGATAAAGTCATATTTGTAGCAGCGACATAGTGTGGGAGGTCACAATGCCCCTTACATTCAAACTTCCTATGTGAGGGCATAATAAACAACTGAAACATTATTGACAGTCTATTGAATCAATTTTAAATCTTCCTTGGAATATCTTTCATTTACAGACAGTTCTAGCATCAATTACCTACAAACCATAGAACCCCTTCCAGGCTATCTTTACTAAATCTCTCTACCCAGTGCACCTATACAACCTTAAATTAACACACCAAACCCTATCAAAGCTTTTACATCCGTACCAGTGAAGGTACAAGAAGCAATTCACCAAATGAATCCCTCCAATAATCCATAACTTCCATGTCTGGGTGTGTAATTTGTTGGGATTATTTGTCTTTGAGAGAGCTTGCATCAAGTACCTTGTACACTGTATATTATATATTTACTAGCGGCGTACCCTCGCTACGCTCGGGCACTCGCTAGCTGAGTATTATTATCTAAATTAGATACCTTCATGATTTTTAGCAAAATGGGCATAGATAATGAGTTTAAAATTGTAGACCCCTGAATTATTTTTTTTCATTTGAAATAGACTTTGTTCACAGAAATTGAGTTTTGTGATATCTTTGAATCTAGGACCCAATTTCAATACCCCATTTAGGAGGGAAACAATGTTATAGTTACCCCATTTGTTGGAAGTGGCTCTTTTTACTTCAGGCTTTTCTTCCATCTTGTCTAACTTTCATTTCATTCAGCCAGCATGCTTATAGGCTTTTTAAGCCTGGCCCGAGCATTTTCATTTTGCTTGAGCCTGGTCCCTTCAGGACCCAAGCGTGTGTCCGTACGGACCGACGTTTTAAACAAACAAACAAACCCCCCAAAATGTGCAGTACCAACCCCATACCCCATATAGTGTATACATGGTATAGAAGATAGTGTGCGGTTAGTCGTCAACATGATCAAAGCGTATATAGGCTATTGTGCAATAGCAAGAGGTCCTTGATACTCAGGTGCCCTTAATCCTAATATCGGTGCCACGGCGCCCTTAATAATCCAGGGATCTTAATAAGGCCTATCCAGAAACGCTAAATATTATTAGGTATCCCATAATAAGACATGAAATAACCACTCTGGTTTAGGCCCTACCCCATACATCCTTAAAATCCAGTTATCACAGGTACCCTTAATATTCCATACTCCAGGTACCCAGTGTACCCTTATAATACAGACAGGCCTACCCACCCCATGTGTTCATACACACGTGTAGGCCTAGATTTCACAACCCCCTTCGCGGACGCTCCCCCCCCCCCCCCCCCCTAAAAGTTGCCAAGTCTCTCATAGAACACGCCGCCGCTGTATTAAATAAATTTAGGTCCGCGACGCCACTGGGTATTTTTAATGGTTTTATTAAGTTTTATGGTGGGTCTTTCATAGTTGGCGGGAGGCGGGTTCTCACCATGATCACTTTGTACCCACCCAGTTCAGTGTTAAAAGCCATCCGTTTATTTTATTTTTCGGCCTATTGACATTAAATTATTTCTCCAGTAGGACTATTTCTGCATGCATATTTTGCTCTAACAGTTCCTTGTTTATTTATAGGCCTATCCCCCATGTATATGATATCACGGTTTTCTGGCCTATCTATGTTTTATATAGCGCGCCCTGCCCGTGGCCCGCATTGTGGATGGGTCCGCGATGGGACTGAGGCACTGTCGTGTTATCCTTTCAGCTATAGTCTGCCAAACTCAACATGTATCAAAGTATTCCATTGAAATTACAAATCATGGAAATCAGCTGTCTAGCCATGTGACATTCACTTTAACAAGTAAAATCCATTATTTAATTTTGAAAGACTAAAAGTGCACATAAAAATGTTGACAAATAAGGCTACTTTTGGTTACCTATCTTATAATAATATATGGACCTATTGGTTTAGCCCAACCTTTCACTTAGAATTGGGCTCTTTACTGGGCAACACTGCATGAATCCATTAAAACAGGTAAATTCAATTTGACAAACTACACTTATCCTCTCTCATAGTGTAGAATGATGTTTGACTGTTGTTAAATGTTATGTTGATAGAAAAATAGAAGATAAAGTCATATTTGTAGCAGCGACATAGTGTGGGAGGTCACAATGACCCTTACATTCAAACTTCCTATGTGAGGGCATAATAAACAACTGAAACATTATTGACAGTCTATTGAATCAATTTTAAATCTTCCTTGGAATATCTTTCATTTACAGACAGTTCTAGCATCAATTACCTACAAACCATAGAACCCCTTCAAGGCTATCTTTACTAAATCTCTCTACCCAGTGCACCTATACAACCTTAAATTAACACACCAAACCCTATCAAAGCTTTTACATCCGTACCAGTGAAAGTACAAGAAGCGACTCACCAAATGAATCCCTCCAATAATCCATAACTTCCATGTCTGGGTGTGTAATTTGTTGGGATTATTTGTCTTTGAGAGAGCTTACATCAAGTACCTTGTACACTGTATATTATATATTTATATACCGCATACATAGATTCCTGTCATTTGATTGGTTAAAAGTGAGGAGATAATCAAACTATGCCTTCAATTTTAATATGACATCATGAAAAACAACTATGCCTGGGCATAGTTTGACTATGCCCAGGCATAGGCTTTTTTGATGATGTCACACCCCATGGTTCATGAGTCAAGCAATCCGCATTCCGAGACCCGTTTGAAACACCCGAATCCCCAGGCCCCGATTGACGAAACGTAATAAGACGGCGAACAATTTTGTTTTGAACACGCTGTATATGTTAACGCGGTGCTTGACAGCTGACCTTTGACTTTTTGCATTTATTCGTCTACTGCGTAAAGTTTTGTTTACAATTATACATGATCAATTTCATGTTGTTTTAAGAAATGACTAAAAAGCAAATAGCTTGGGTTGCGCTTGTTGACGAGGAAGGTAGCAAAGATATCATGGATTCAGCTAGTCTAAATGCAAAGTGTCCAGTGAAATACGCTGTTAGAATTGCTACCTCTAGCACTAGCAGTTTAGCGATAAGAATATACAGTGATAAACCTTCCAAATTCGGAAATCAATATTTTTGTCCGATTCTTCTTTTTCCTTAGGCAACAGAACAATGAGATATAATCTCGTGTATCTTCATTTCATGGAACTTTGGTTGGCCTAAGGTAAATCAGTCTATAGGAAATGTTCTTTTAACCAATCAAATGTCAACAATATATATTTTTGGTCTATAAATCAAATATCGACTGCTTTCATTCAGGTCAAAGTTCAAATTGGTGATCTCGAAACCAGACTATGCCCCGAGGCGTTCAAGATCACCTTGGGCCTATACATTGAACCATGCCCCTCATTGCAGTCAAAATGTGTATAATATACATGGTCCACTCGGAGTGATTGTATTAAGTGCACAGGGTCATAATTTGAATTCAGGATTCCAAAAACCTGGTTAATGCTAGGGTTACTATAATACATGTTACAATTATCTAGATTTAGATTATAAGGCCAACGAGACAGGTGAAAGGAACTGATCCTATTGTACAAGTAAGACATGTATAGCAAAATAGATTACACATATTCAACAAGGGCGAAGCCTGCGTTTTGAATATGTAATTTATTTCTCCCCAACCCAAGGTATTTTCATTGACAGAAATGATTATATGGGCAAAGGGACTCTAGATTTACTCTGAGACAAGCCACATGTTTCACCCAAAAGAAAGTCAGTTATTGTTTACATTATGACAGGTAATGTTTACATTATCCCAGACCAGCTCAGACCATGCTCAGACAATTTTCTGAATTCATGCTTGTCTTAGTAATGTCATGTATTGTGTGTTGCGTGAGCTAACTGTCACTGCAGAAAATAACTAAAACTACCACTTAGGGGGTGTCCTTGCTGACAGGTATTTCGCAATAGTTCAGGAAAGTTCAAATAGTTTGGCTTGACACATTCGTTACATATGTGAATTTCAACCTGCCAACTAAACATCAAGCCAGTGAAATATCTATAGATATGGGTAGGTGGTCTCCACTTCATGACAACTATACAGTAGCTGGGATGATATAAATGTTTCTATTCTCTTCAGTTAAACCATATGATGGCTGCCATATTAACCTGAATTCTATCTTCCCCCGTTCGATCTTTTCTTGCCAACTAAACTCGCAACTAGTCAAATTTTGTTTGGCAAATGATGTTTTTTAGTTTTCGTAAGTCTTCATTTTGTGTGTATTTTTCAATGTTCTGGAAATAGCTGTTTTCAACATTGAAAATGTATTTGGTCATGAATAAGTTGGAGGTAATCCTGATCAAAGCTTGACAGTTAAAACTTATCCGACAGTGAACCTGTTAAATGCTTTACCTTTATTATGAATACCCATCATGAAAGTCTTTCGCACATATTGAAAATTTCAGTATCAATATCAAACTGAACCCACTATATTTGTCAAATGATCCCTCTGTTGCGTGTAGATATAAATCATCAAAGCTTATGTCAAGTAAATAGGGCTTCCACAATAGATCTTGTAGTACAGCATCCATCTGAGCCTTATGATCTACCCAGAGAAGTTTGTATTGGAAGAACCATGACATTTGCTTGGAAGAAGGGAATACTTATTGACTAAGTGTTTCTTTTCCCTTTTTTATAACAGACATTCAACTCGCTGAAGATTCTGATTCTTTAAGCTGAATGACAGGAAGTTATCATTTTTGTCATCAATATGCATTTTTATGTTCACTAATCATTTACAAATTAAGAGGATTCCCACATCCCTACCCCTCAAATCAATGGTATAGTCCTTGAAGGTTTGTCACTAAGGAATCATTAGCCTTCCCTGCGGATGGGACAAGATAACTTCCATCAGTGAATCTCTGGCGTCAGTAAGATTATATGACAGATCACTACACCATGTACGAGTACTAATACACATCTTATTTGGTGGAAGTTAATGGGTTATTTCCTTTAAATGTTACAGCTTACAAATGGATGTGCAAAAGCTAAATATGAACTACAAGATGTTTGAAACTAGGCTAAATGTAGGTTGGTTTTTTAAATGTGGAATATAAATAGACCACCATAACATCACTCATTATTGAAATATAAATCAATTGAATTGTCTTTACACCCACCTATATGCTTCTTGCACGCAATCGCCATTTTAGAACGAAAGCGAGTCTCTCCCCTCATCGTGCGTGCGCCAAACTGCGTCACGCATTGCAAAAACTTGCGTGAAACCATGAGTGCGTGGTGAGGGGAGAGCTTCGCTTTCAATGGTTCCATCTGTACCGTGCAAGTAGTGTATATGAGCTTCTATTATAGCATTGATATTACTTTTTCATGACCAGCTCATGGGAAAATGTTACAATTTGTTAACATGACTATTTACTACACATCTTTTCATAAAACTTCACCAAATGGGTTACGCCACTGGATCTATTGACTGATCATTAGATCTGTTGATTGCAATACTTACAATGATGTGCTGATGAGTCCTTTCATACCGCCGTAGTTTGGATTGCCATATTTAATGTAATATTTACTCTTCTTCTGGGCACCTAATTCTTTCTGATCAGCTGCAAAAATACACACAAATTACATGAAAATAATCAATAATAAACCCTATGATATCAAATGCAAAGAGTACCTACTTTTATGGCCAATTTCCAAAATTTAAACCTGCCTTTAATGTGAGAGCTGGCACATCTTAAACAAATTGTCAGAAAGGCTGCACTAAACATGTTCAAGAGCCAAAATCACATCTAGCAAACCCTTGCTAGTGCTCTTGCCCCTGAACATGTATAAAGCAACACTTCCTATGCATAATTGTTGGGCAGTTTTACTTCATACATGCTGAAGGGCTGGATAAAAACAGCGACGATATCTCAAACCTAACAATGATAACACATAGGTTCAATGATATGATATAATCACTTTCAACTTAATCGTTAACAAATCTGCTGACATGTTTAAAAATATCCACATACACACAGGACTGTTTGTTTTCCTAGCTCCCTCGTTTATTGATGATCTGATGATATATGTGCAGCTTTCATATACGTACAAGACAACATCTTATTTGGCTTCAATAGTGTGGTGTGTACAATCAAGAGTCTACAATCTAATTTCTATTACTGATTTTTAACATTAGAGAATAAAGATATT
Organism: Ophiura sarsii; assembly: GCA_035610835.1. Taxonomy (NCBI): domain Eukaryota; kingdom Metazoa; phylum Echinodermata; class Ophiuroidea; order Amphilepidida; family Ophiuridae; genus Ophiura; species Ophiura sarsii. Next base: position 86,327,297 of record CM069442.1, on the reverse strand, counting down.
GTTTTTAGACGGTGCCCGTGTTATGTTGTCTGGCATAAATGTGAGCGGTAGTATTATTTTAAGTGGAACAACGCCGCTGCAGGCAGAGTTCTATGCAAAAATTATACTGCCGAACGCATTGTGTCAGACAATATAACATGAGTACGGTCTAAAAACAATACATTTATTCTTATTCTTTAAACAGTCATACTTTAGACATTTACATGTTCAAATTAGTACCTATAATTCCTCTGTTAGTATCAAATAACCCACAAACATTCCATCCAATCCCCTGAGGTGAGTATGCCTTGCGTCGGCGTAATACGCCCTATAAGCATAGAGGAGAGGTGCAGTATGACGCACTGCAGATGTGCGCGTATGGAGCAAAACTATATTTACCACGCACTGTGCGAGGGAGGTCATGCTAATAAATTTGAGCTTTGCCTACCCTATTTATATTGTTTCATATAAATGTTGGCAATTTATCTGAGAACCAATGGGGATGGCACCATTTATTATTCGTTAAAGATGACATAGAATTGATACCCCAATGAGGCAATCACATTAAAAAGGCTTGTTTCAAATACGAGTCTGCCTAGGGATGTGAAATAAATTTTAAAAATGAACAAAAAAATAAAATAAACCAGAAATCATGTCTTGACATAGGCGTAACAGCTGATAATTAATATTTATGTTCATCTTATTTGTAAAACATTTTAAAGGTATGTGCTATTCCCTAGACCCCAATCCTTATTTCATTTTAACCTTCCTTCTCTTTACATGCATTTCCATCATCTTTTTAATCTAGCTTCAATTCACAAGAAAACGGCTGAATTATGATTGATAACCTCGAAATTTACCCAGATTTGTGCTATAAAGTCTAATTGTCTGAACTTTTTTCTTCCAAGCCCCTTCCAAACCCAAACTGCAAGTTTTATGAAGCCCTCCTCTATGTCCCTACACAAGTGTCCCTATAGAGTACAAATTGAATGCGGAGCTTCGTTTAGATTAGCCGGGAAGGAACAGCTACATAAAATGTTTGTGTGTAGGTGTGCTTGTAATTATCAATTTCCATATTTCAATGTATTACCTATGTACACTGGGCGACCCCAAAGGAATCCTATCATTATTGTTAGAATATTTATAGGTCCAACACATTGATGTAGTTTACTTTGATTTCTCTCAAATACTGTAGTGTAAATGTCAAACAAATGTTGTATTCACATAATTTAACCCATAACCTGGTTTCAAAATGTATGACCTGCTTGGGTTTCAAATTCAAGAAATTCTACATTATAAGTTGATTTATATTTAAGTTTGAGTCACAATACTGATGGTTTTGAAGCTATTTAAAGTTCTACGATACGAGTTTACAAGTTTATTTTTATTTTGCATTTACAACATACCAATTCAAAGTCAGAGCAAAGTTATTACAAAACAGAACATGCAAAGCGTTGCTGAAAAATCTCACCAAGGGCTTAATATTGATGATATTTTTGTTAACCGTTATCATTTTTAAATACATTTCCATTACACATGCCATTTCTCAGTACAATGTCTAAGGGTGGGAGCGAGTCCTGGGAAATCAAGTTCCTCCCTAAAACTTCTAGTGCCAGGACCAAAAATCACCTTCCTGAAACCCGAATTTTAGAAATAATAAGCTAACTAAAAAAAGAAACTGTCAGCTAAATCACTCTTATTTAATGCAAATTTGTAGTGGAGATTCACTTGAAATGGGTTTATTTAGTCAAATCTAATTCTTACACTTATGCTCGCTAAAATGTGATTTTCGCCACGGATTTTCACTTCCAGGTTTTTTGAGCCGGCATCTTGGATTTAAGTTGGAACACGTTGGACACAATTTCTACAAAAGATGGCGCCCTAACAATCAGCCCAGAGTATGTTTGGAGAAATTCAGAAATCCTGGGACCTGCTCGAACAATTAAATTGAGTCCCAGGAGCCCGATTTCCAGAAAATTCCAGCCTTAACCATATCTCAATTCATTAACTTTATACAATTATCTTAAAAACTATAAATGGATGGAGCTAACTGCAAAATAGAGTTCACTACTTCTTGTACAGAGATCTTTAATCTAAATATCTTTTTACAGTAGGGGTATAATGAAATCGGTCCCTTCATGCATTTTTGAATTTTTGAACCAAATTTGTGTTTGCACTTTATGCCACACAGACTACTAAGTACTATATACAGAGTATTCAAAACCCTGCTGCCAACATTTTCCCACAAGGATCTTACATGAATGTATGACTTATTTCTTGCTACCGTGTGTATGTGATACATAATTCTTGCGTGATATATAGGGGAAATATAAAACTACTATGCATGACAAGCTTACAAAAGCCGCATAATTTGTGTACCCTGATGAATTTGACAAATTATCATAGCCTACTTCTAGAGATGTGTTTTCAGTAAAACTACATCCCTCGATAATGCAAACACCTAACACATTTTTAATTACTTCCCACATAGTGCAGATTCCCTTTGTTTCTTTGAAGTATGTTAGTGTGAATCACATATCATAAATTTGCCTATTAATGGAATCAAACCTAATAAAATTCACATTTATTTTCATTTCGCATAAACTGTGTGAATCGTTACACCTAATAATATTCATCTGCATTGCATTAAAATTAATGATACATTTTGCTGCTAGTCAGAAACTACATTGACATAATTCATTAAGTATCATCATTCAGTATTTGAATAATGACAATAATGCCCATTTACATAACACTAGTTGGTAGCTCTCCCAGTGAATATGATCCATGAATGAATTACTGTCCATTCAATGTTGTGATATGTTTATAATTCAATCAGTGTCAAATTGGCGAACCTGCTTATTACAGCTGTGAATGAATTCAGAAGAGCATGGGCGTGCAAAACGCTTACATGTCGCATTGTGAATATTATCTGTGACGTTTCCGTATGCCAAAATAGCCCGCTTATGCTTAGATTACTTTTTACACACACAAAGATATTAAAAATGCATATTTCTAGATAACTTGGATCAACATAGTAGCATGCCTTATATTGTTATTTTTGCATACTGCTAATATTGATGCTGTGTCAAATCTGAAAGTCTATTGATTACAGAATGATTTTGATCATTTTTTCTAGGATGCCCATGTTATGTAGCAAACATGTACTAAATACGATGATAAAAAAGAGAAAACAAGTTCTGATGCTGACAGAAAAGAGACAATGTCTAAAGTTTTTTTAAAGGATCACTGATATTCTAGAGTAAAAGATCACACCCTCCCAGCCTGATGAGAAACTTGTGTCAAGCTTTTCAATTCTAATGATTTGTCACAATTGGTATTACATGCATCATGTTTTAGGGACATCCCATTCCCTCTTGAGTAACATATTATATTTCTTTAAAAAAATCAGATTATTTATTTTAGTACTTGGCATTTATATCGTGCCTCATTTATTAATATCCTATTTTCAATTACAATTAATCGTTTTAATTCTTATTTTATTTCAAAGTGCAAGCCATTCATGAACTGCATGCCTTTTATAGTCATTATTTCATACTGCTATTGATGTCATGTCAAATCTGAAAGTCTGTTGATTACTTAGTTCAAAGTGCAAGCCATTCATGAACTGCATGCCTTTTATAGTCATTATTTCATACTGCTATTGATGTCATGTCAAATCTGAAAGTCTGTTGATTACTTAGTTCAAAGTGCAAGCCATTCATGAAATATCTACCAAGGCTGGGAAATGTTTACTCAGTTCACTAGGCTACTAGAATTATGAATGATTTCTTTTTCCTCAGAATAGGCAAGTGCACATAAATGCTGAATGCTATTAGCAATTGACACTTTATTCATTGGCAATTAACCCTTTATTCAGTGGCAATTAACCCTTTATTCACTTAACAAGCCATTAGCTAATCCATATTAGCACCGCAAATTCACTTAACAAGCCATTAGCTAATCCATATTAGCACCGCAAGAATATCACATTACAAATGGAAGTCACAGGTGTAAATTAAATCATTTTCTACACCTGGAAATGGTGGGGTACAACTTTGATGTCATTTACAGTATATGGATTGCCTGCATACTGTTGAGATCCTATATTTAGATACATTATTCTCATTACACAATGCTTAGACTGTTGTTGTGTACCAGCAGCCTTTCCATCCAGACTCAATGTCACAGCCCGCGATCATCGCGGGCAGCACCTGTTTTGGCCCGCAGAGGTCGCGGGCAACATCTGGTCTGGCCCGCAGGGGTTGCGGGCAGCATCTGGTTTCCCCCGCAGAGGTCGCGGGCCTCTGCGGGTGCCCATTTGATAGACAGGCTAATTAACATACATGTGCGGGGTATTATTTGCATATTTGTATATAAGTGTTATCATAATGATGAAGCTATGACTTGTGTTACTGGATCTGAACGTGACAACATCTCTCTCTAATAAATGCTTGGATATAGAATGGATAAGATAAACCTGTGTGTGATTCTCCTTTGATGTAGTACTTAATGTTTCCCCCAAGAACCCAACAATACTATGATAAAACTGAGGGGAAATATGTTGAACAGCGTGTGTAAGTATATCAATGAAACACTTAAGAAACCCAGAATTACTACGAGTTTTTAATCAAACAATAATGTTTATTTTATGCTGATGATAGGAAGACTTTTGACTGATGTGACTGATTTCCCGTTTCAAAATAACATCAGATTTCAAAAATGTATGTTCTAAACAATATTAAAACTTTATCAAGAAAGAAATGACAAAACTTCACCAACTCATTTTTTAAATTTTGCATTATATTCAAAATCACAAATGTCACCTAACAGAGACGCAGTAATCTACTTGACAGTATCCACACACATATATTTGAATAAATTTATCAGGTTTGCAGAAACTAACCAAAGAATTGTACACACATTTTGAAGTTTTGTGTATTAAGGTCTACACAAGTATTTAGACCATAACACATGAAACTGCCAATCATGAGAACAATTCTTTGATTTAGTCAACTGAGACAGTACCCTCCTCACCTTTTGTTGCATATCGCATCCTGAGGTCTCCTCCTGTTTGACAATTTAACCCTATTCTGAAGGCTTCTTTAGATGTCAGCTGCACTGGTTTCATTTCCATATCGGCATTATTATCATCCATTCTTTCCTCTGTTGTATTGCTACCTCCAACATCTTCCAATATCTCGCCCTGTTATAGGTTAAACAAATCAGAAAATAATTGATAGTTAAAGGGGTATTTTGATTACGTATGAAAAAGAATTGTTTCTCTGTCAGAACCTGACTGACCTCAAATTAATCTAGCACCCAATTTATTTTATTTAAATGAGTCAAACACCTAAGGTAACAAGATGACAAGCCTTACTGTACGTAGTAGCCTCAATGCATGCTTAACTAGTTATCACAAACCTGCAAAGGTCTGGAATCATTACCCTATGCTCACACATGTATAAAGATATACAAAAAGGTTTATACAAAGATGACATGATTATAAAAAAACACATCATCAGGGTCTGTAATTTACCAGAGAGGTAAGTTCTGTTTGCTACATAGAAAAAACATCAACAACTTCATGACTTGTTGTTACACTAGGAAGTAGCAATATTAAAGGCAACAGCTTGTTGTTAAAATATCCACTGTAGAAAGTCAATGGGCAAGTATGGAACTGACCAGAGTATGAATAAGTTGAAAGATATGGTTGCATAAGAAATGGAAATTGTATTTATTGTTGCTTGGTTTTTTTTCTTCGGTTTTTGTTGTTGTGTTTATTGTTGACTAGCTTACCTGTTCACGTTCAACTTGTTCTGTGCTATCAGGAAGACCTTCCCCACCATCTGGACTCCTCTGAGACATTGTACCTGATGTACGGTTGGATCCTCTTGATGGTCTTACTCGTTCCCCAGTTTCACGGTCACTTACAAGATCTAAGAAGTCATCATCATCATCTTCTTCTGTAGTAAAGGGTGAATAAATCCATTTGAGTATATTTAATTATTTGGTGTCTTCATGCACATCAAAATAAATGGGCTTATCATCATGTTATTTACCAGAGATAAAATACAGACACCGAAACTGACCGTAAGTGAAAAAAACTGAAAAAAGCTTGAAATTGGTGCAAAATAGCTGAAATTTGGCTGAAAACAGAAGAAATTGTGTAAATTTAAGCAACAAAAAAACTGAAATCAGCTTAAAAGCTGAAAAGTTTCAGGTCTGAAAATATTAATATTGACTTACCAGAGTTACAATCACCATGCGATTTTGACAGGTAAAACTTAACAGCCTAAAGTCATATACATCATGGAAGCTCATGAAAACTTGATGAACAGAATACAATTTCTAGTAAGCATACACCTGATTCTAATTATATATATCATGTGACTGTTATATAGTGACTGAAACTTACTTTATATTGCTCTTTTGTCTTCAGAAATTTGTATATGAATACACAAATAACAACCATAATACTGTGATGCAGTTAATGCCTTCCCTTGAATATGGTCAAGTCATACATAGCTATTCTTTAGATGGATTCCTACCTTCTCCTTCCTCCATAGGCTCGGGTTCTCCTTCTGCTTCTTGCCTGGGTGCTGGTGGGGGTGATGGTGGTGGTGATGGTGGTGCAGGCACTGGTTCTGCTGGTTGCACACGGTTTTGTTCTAAGGAATGCCCTAATATATTATAAGTTTGTGACGGTCTGCCCATTCCTAGCAAGGCTCTAGCGGTGGAATGGGGATCTAACCATACAACATTGCCTGTGTGTAAAAAAAAATAGGAGAATTGAAAACGTTAAAATTAATTATGCAAAAAATGCAAAATTCTAAGTACATTTAGGCATATAAGCTTACTTTTTTAGCTTTTAAATCCAATCAAAATCCTTGTTGTTATTGGTCATCCATTTATCTAAAAATCACACACTTGAAAATCATTACCAGCAGGCAGACAGTTATATGCAGAGAGATCAGCGCCAGATCAGGAAAATTTGGAAACATATCAAAAATAAAGGGAAAATATTAAGGAAACCACAATTGGTTGGGCCTCTAATTCCTTGCAGTAACTTTTAACAAGTGTCATTTCAATCTCGGAGACATTTTGTTTTATCAAGCATGAAAGCTTCTGGCTGCAGGGGATATGTGAAAGTTAAAATAATATGATAACATATTTCAAGCCGATTATCCAATATCCCATGCACCGTTCATGTGTTAGCTATTACTGCCTGTCCATGTTGCATTATAAGATTTTCAATGGTCATAGACCTATAGTAAATGTTTGAACTCTACACTGGCACCAGTGGAGGGGTGGGGTGTTGAGTATAGGACAAACGTGATAGCCAAAAAGTCTGAAATAGTCCAATTCAAACCCTTTTTGGTAACGGTATAATCCTATTTCGGACATTAACTATACAAGATGTAAGCATTTTAGTGTAGAAATACCGCTTACAGTTTGAGTGTTTTTTTAAGACATATAGCCTCGGTAGCATATTGTTGTATCTTTCCCCACAACTGAATGTGATACGCATTATACTCATGGTGACTTATGCGGTCATTGATACTACATTAGTGATCTGTGCTTCCTTGTGTAAAGCATGAAAGGGTAGGATTTAATTGGGATGTATATATTCATGAAGCAAGTCAAAGTTATATTACTCCCCATGTATTCAAATTCATTTATATTACAATCACACAGTTTAATTTTATGTTATGGATAAACAATCTTCAACTGACAACCTATCTTCATTTGTGATATAGAAAAGTGTGGAGAAAGTTCGACACCCATGAACAAATATTACGAAGTGATAACAGTATTAACTATTGTTTATAAACAAATGTGTAAGGATATCATATTTCTATGGTTAATTTCCATGCTTATTAGAAGTTTACAGACTTTGACATTATATTTTGAATTACATATGTACATGAAGGCGCCAATATCAAATAAGGGAACTCATCACCAAGTATAGGTGACAAGCTAAAGTCTAATAACTCTACAAAAATAAATTAAATAACTATGGATATGAGGATAATTTCCTCATTTTGGTTCATACTGATAGTGTACAGGGTTTACATTACATTTAATTATTAAGTGTAATGCAAAAAGGAAGGATTTGTAGTTGTACGTATTGGAAGGGGTATATAAAGTAATTAAGGTAATTAGCATAGGATATACACCTGTTGTGTTTCATTAGTATAATTGTAACACAAATTGAATGTCTACGGAAACACAGCAGGTACCAAACTCAAGCGTATGTAAACATGTACAACTTGTGTGATTTGCATTTGATCTATTCCATAGAATTTGTAATTGGCTATAACACCAGTGGTAACATCTATAAGACATGACTGATTCTAGCACCATACCGATACTAAAAGGACACAAAGGCTACTTTTCAGGGGTTTCCTATGAATTCAGCCTTGCCTTTACTCATATTAGTTACTTCAATTTATATTCAGTCATTTTAAGATTTTATATCCAACATTCATGTGCCTTTCAAGGTTTTTAACCTGTTTCATTGATTGCCATCTCTAAATCAGCTAGCCAACAATTCTGTGCGTAATTGTCATCCTGTGGTTTGGCTTTAAAATACCCGGTTCTACTAAAATTTATTCAATGAAAGCCAAATATGTGACCTTTTCAGCACTATCATTGGTCTCGAATATGCAGGCCTACAATTTTCATGGCGCCTTTGTGAAAAAAAATTGCCCGTTCTTTCCTACCCACCCTGTATGACAAACCATGCTTGATATAGATAGTTGAAGATGGTAAGATTTAATAATGTAATGTATTAACTTGTAATCTAAGCAGTGAAAATGTTTGTAATAAGTATCCTCCATCTTATATGCGCATCAACTGAAGCAACTGAAGCACAGCACCGGTCAGCGAAAATCACTGTCACCCTTCATTTTTGTATTATCATTTATTGTATCATAAGTATGAATGTGATGTCAGTAGCATATAACATAAATAGACACAGTATGTATCCATGAATGCAGACATTTGTCTTTGTACATGCTTGCACATACGCTAGTGTGATAAGAGCCCAGCGGGTGATAATACATTGTAGTAGCTGTAAGCATGTCTCTTGAGGAACATAGATGCAATCTCAAAAGTTTGTGTATTAATTTCGTCCAAACAAATGACTTTATTTGACTTTCTATTGAGTGTGAAACTAAAAAAAAGAGTACAATTGATCCTAGCCTAAATAAATATGATGCTAAAGCTAATACATGGTTTAGCACATAGCATTACCATATGTCTGTCACTCAACAGTTTTAACCCACTAAGAGGCTTTTGAATGTTTCCGTGGGATATGTATAAACACAAATAAAATCATATAATGCAAAACTCTCAGGGGTAAAAATCCAGTTACAATTGCAATGTTTTAGAATGCAATAATTTGCTCAATAATCATAAGAGACATGCTCAAATATGTGTGAAAACTGATAAGAGAAGAAAACGAAAGCGGTCACGATTATGGTTCTCTTAGGAATCCAATTGGGTAACAATCGTCATATAATATTTGTGTGAAATAAAAATAAGGTTTTGTCACAAATTTGAGGTGACAGTTTCACAAATTGTTTTAAAATTGCGATGAAAGATGTAGTCTGTGCAAATTATGTGTTAAGCTAATGGCACCATGCCTGTTTATATCAGCTCTCCAGAGAGTTTGCTGGTTTTGCAGTGTGAAACCCGTATGCTACTTAGTCAGCTTTGGTCACTGGTCAGTCTGTTTCATTCATTGGCCTCTACCCAATAGGTAGATCTATACTACATTTTCTTTACTAGACAGGAATCAACCTACAGACTATACTCTTGATTGCTTCACACCCAAAAGATAATGTTATTTAACACACACATATATTTGAATAAGTTAAAACCATGAACTACTTTTCTGATTGAGTCAAGTGTTTAACTATAACTTAGGCACTTTTAGATATGTGATTGCCAAGAGCGGTATTTGATAATAAATTAGTGCAAATAGTACTGCAGTACTGCATGTTTTAAGGGGTAGACCATAAACGGGCCTCATTGGCTTTCCAGTCTACTCCTCCATATTGTGGTTTTTTATATGTGATTTGATGTATTTTTTATATGGAAATAAAGATTGATACTTGATACTTGACTAAATACTTGCGGCCTATTCGTGACATTCTGAAAAAAATTGTCTTTCACATTGTTGAATCAATTTTGATTCTAATTTTGACTCCATTTTTTAACTACCCGTAACTTTTGTACAAACCAGCCATAAAGCAATCGGGTAAATAGTTTTCAAGGTGATATTTGCGTTGTAAAATATAGCTAATAAACTTCTTATCAAAACCATCACTACCTTTTCATTTCCTTTCAAGTACCTGTAACATCCTCTGATAAAGCCTAGGGGGAATAGCTTAAATTGGTTTAAGGGAGAATGAAATCATTTAAAGGATTTTGGTAAATACTAAACTTTTTTATGCAGTTTATATTATTTCATAAAATCTGGTTTTAAAAGGACTACACTTGAAACTATGCAACAAACAAACAAACCCAGCCAAGCTTTAACTTACGACGATATTCAATGCATTTATTCATGCATGGAATGGAACCAGACACCTCACTTTGTATCAATAATAAAGGTGACATAGTCTATGCACAAGATCATTGCTTGTTTTGGTATGCAGTCCTAAAAGCAATTAACCGGGTGGTTCACTCTTGATTCCAGAATTCAAGTATGAATATTGTAATGTGATTGATAAAATACATATTTATTGTATGACATTTTAGTCACAGTAATACTGGGGCAATTAGTGTGTTCAATCATTATTGATATAGTCTGTAATTAATAGATGTTTAGCCACTGAGGGGTGGGCATGAGGAATTGCTATTGAGTAGTACCTGTTAGTTGTGTAGGTGCCATTAGCGGAGGTTGGTGACATCTACAGAACTAGTGACACTACTAAAATGAGCCCCATGACTCCTAATAAAGGCATAATTTAACAATTTAATGACTTGTATTTGTCATAGCTTACTAACTCCTTCCCTATTCTATTTCTATTTACAAAAAAATCACTCATATTCCTTTCATTCTCACTTGAGATAAATGATTACATAAAATTGATGCATTACTGATGACAGACATTTATGTTTCGCCAGACTGTCCTGTCCTGTCTAATTACATTACCCGTCATGCATCATCCCATGAGGACCAGATTACCCATCATGCACCATCCCTGGAGTATTAACCATATGGTCATTAATAATCTGATAGGAAATGCAAAGGGTGTGAAAACTGCAACATAAATAACCTAAAATAACACACAACATTTAACTTGAAACCAGGCGTTGATGTCTAGACTTATTGCATTTATAGCAGCCTGTTTCATGTCCCTATTGGAACCCGCTTCTTTTTGCCCTAATACTTGCCATACATGTAACGTTTTCATGAGCAGCGTAAAATTTGCCTCAATTGAAAACAAGTGCATAAATTATTGAAAAGACATCCATAAGGTCTAATATAAATGTTATTATTGAAATAAATGTCATTTGTTTAACTGATCAATCTTAAAATTGACAAGTACTTAGCATTTTTAAAAGCATTTTAAGTTTTCAGGATTACTTTTATGATGTGTCTCATTTTAAAATTTAAAAAACAAGCTGTTGAAAACTGCTGATCAATGAACAATAGCCTGTTCGATCTTAGCAGGCAAAATGGCTAACAGGATTAAAGTTCAAGCCCCAAATTTCTTTTGATATCTCATTTTTAGACACAAAAATATTAATTACATTATCAGACAGAGGCTAGCATTATTATTCTATTAAGAGCATCGTTAAAAGTGAATGACATGTTATGGGAAACATAAATAAGGAAATAAGGAACAAAATAAGAAAACAAGAAAGAAAAACCACACACACATATAAAACCTGCCTTGTCTTAGCTAAATGAGGTTTTTTAGGTATAATTAAATGAGTGTTGGCTTTCTAATCAAGTGTTTTGCTCTGGCAAGAAGTGATTCTAGGGAAGTTTCAATTTTCATTTCGTATTAAACAGGTATCCTGTGCTCAATGACCGGCCTCCAATTGGTCGATTTATAATCTGTGACCCAAAAATAAACAATAAATTATACTTTTCCTCAAGTTTTAAAATTGACAGTTTGAACTGAGTAGGGTTTTTTTGTATATAAAGCGCAAATGTGAACAAAAGCCCAACAGACATTAACAAGGTTAATGACCAGAGTGATTAAAAATCAAACTGGTAACTCTCGAAAGAGAGTTCTGAAAGGCCAATCAATTGGTTCACTGCAACTCAAAAAATATGCAAATATGGTTTGACTTTTACGTAAACAGAAATTGTCTTTTTATTTCAAAATATTCACAAACTTTCCTTTCTACCCGTTTCCATTTTAATAGCTTCAATCTTATCAGTTTAGGTTTCCAGAGGGAAGCTATAAAAGGTCATTTATTTAATTTCCAGACTGCATCACAGAACTGAATATTGTTCTTGTTTCATCAAATGGCATGGGATACATCAAGTTTGATCAAAATTGGAGCATGTCTTATATTTTACCCCTGTATAGTTCAATGACCCATAGTGACCCTTTCCTGACGTTTGCTGCTAAGGTCATAATTGACTTTTTTCTTGTCTTATAATAAGACATCTAATGCAAGAAGTCCAATCAAAATCGGAGCATGTCTAAAATGTTCCCTCTATATCAATTAAGATTCTGCCAGGATCCGATCGATAAAGATTCTGCTAGTATCGAAATATCAGGCCCTCTCATATTCATTACATTAAAACAGCTAATAAGTGAGTCAGCTTCATCATAAGAAGGTATCTTGGCACCATGACTACTGTTTAAACAAGGTCTTCTAAAAAACTGGGTGGACAAGTGTCAAAAGGATGAGAAGACTTGATATTGGTTTTGTTGACTTTTGTGGAAGTCGGCAAGAGGATCACTGGTGTGTTGTTTCTGGAAGAAAATCACCGAGACGTTATGTGAGCGATATGTGGTAAACATTACTATGGGGAAAAAAAGAAGAACAAAATATCATAATTTAAAATTTAATTTAAATTCCAATGTTTATTAATTACGAGAAAAACGTAATTTATGACAAATTCAAAAGTGCAACAAAATAACTTGGTTTTCCCGGGGCGCCAGGATTAATATAATGGAACATCAAAAAGTACCAATGTATTATACAAAAAAAAAGTGGCTCCACGCGGATTTGACCCGGGGTTCTCCGCGTGATAGGCAATGATCTCAACCACTACACCACACATTCTCATTACTTTCACTGGAGTTACAATGAATATACATCATTCAGACTCTCACTCAATAAACTAAATCGAAAATTAAATGTGATATTTATTTATTATTTAAAGGCTACATTGTCAATTAGAGCACCATTTTATTTACGGTAATAGACACATTTAATATAAAATATAATAAAAATATTAATTTCGCACTGAATAACTGAATTTGGAGGTATTTTCGGTTTTATTACGACCCAACTGGTCTCTATGGTGGCCAAGTTAACTTGTCCACCAAAAAACTGCTGATATCAACATACACATGAAATGGAGTGATGGAATGGATTTGAAGCTTGATCATCTTCCTTGAATCCATATACACCAAAACTTGACATATATAAATGATTTAAAAACATATCAGTTTGTATTCACAAATTGGAGGTCACCGAATCAAATACCCTTTCCGCCAAATGCTTCATTTTTTAAAATAACTACACAGTTAGTTTCTCTGTATATAACATTCCTAAATATATTTATAAAAGCCACATCTTCACGAATCCCCCGTATTCCCGTTTTTCAGGTTGTAATGAAAATGTATGCCTACTCCATGTGGCCACATAATCAGAAAGTTTGTATGGCTCAGATCAGTGCCAGAGCATTGATATTGATAATTGCCAACCATCATAGGAATGAATAAAGCATGGATGGCACTAAACAATATACTCGCAGTCTTAAGGAATATGGTTGGCTGTTTGAATCCCACTTCAGGTTAATTGTCTTTGCTGACCTGTATCATACTAACTATGAAATCTACTCATACTGATTATTTATCAAATCAGTTATGGTAAGTTTTGTTCACCAACAACCTTAAATGGTATAGCATTCCTTCAAACATATTTGATAGAGACTTGATACTGAAATCCCTCAAATTGACCTTTTAATCCAGAAAATGTGCCACTTACCAAAAGTACAAAGTTGTCCTATTTCTGTGACACATTCCCTCAACATCAAATATCCTTATGGAAGGAAGTTATTTCCCCTAATGCCCATGAAAATTTTCATTTTGCAAAAAGAAAAGCGAACATTCCGCGAGGAGTTTTCAATTCGAACAAAGCTTTTATTGTTTTACTAACATTAATATCGGATATATGAGCAGATAAGCCTTTTTATGACTTCTTGTTACAAACCAATACCATATCATGATTAATCACTGTAATTGTTACTAGGATAAGGCCAATCTTTTGCTTTTGTGTTGCCTTCTACGTCAATTTTGTTTGAAAGACAACAGATTTGTTTTACCTAATAACAGAAACTGAGCCTAATTGGACCTTTCTTTCTAAAAATGCTTTATGAAATTGACATTTCCAAACATTTTAATGTCATTCACAGCACGCAGTTGACTTTCACCTCATAATGGAGAAGTAGGACACCAGTAAAAGATGAGATCTCAATACTTTGGTATCAATCAGTTGGTTTTATCATTGTATGAAAATAAGGGTTAAGGCCGCGCGGCGGGGGGGGGGGGGGGGGGGGGCGGTTCATGTTCTATGGGTTCATAGACATCTCTGGTAGGGTCTTTTGGGGGGTCAAACATTTTGTGAAAATTGTAGTGAATTTTCAAAAATTATTCAAACAAAATAGAAATGTTTTTAAATGTCATTATATAAATTCAAGAAAATTGTGAAAATAAGAAATAAAGATATTGAATATTTTGAAAAAAGGGTCGCAATTGGGCCCATAGAGTGGGGGTGGGGCGTTGTCGCCTAGGGGATTTAGTATTAGGCATAGGATAAAATGTGTTTTATTTTCATCTGAATATCACATTTTGAGTTGAGCCATAACTACACCTGACAGATATTCCCCCTCACGTTCCGATTCATTACTATGATATGTACGGATATATTGCTATAATACCTTTCCTATCAAAACCTTTACTATTTATTGACATGCTGCTAGTAAAATCTGATTTAGAATCTAATGACGTAAAGCTGTACAATTTGTATACTTTTTGTCACGCTATGGGTGATACTTTACTTGTGAGGGTCATGAAGATATTTCTTGCTTATATACTTATAAGACCCTTGGTATGAATGAAAGAATATGTATTTCAAATATTTTGAATAGGTGAGTTTTGTTGACCCCAAATCCAAAGTCTTAAAAGTCTATTATTTCTTGTATTCACATGAAATGGCGGAAAATAAGTGAAATAGTAGTGAAACATCCACACACGTATTGTAGCAAAACCCATGTCCTAAAATAGTTTCAGTCAAAAAACTACATTGCTATTCCCAAGCAAGTCTGGATTCCTCAAGATCCCTTAATATGTTCATTATCTTTGATAAAAGTAGAGGACCAGATTCAGAAACTGGGGAAAGGTTCTTTTCCAAAAAAACTTGTCATGGATTTCTACATCATATCCTGTCACTTCATAACTTTTCATGCATAAGTGCATTTGCCAGAAAACAACAACAAAGCACCTGATTGGTTCAATTCAAACTGAAGAACTTCAAAGGATCCTCACGCTTTACTATTAGAAGTAAATCAACATGCCTGCCGCGCTCTTTAAAGCACTAATGTATCCATTTTTTGAAGCCCCTGTTAAGGGAATAGCTCGTATCAAATACTCTTTCTATAATGTGATACAATTAGGATTGAGCTATAAGTACACCTGACATATATTCCCGCTCATATTCAGATCCATTACTATGATATGTTTGGATGCATTACTATAATCCCGTTCCCATCTATTCCATCACAACATATTGACCTACTCCTAGTACATTCTGATTTAGACTCTACTTGACATATATAGCTGTATGATTCTCATGCATCCCAAACAAATAGTCACGCTATTGATGACCAGTTCTATCATGGACAGTAGAAGGCAATGGTTATATGTTAATTTCCCATCATCCTTTGCAAAGATTACACATTTTCAATACAATAATCTACATGGAAGGCTAATTATATTATTAAAGTCTCATTGTACTCTACGTGATAGTGTCAAATTCAGTTTACCTTTTAAATTACCATGAAATTGAGCAAGAAAATAACTAGTATGGTCAGTGCATTTCAGCACACAAACCGGTAACCTGGGTCACAGCAACAATGACGTGATCGCATTAAACTTTGTTGCGCTAACCTCAAATGACCCGTAACACTGAGCAAGTGATTAACAAATACACACAAAATCACACCCTTAAGGATAAAATATACATGATTAAATTGGTCACAGGCCCAACAAGTCGCCACTGAGCACGAAATGACCAGATTTTGATGCGTAGAGTTTGATCTGTCTCTCGTAGTCAGGATGTGTGGTTAAACACTTGTTGACAAACACAGATCCTCCCTGTGTTCATAGTAAAGGCCCCTTTCTATGCCAACTCACACAGTCTCTATGACACATTTCAATACTCCCTACAAACACCCAGGGGTTGATGAACTTGTACCTCTTAAAGATTGTAGCATAATCAACCTATTTAATAGAGATCAAAGTTGAACACATAATGTATAGATACTATACACTTGGACTTTGGCTAGTTAGATGAGATTGCCTAGTCAGGATGTGTAGCAACGACACTTGCTGACAAGCGAGGATAGACTGGGTGCTTAAACGCAACGTTTTGGGACAGTGACCTCGCAATGAGATCAGAGGTGTTAATCCAGGGTGGTGCCAGGACTCTACAATGGCAATGATAGGAAATGTAACAAGACAGCTGCAAACATGTTGAAATCTCTCCTTATTATGCAAATTTCAACAGTCACTTTGTGACGATATTAGCTTCTTTTTTAGTTTTATTAGATGAGAGACGGATTGATACATGTAAAGGAAAGCACTGGTTTTCAAGAGGGGTACAATATAAATGAGATATGTCACTATTGAGCTATTTATGGTCAGATTTGTCATGCACATTTATATCAGATTGGGTTTCTTTGCTATAGACAGATTTATAATCTTTTGGATGTTACAGGTGTGCACATGATTCCATACCACTCTGTATGATAGTCGCTCATGTTTTGGCAGGCATGTGTGCGTATGTTCTGAAACGTTAAAGGGATTGTAGTTCAGACAATAAGAAAAAGTATTTATGATGAAATGTTTGGTATAGATGGATTTGTGTTTAAATCTTAAGGACATTAACTAATGATACAGTAATATGATGAAGACTTTTTTCTTTTTGTAACAAGATCAACTGTATGATTAAAGCACTCTAGCGGGTATATATAACTTACATTCAGATGTATATGATATTACAAATTCAAAATTGAAAGTAAAATCAAAGTCATGGTGGAAACAGTTGACTTCACACCTCCTCAATGTAATAAGGAAGTTTGGGATTATTTAAGGGTTATATATGGACCAAGCTAAGTTCCCTCTCTAGGGAAACCCATACAAACCCCCTTCTATTTCAAGTTGATTAATACAGCACAACAGCACAATTCCTGACATGATATGTATGGTAATACGCTGAAATATGGCCTGGAAGACACATTTGCTGAGTGAAAATACAGTCCATAACAACCTTTCATGACAAACAGATAGGTATCATGGTTTATTAACAGTATACAAATCCCATAGTGTTGTATATTACATTGGTATAAACAACTCAGGGAACCCACAATGTACTGTGGGGTCAGCTGGTAATATCTTCTTTTTGTCTGGTTAATGAAAAAAATATCTTAATTGGGTAGGAAGAAAGCCAGTTGCTATTGTTTTCTATAGCTGTATTGTTTACCATAACCCTAACTCCACGGGTGTGTTTTGGGGAATAAAACTATCAGGGGTAAAAAATGTGGGTCAAATTTGAGGGGGAAGAGTGGGCTGCGCGGGATCTAACCCGGGTCGCCTGCGTGGATGTCTGGCATCACCTGATCGCACCATGGGGTCATGGTCTTAACCCAAATTTACCCTTTTGAGATAGGCATCCTATAATCTTAAGTAATTGTGTTGAAAACTCTTAATACAATTATTTAATCTTTCTTTATTGAGGGTAAACAGCTTCAGTGTCAAGCACTGCTTTCCAAGCAGGCCCTCATTTCACAGAGAAAAATACATAATTATTTACAATATATATACATGGAATATAACAACTATTTACATAAATATATATATACAGAACCATCAGATAAATTCAGCAAGGAAATGCAGAATTGTAATATACTTTAGAACACAAAATTTAAATTCCATGGATCTTTGTTTTAAATTGTTGCACTGACATATTCTCATGCTCGGTTCTGATTGTTGATGGCAAGTTGTTCCAGGCATATGCTGCCCTAACATGAAACGTTCGCATACCTGAGTTCGACTTAAATTTCGGTACAACCAAAGTATTACTTGTGTGATTTCTTGTTACATGACAATGGTTATTATGAACAAATTCAAACTGCATCGATAAGTATGATGGACTTACATTTCTTAAACATTTATACACAATTAGTAAAAGGTGATTATGCCATCTTTTATCAAGTTTAACCCATTGAAGTGCATCCATACTGCATTTCTTTCAGCAATGATATTCATTGATACAACTGAGGTGTCAACTTTACTATCTCATGTCAACAGCTTTTTTTCTGGATGCTTCAATTTAGATATGAGTTCTACATATATATCTTTATTTGAAAATAGCAATATATCTACACTTGGTTTATGGTATAACACAGCTTTTCTGTCAGCAGTGCTATGACAAACTCAGAAGAACCAAAGGTCAAAAGCCATATTTCCGTAAACATTTTTAGATACTGTTGTATAAGCTGTATCAAGATTAGATGATATATCATGCTTTTCTTTCATAAATTTGATTTCAATACAAATCTGAAGCTTATAACAATGTTTTTACTTTCTGCTCAATCATCATCTGTCTCTATACGTCCCTTCAAGTGATGAAGTAATATCAGAGTATATTCAAGCGATTACAGCAAAATTGTGCTTGTGTAATTCCAACACCATGGTGAATGTACACGCGATATAAAAGATGAATATCATTTCTTATGACTGTTGATCGAAATCCTTGTAACAAACCATGTCCATCTCAATTGTACCTAATTCTACAGTTTTCAACGATATCATATTATACATGTAAATCATAATTTTACTTCGGCATAACTTGTGGAGATGAATACAAAATATATCTCCCCATTTGGTTTACCAAGATAAACAAGATATACTTTCTTATACTGTAATGGAGATGATCTCCTTTCCCAGATCATCTTAACCCTAACCTTCTTCATCACTACAAAACACTTCACTACTAGGTGCTGGTAGCGCACACTCTTGTGGCGCAATCAGGCGGGTTATCATATTGCAAAGAAAATCTTAAGACTTGCAAGCTGACCCTATATAGTATCAGTGAATAGTGTCGATGCCTTTACAAATACTAATAATGGTAATTTATAAATACAAATAATGGTAATTTATAAAGCATATAGCACTGCGCTTCACTGCATAGCAACCAAAATAACATTTTGGTTTTTTTAAATGCATACAAAAATATACAAAGATGAGTAGAGTCACATCAAGCAAGAAGAAACAATTCTAAGTTTTTTAATTGCACGCCATAATTACAACATATTTACGAGAGAAATAAATAGAAATCTAAAGTGTTCCAAGTTTACAGGAATGAAGCCAAGTTGGTAGATGTTACCACTACTTAGTGCTATTATCGACATGTTGCTATTTTAGAATCTCGATATCGACATGATGTCGACATATTATGATCCAAATACCAAGCCGATTGTCCCCTCAAATTAATGTCCGCGATAGTAAAGAATATAACAGCAGATCAAAAATATCGCCAAGTCAATATGCGAAGTGGTGGGGGGGGGGGGGGGAACTAGCGTAGGCCTAATTACTTTTAACGATTTGCTATCGTTGGATATTGGGTTTTTCACAACTCTTGCCGATTTTCATTTATAAAAATCACTTTGCCGATTAGACCTACAATAGGCCACAGCAGCGCTATTACAATTATGTAAGATGCAGAGGCGCAGAGTTGCGCCAGGCTGCTTACCAATATCTGTGCTGTAACTGACCAATGCTTGCAGCCCATGGGTAGTGCTATTCTAAGATGACCACTACTTACTTGGCTTGTTGGATTAGCCTATAGTCTTATTCATGCTCCCTTGGACATTTCAGAATGTACACATGCATACCACAATAAGACATAACTGAATCACATGAAGATAATCCACCACACAATTATGTGTTCGGTCTATGAAAATAAAGCAAAACCTCCTGACAAAATGATGAAATATTGTTTTAACCATGGAATTAATCTCTAAACACAGATCTAAAATCGTTGAAAAATAAATTGAGTCAATTGACAGTTCCAAAGCAAAAGTGCCAAAGAAAGATCAATAAACCCTTCTTTTCCCTAGGTTCCAATACCTAGTGCATTCACATCAAAAAGGAGTGAGAATTATAATTCCTACTGTCAACCTTCATTAAAGGAAACCACACAGAAAGTATGACTACGTATTATGTACTATTAGTAATCCACCTGCTAATTCAATATCGGGACAGTTTGTCCGTCCACCACTAACTTATTAACCCTAAATTTCACAAATTCTTCTCATACTCCATCAATTTCAGACTCTTCAAAATTGTTATAATGCTTTTTTTAGAATCACACACATCTTTTCACTTTGAGTGTAATAGCAAACATTCAGAATTAGCTCAACGGAAATTGATTGCTACGGCCAGTGACCTGCCTAGAGGTGTTAATCTAGCAGCATGAAATATGATCTCAAGGATATAGCCTGTGACACGTGTCTAGGCCCCCAACACGATAGCAGCTAGCGTGGTGCACGATAGCAGCTAGCATGGTGGAGATAGCTTTTTTTTCCTTCTTGAGCCTATGACCTGTTTTGAGGTTACCTAAACACTTTTTCAAATTGGGGGAGGAGTTCTGATGGAGATTAGGTTGCGGAGATGTGCAACAAATGCGATTCAAATTTGTATGGTAAATGGATGAACGCTTTTCAAACCTACTTCTGCAAATTGATGAGTGTTAAGTATCCTTAGATGTTGATCATATATTAGTTGGTGTATTAAAACATTTGCGCACAAAACAAGATATCTTTAATTTTCAATTTGTCAGCAAGCACCTCAACCCTTCCTATAATATGTTCAAACGCATAATGTAGCCATTGTAACACATTATGTAGTAGTATGTGTATGTCCTAATCAACCCATCAATAGTGTCATTTGGCTGCACATTTTTATTTTTACATAGTTTCAATAGAAAGTTTTATAAAACTCACGATGGGTTTTGCAACATTTGAAAACATTATTTCTAACACGTGTTTCAGACTAAAAGATGATTTTTACAAGCACCGGAGACTTAACTTTGTCAAATACACCCATAGATTGCATTTCCAATAGGTATCCCAAGCTCTTTAGCACACACACGCACACATGGCAAGCGCGATAGCCCATCGCCTCTCATGAATAGACAGACTACACTGGTTACCCATACCGGAGCGCATCAAATTTAAGATCTGCATGTATGTCTTTAAATGCCTTCAGGGTAAACTCACCAGATTACCTTACACACTTTCTTTTTCATAAACTCAAATCTGCCACTGGACCCATTACACGTTCATCATCGGATACATCTCTTCTCACTACTCATATGGGGAAAAATCGTATTGGGGATAAATTGTTCTATGTTTCTGCACCCTCACTGTTGAACAGCCTAAAAAGACATCAGGGAGGCATGTTCACCGCCTAGTTTCAAGAAGATTTTGAAGTCACATTTCTATCCATCATATTGACTCTGTTTGCATTGTTCTTTTTTTTATTTTTTTATTTTTAGTTTCATGGCGCTTTGATCTTTCTGGAAAGGCGCCATATAAGTGTTGTTTATGTATGTCTGTATGAAGCTACACTTTGACTTTAAAATACTATCATCCTTTCCACTTTTGAAACCTTGTTAATCATATACATGTATATATGTAATACGAACAGCAGTTTCTACTAGTTTGATGATTATATCCTGAATCAACAATGCAATGAAATGATCTTACAGCAGATTAATTGCTCCTGCTCTTCATAAATTATTAAGATTCTTCAGTATATTTTGCTTACCAGTGACCATGTCACCTACCCTCATTCTTTGTACGCATACGGTATACGCCATTCAAGTATGTGTAAGTGATTCAGTACATTATTCCGTTATTGAGGCAGTGATATCAGTCTCACAGAAGTGAAATAGACAACATTTTAAAAAGTTGCTATCATTACGAGGGGTATCATAAAGTTTTAGAAATCACCCAGAAGTGAAGGAGCCAGAAACTTTATTTTGATGCGTGATCCTTCAGACATCTTTACAAAGTCCCTGTGCAATGTCACACATTTCTCCTACATTTTTTTACCTGTCCACAGACTGCCATTGTAGAGATCCTCAGATTGACTGCCATTGATTGATTCTCAGATTGCCTCAGATTGTGTTATTCCCAAAAACAGCAATAAATAGTTTAAAGTTTTGACAGAAAGGGGTCAAAGGTCATTACAAACAAGCTTGGTGTCAATAATACTATGGGTAACATGGGGTGTACACAGATTGACATCTGATGACCCCTACATGACCTTTGACCCTTTCTGTCAACACTTTAAACTATTTGTTGCTGTTTTGGGAATAACACAATCTGAGGCAAACTGAGGATCAATCAATGGCGGTCAATCTGAGGATCTCTACAATGGCGGTCTGTGGACAGGTAATAAAAAGTGGGAGAAATCTGTGACTTTGCACAGTGCCTATGTAAAGATGTCTGAAGAATCACAAATCAAAATAAAGTTTCTGGCTCCTTCACTTCTGGGTGATTTCTAAAACTTTTTGATACCCCTCGTATATCGTCACTGTTCTGTCAAAACCTTATATCTCCATCTGGCCCTTCAGGATGTATAAAGTAATACTTCATATGAATAACTTTTAGGCAAACTGCTCTAAACAAGTTCATGGGCCAAAAAACATATTAAAACATTGTAGTAGTTCTTGCCCCAGAAATGTATAAAGCAACACTTCCTATGCATAACCATTGGGCAGTTTTACTTTATACATGTTGAAGGGCCGGAAAAACATTCAAGGTTTTGACAGAACAGTGACGATATCACAATGCTCATGGTAAAGCCACTCTTTCTGTTAAGGTTTATGTCTCCAATGAGAGATGCAAAAAACAAAAAGGCTGGCATTGACACCCTCCCTGCCTAATATGATGAAATAGCAGAAAAGCAACAAAAACCCATTACTCCAAAGAAACTACTGAATATGGCTAGACATGTGGTGAGAAAATTGCCTAATTCAATTAGTCGTTTATGGATGTATAAATACTTACTAGTAATCCCCCATTCCTCTGAATGTTTACCAAGTACAATGCTGTACTAGATACGAGACTGTGTCATATACATTACTTAGTCTATTTGTGCTGTGTTTATGTATATGCTGTATGATGGGTCATTCTTAGGCTAGTTTAAATTTGTCTTATCTCTGGAGGGTGAATTCAAAAAGATGTAAAGGAATTAATTCAAATTCATGAATGTGCTCATACCCCTGAATGACTGCACACTATTTTGCCCAAATATCTGTTCCTAAAGATATGCATGCCTCAAAACATGCACGCATAGTAGCAATTTTTTACTATTAAGATAAGTCCAGCCATACCCAAGATACAATTTGGTTTTAAACATGCTTCTAAAATAATATTCCTGAAGATATGCGCAAAGCGCCTGAAAATTGAATATTATTTTGTAAATTTGGTTCAAATTCCCGACTGACATCTTGAAAGTGGATAGAAATTAAGTGAAATTCTATAGATTCCCTGAATGGGTGGAATTCCCCAACCTCCAGATTATAGTCAAAGGTGGGTGGGGGCAAGGCTCAAGATAACAGTTTCTTTTTCCCGGGAGCTACTTTTTATCAAAAGTAGTGCCCTGATCAGGGGGATTTATTGAGAACCGGGAGCTACTTTTAGCTTACCGGGAGCTAACCTTTTATTAAATCAAATAAGCTTAAGCGAAATTCAAATGTTTTGGGCAATCTTCCCGGGCGCTGGTTTGGTCAAAATACCAGCGCTCGGTTGTTTATTTTTTAGCATTACCGGGCGCTTTGGCAGAAGGACCGAGGGGTAAAAATCGCCCAGCGCCCGCTTATCTTGAGCCTTGGGTGGGGGGGGGGGGGGGGGGGGGGGGGAGCATAGGCAATTCTGGCTTCCTGGTCCCTCCTTTGGACAAAATACAAATATTAAAAATTCAAAAAAAGGAGGAAAGCACAATTTCAATTTTTGGGATACAAGGGCTTCTAATTACTGGTCAATTGCCTGATGAAGTATGATTGTTTTACACATTACATTGTGAGATTGAGTTAACAGACATCAATAATCAGTTAAGACCCTAAGACATATGAGTTTATTCATGCTTATGACCAATTAAGGTCTGGTTACATTTTTTAAAAAGACTAGTTAATATTCACTCATTTATTTTAATACGGGATTAATCAAGGTAACGGACATGGGCCTCACATAAAAAATAACTAGGGAGCAAGACATTTAATGATTTTCAAAAGCTCACCTTATCCACAATGAGGATTTCTATCAATATTTTTAACATAGATTGTTGTCAAACTGTTCATGACCATGACTACAACCTTTTCCCTGTCAAATGTTGACATATTTGGGAAGCATTCTTTATTAAACAACTAATTACTTCACAAAATCATAAATCATCACATAGCTACATTATCCAAGACTTGTCCATGACTTTCGGTATTTGTTCTGTTTATGGACTTGGTTTTGTATATTCCAAAACGTCTCCAGCTTTACTAACACTGCCAGATTGATAATACCTATTATTGTTCATAAATACTCTTACAAGTTCATTAAACTCCCTCCTACTTCCTTTACATTGTACATATTGATTTCAACAAGAGCATTGCCAGTTTTGATGTTAAATCTATGACTGCACACAATTTTGGTAGACAAAAACATGTATGTCTGTTTTATATTAAGACCTCACATCCTATCCTAATTTATCACTAAAAACCATAAATCAATCCACTTAGCTAATCAGACATAAAACTACAAAAAAATTAGTTCAAATGATTCCATTTCAAGTTAATCCCTGTCCACCAATCCAGAAGGGCTGCAGGGACTCCTATAAGTCAATGACATCTCAAGTTTCCTCGACAAAAAGTGCTCAAGAAATCTAGGCCGGCGAACTGACCTGGCCTACTTATAAGTTTGTATACATCTACCATGCCACAACGTTATATGCCTACCTGCCTGCTTGGGAGTTGCTTGTTTTCATAGAGTAGCGATGATCGCTACATCTGTTGCCAAAAGGTGATAATGTTTTATTTCTGTGTTATGTGACAGATTTATAATGTGCAAGACTCACACTTCTTTTATATAATATCCCAAGTTAATGCTGTATTCACTCTGTGAAGAGGTTCAATTGCAAATGCTAAGCAATGATAAGACTGAAATAGCAATTGGCAGGGCTGAATACTGTTGGTGAGGGATAAAACCTATGATTGCATTCACAACCTCCCAAAATATCTTTAACAAAGGCGCTGTCACACACTTCCGATGTACCTTCGCCGGGACTAAACAGAAGCACACAATTACAACAGTGAGAAAATCGGTGGAGTTCCGTCGAGAAAGCACTTGAAAAATAAAGGTACTGTCACACTCAGCCGATTTGGCTCGCCAGAGTTATACCGGAGCACAAATTTGGCGATTTTCGGGGCATCGGTACTAGTACGGTAGCGCAACGGTATCACATCGCTAAGAATGGTAGTACATCGTTAGTACATCGGCAGGACTATGGTATCCCATGGGTGCCGTTATGGTACACTTTTGAGGCCATCGGAGGCCATCGGAGAGCCGCCGATCCATTACGGGGCGCTACCGGTGCTCTACCAACATTAAGAAAGACATACCGGAGTACTGCCGTTGTAGTCATGTTGCTCGCTCCGGAAGCGCAACGGCAGACATTTTTGAGCATGTTCAAATATGTCTACCGTCGCCTGCTGTTGCTAATTTTTTCGCCGATGTTCTGACGATGTGCTACCATTCTTAGCAATGTGATACCGTTGAGCTACAGTACTAGTACCGATCCCCAAAAATTTGCCAAATTTGTGCTCCGGTATAGCTCTGGCGAGCCAAATTGGCTAGGTGTGACAGCACCTCAAGATTTACTGCCTAAATAAACGCCTATTTGCTGTTGTAGGTTGACAACAAAATTGATAATTGCTAGGTAATCAGTTTATTCTAGACATATTCTAAACACTATCAAAGTAATTGTCATAAAATGCATGAGTTGCTCACAAGAAAAGAAACAATTCATGAAACAGTAACCATGGTAAGACATATTCACAATGATGGCATATTCCACCAATGCCATTCATAGACATGTCCCTGATAATGTTAGTTACAGGTAGGTCATATTTGGTATGTATCCATGCTTGATGCTGGTGGACAGGGGAAAATAAAACTTTTGTGCATTTATCTCTTAAACCTGTTCAGCAAAAAGTGCTAAATGATAAAACAACTTCTATAGTCTATTTCCCATCCTCTAGACAGTGACTTCACTGTGTCATTGACTATCTGCAGTTCATAATCTTGCCATGCTAGCATTTACATGCATGCTTACAAAGACAAAAGATAGTGTAGGTAAATATTGCGCCTGTAAAGTTACATCATTGTCAAGAGGAAGTTAAAGACAATAGTGAACATCTTTCTTAACCCATTTGTTTTTGCTTGAGGCTTACTTACACCAATCACTAATTTGAGAAAGAAACAATGCACACAGATATTGCCTTATGTCCCCCCATACTTACATGCGGCATCATTGATCCATTCAATAAATGAGGGATCATACTCCTTGAAGTATCCAAACACATCTTGAGTACTCATTTCATCCACACCTTTTACATATAATGCTTCTGGGCGTATCTCTTCACCATCTGACAACAACAATAACAATAAAACATAATATCAGCATAATTACATACTATGATTGATTCATCTACCTCTGTAGTGTTGTTGCACCTTTTTATCATACACATACATGTATTTCTCATGTGGGGGTGCGTCTGTAATTACCTGCAAACGAGGATGCACACCAACTTTTTACATTCCAACTGCGGACGCACCACCAAATGAGGACGTCCTCGTTTCCCTGATATGTGCAAAGTATTGCAAACAACATAAAAACGCTATCAAAACAAGGTCCTCTTTGGTGATACTCTCCCCCATACACCCATTAGGCCTCTGTTGGATAGCACAGTCTAGTTGGCGGTTTGACACCCAACACAACCGCCATTTTGGTCCTCGGTGTGACAGTGTGTGTCCAGGTAGGTGGGTCCTCATTTGGACAGTACTACACTTGGTCCTCGTTTGTGGGTCATTACAAGCAGGGGTGTATGTGAACACTTGATCAAAGATTAACCCAAATATTCAATAGTAAATTGAATAGTAAAGTAACTTGTCAATCATGGGACTACACTCTAACATTATAGATAACAGAATATGAATTGCATAGCTCTTGAGAAAAACGCAAAGGAAGATAAACATATTGAATTAAACATTGATGTATTGATTGCGAATATTTCCATGAATATTATATAATTTGTAGCTAATAGACATTGAGATGAGTGTCTCAGTTTTACATTGAATTTAAGGTACAGAGTACAAGCACAGACTTAACTGGCTCATTTACAGTAAATTTACCTTTGGTCAGTATGGTCAAGATTGTATTACGGGACTCTGATGAAAACTTTGTTGCAAACCCGCTTGTGATTCGCAGCACAAGATCTGATCACTTTGCTGTGAAATGCGTCTCGGATATCTCACGCCCAAATCTGACAAAGCAGTGCGTTCGTTATAGACCTCTTCGTAACATCAACTATCAAGATCTTCGTAGAGACATTCTTTCATCTGATCTATCAGACCTGGTCAATGAAGGATCTAGCGATGTTACGCTACTTGTATACAACACTGTCCTTCGTGAACTGTTAGATAAACATGCTCCAGTGGTAGAGCGAATCATCTCACTCCGCCCTCACGCACCCTGGTATAATGATAGTCTGCGTGAAGCAAAGAGGAAAAGGAGGCAACTAGAAAGAAAATGGGTTCAATCAGGACTTCACGTTGACAAGGAAGCTTTCCGAGCAAACTGCAACGAGTACCAAATGTCTCTTGAGAAAGCAAAGACTGAACATTACAGAGACAAATTTGCTGAAGCTAACCAACGACAGCTATTTAATATGGTAGATAAGCTGTCTACTGTTAAATCATCTGGTGCTCTACCCTCTCACGATTCATTGGAGTCCTTGACTTGCCGTTTTCATGACTATTTTGACACAAAGGTAGAGAAGATTCACGAGGAATTAGACGAAGCTGATACATCTCCAATGTCTGTCAATGTCAATGACTCATGCACAACTAACTTTCATGAGTTCAAGCCGATCTCAAACGAAACTGTGCGTATGATCATAATGGAATCTTCAAAATCTTTGTGCGCTCTAGATCCCATTCCAATGCGGACGTTAGTTCACCCAGAGCTTCTGGATGCAATTGTGCCAATCATCACAAGAATCATCAATGCATCTCTCTCTAAAGGTGACATTCCACCTGCCCTAAAGGAAGCGTTAGTTAAGCCATTGCTGAAAAAGTCCACTCTCGACCCGAATGAACTGAAAAACTTCCGGCTCATTTCAAACATACCGTTCTTATTCAAGACTCTTGAACGAGCTGCCGTCCAACAACTCCAGCAGTATTTGTCTGAAAACGAACTTAATGCATATCACCAATCAGCGTATCGGAAACATCACAGTGTGGAAACTGCCCTTGTCCGTGTTACAAACGACATTCTGCAGGCAATTGATTCCCATAAACACGTTGTCATCGTCCTCTTAGACTTATCTGCGGCGTTCGATACGCTTGATCATGCTGTACTTCTGACTCGTCTCAAGAAACGTTACGGTATCAACGGCATTGCTTATCGCTGGCTGTCGTCATACTTTACCGGGCGTCGACAATGCATCGTCATAAACGGAGTGCGTTCTCAGCAACGAACTGTTCCATATGGTGTACCTCAAGGCTCAGTCATCGGGCCAATGGGGTTTTCCCTTTATTCCTCGCCGATTGAAGACATCATTGAAGCTCACGATCTTGCATCTATGATATATGCTGATGACTCTCAAGTTTACTTTACATTCAGGCCACACGAGTCCAATTCCAGCGCAACCGCATTGAACGTTGAATTAGCGATATCAAAAGCTGGATGATCACAAATAAACTTATGCTCAATGACAGCAAAACAGAGCTCCTCCATCTCACCTCTCGGTTCATTAATGAATCGATCAATGTTACTGTTAACGTTGGTGATGCAACGGTTCACCCTCTGCCTCTGCACGCAACTTGGGCGTTATCATTGATGAAAAAATGACTCTATCCCAACATGTCAGCAACGTCTGCAAGAGTGCTTCATTCGCTCTCTACAACATCGGCAAGTTCAGAAAATATCTAGACCGGGCTTCTACAGAGAAACTTGTTCATTCATTTGTTACCTCACGCCTAGATAACTGTAATAGCTTGTTATTTGGACTCCCTAGCGCAGATCTTGACAGACTTCAACGAGTGCAGAATTCTGCCGCTCGGTTAGTTACTCGTGTTGGAGGTCGTGTACATATGCAACCTGTTCTGCGTCAACTTCATTGGTTGCCGGTCCGCAAACAGATTATCTTTAAGATGATCCTACTGACATTTAAGATCATCCACGGATTAGCACCTCGATATCTGGTTGAACTGCTGACTATCTACACACCAAGTTGCTCACTGCGCTCCTCGACGGAAGTACTCTTGAAACCACCATCACATAAAGCCATTCGAACATCAACCTATGGGTACCGTGCATTCGCAGCCGCTGCTCCAATACTATGGAATCGCTTGCCCGCAAAAATCTGTGCAATAGACTCACTCACATGTTTCAAATCAGCTCTAAAGACATTCTTGTTTAACTCCTCTGACGATGAGTAATTTTTTCATACTGTATAGCGGATCTTAGAATATTGTACTCTTGGTTTTATTTTTCCTGCATCTGTATATTATACTTGCAGGTTTTTACATGCTGTGTGATTTTTACCTTACTGTATCATGGTTTTTTAGTATGATGTCTGTGTAATATGTATCTTTTTATGATGTATTGGCATATAACTTGTTGTAGTTTAAGACATTTTGCCATTGTACAGCGCCTTGAGGTGTATTCGTAAGGCGCTTTAAAAATGCGTTTTTATTATTATTATTATTATTATTACAGTGATGTAGTTTAACAGCACATGCGCTGGTGTATCATGTACCCACACAATCCAAAATGAATACACTCGTTCAAAAATACTACACCATTGGAATATACTCTACATCACTGTATAGAGGTAAATCAACAGTTTATAGCAAAGACCAATGCTGGACAAGGATTATTCTGATTTTGGGCTGACTACAGGCTTACATGTATTTCTTGCTTTATGAATTGTACTTAACATTGTGAATGTTGCAACCACAACTTTAAATCATTTTTGTAATAAGGTCTACATAAACTATCCAGAAAAGAGTCAAGAAAAACAAGTTTTTTTTGTGTTCAAGTAGGCTGTGATTGAATGCATGATAAATGTAATGGTTTATTAAGAAAACACACTGTATGTACATTTAATATGCCATAAACATCATTGTATCATTTCATACTCATATTATAATTGAAATTTCCATGCCTTGAACATGTAACTCAAAGTTTACATAAATCAACCCATTTGCAGCAATTTTATGTTCCTATTATTAATAGACTTGTTCCATAAACACTCATATTTTAAGAAAAATAACTATGCACTGAGGAATTGAGAAAGGACTTATAATTACCAGAGAAAATTGTTCTTATTACTAAACAGGATATCAGGCTCCCAAGTGTACATACACCCATGGACTGTTAACTATCTAATTCTATGACATTAGGAAGCATATTGTGGGCCAGCAACAAATTATCAAGTTGATTGTTACTGTTAAAGTTGTATATTTATAGGCTAGCGATATTGTGCTGTGTTACACAGTGTACACATGGTTATATTAATAGGCTAGCGATACTGTGCTGTGTTACACAGTGTACACATGGTTATATTTATAGGCTAGCGATACTGTGCTGTGTTACACAGTGTACACATGGTTAGAATAACCACCTGAACACAACATGCCAAATTCCCATCCTCTAAACCCTTTTTTGATTGGATAAAAAGAGCTACACCATTTATTCAGCCAGTCAAAGATGCAGTAAGAGGTCTGATTTTTATCATTTCTTGACAAACTTCATCTGCAAAGCACTTTTGATATCCCTGGTTTACTCTTTTCGGTGCCTAGTAGTAAAACGGGCTGAAGAAATACATTTCAAAACAATAAAACACATTTTAACAACAACAAAAGTAAACCATAATAACGTCCCCACGCAATGTGGTGAATCAATTATAATGAACTGTTAATTAAAAACTTAAATCTTTTAAAGATTTAAATTAAAGATTAAATTTTAAAATATTTTTAAAAATTATTTTAGATTAATCTAAAATAAAAATGTGCAACAGAATAGTCTTAGGAACCGGTGACTGTAACTTATACAATAAATATACTTAGTAAATCAACCAATAAATGGTTAAATCCCAAACATTGCCAAATAAGATGGGTAAACACAAAATACACCCTATTGAAAAAAAATAAGAAAATTTAATGAAAAGTAAATGTAAAACTGCTTACAAATTCACAATGCTATAATTACCCCACCAGTGCAGCTAGATCCTAATATCCTGTATTATAGCGAGAGTATATTCCTTGGTTCTCCTCTATCACAACACAAATGTAATGACACAAAATGCTTGATCTTCCAAAGTATGAAGCACATCCACAGAATTTGTGTCAACACCCTCTCTCAAACAGGATGTCTTGTGTACAACAAAACGCAACTTTCGCCACCATCAACACTTACGCTACATCGCTCATGTAGTTAGTCAGTCACTCAATGATCAAAACTGCCCCTGACCAATGAGAACTGCACAGAGTGACTATAAACTGACCAATCAGTGACTGGGATTGCATGCAAGTGTCGAGGCTTTATAGCGAGCGAGGCCTTGCTCACTCGCCATAGAGATGTCTCATAGAAGACCTTTCTGTCTTTTGTAGTAGCCCACGGTTGGTTTCCTTCCACAAATTATCTTCCAGTAATGAACAAGTTGCGGAAGGAAGCAACTCATAGTTGGAGCTTACCCTTTGGAAGTTACGGAAACCTTACCAATAATTGCCCCTGAATTCAGTAATTCCTGTCTGGTTAGTGTGATCGAAACTATCTCCTGCATTAAAGCTGCTGTATGAATTGCCATCAGTATGACCCAATGCCTCATGAAAGTTACTTTATTCCAGTGGTGAAGCCTTTCAGTAAATTGAAGTTTACAATATCATGCCACATGCAGGAAAGTCTTGCATTTTGGTAATTTAAATATTATGTTGATATTTATACTTTGCTGTCCTTTAAGTATCTGAAGCAAGAGAGCGTGGCAAAGTGTACTAAGAAAGGTTATGTAACCTTTAGGATCTAACAACAATAGAAATAGTATAGAAGTTCTTGATCCTCATGTAAATTTGATGGGTATCTTCAAAAGAATGATCTACAAATTGATACAACCAAAATGAAAGCGAATTCTAGCCTAAAATTCTTGGGGCAGCAAGATGAAGCGTTCTGTTTGGTAATTGAAGTATTTACATTAGGTCGTCCTTAGGGAAGGGTAGATGCCCTGATTATGATCTGCAGAATAGCTGTGATCATGATATGGACTATTTCTCTGTCATGATTCAAATAAAGTAGTCATGTCTGTTTTTTATATCACTGCACTATGAATTACAGATGATAAATGAAGTAGCTTGTTTTTAAAAATCATATCATCAGATGTCTGCAAAGTTTGCTTTCTCTTGGGTTTATGCATGTTCTATACCTATTTCAAACCTGAGCCACATTTACATAGTACCCTGAAATCTAGTAATATTACCCTTTTCCTATGATGTGGTCTAGAAAATATCTATAGTAAAGTTTTTCTCAATTTTAAAAGTAATTAGTGCTATACAGGGTGTATGTGTACAGTCACATCAAAGGGATGCATTTGTCTGGATCTACATGTCACTTATTTTAACAAAACATCATAAAAAGTACTATAGTGTGATTGGTTCTAAATTGGCGAAGCCTCATTACAGCAGCGAATGAATACAGAAGGCAACAAGCGCACTGTGTATCATATACGGGACGCGTGCGTGCGAGTGGCTATATCGCACATGTAAGCTTGGATTTTTTTGCGTGCGGAGAGATTTTTGTTGTTGTTTTTTGTTGTTGTTTTTTTGTTGTTGTTGATTTTTTTAAATTTTATTTTTAATTTAATTTAATTTTTTTTAATTATTTTTTTGTTGTTGCCAATTTGGAACTGATTAAACTATAGGACCTATGAGTTCTATTGTGGTATGTGAACAATCTATCACTGTGCTCAGTTTACTAAATTGGGATGGACAATGTTAAAACATTTCTGGATGTGATAAAGGATTAATTTTATTATTCCAACCCCAAGATTGTGTGGTACAAATTAATGCAATAGGAGCAACAAGTAACAGCCGACAACTGCATAATTTTGTTGTGACTGCACACATATGCTCAAATACTTTAATTAAGAGCTATAGAAAAGTAAACGAAAAGTATCTGACCTGGTGCTAATATGCAAATGTATTCAAAAATATTTGGCACCTCGTCAGGAACTTTTGCCATTTAGGTGTATATAGTTACCAATGGTTGACCCTGGACACAATATCACTGATGATATGTCCTCCCTCAATGGTGGTTTCCTGGCTGAACCTGAAGCGCCCCTAACAGCCCCTGCTTCTGGCGGTGGTTTAATACCAAATATACCAAATCGCTTGGCCCTTTTGATTCGTCTTTGTTTGGATTCCTGTAGAGCAAAAAGGGATATCAGAAGATAAAGCAAATGTTAATATTATCTTGTATGATGAAATATTGTGTTTAGAATACAAGATTTTTAAATTATGCCATTTTATGCAGAAGATTAAAGATTAAAAAGAAGACACAATTTTAATGATGTAAACATTTTCCTTGAAGGAACTACTTCCAAAAACATGTGAACAATATTTGAAGATGTTTAAAAGGTATTACAAATAACTTTTTGTTAAGAGTTACGGCCATGCATCATCCAATTTGAAGTTCTAAAGTAGCATTAGACGGTATTCAAGTGAGTACAACTTAGTACAGATGTGCCATTCTAATGAACTTATTCTACCTGTAAATATTGTTCACTTATTTCTGGAAGTAGTTCCTTCATTATTAAAATTGTGAGCATGTGTGGGCCAGCGGGATTCATAATCATGAGGTTGTGAGTTCTAGCCCTGCCGTGGCCAACATTTGTATCCTTAGGCAAGATACTTAGTTTCAATTGCCTCGTTGACCCAAGTGAGTTTGGGGAGCGGTTAATTAGGGCGATATTACAAGTATTTAAGTGATGATATGATTGTGCACCTAGCTAGTAGCCACCTAGGTGAAGCAAAATGATTGTGACGATTTCCTAGGCAGCGTAATAATAATGGCAATCACGCCTGGAATATCCTGTAGGATAGATAAGTGTGTGTTATAAAATCAAGTTATTATCAATATTAATAGCTGGCATTGGTGTTTAAATGGTGCTTCTTTTTCTGGAATATGTACCAACATTATCTTTGGATTTTAGATAAATGTACAGATAGATGGGTTAAGTTGGGGTGGTTTTTTTAATAGCTCTATGAATTATCTTAAAGAAGCATGAAAAATCACAGCTCTGTTATAGAGGGGATGTATCGTACGGTTGGTTTTTAGAGTTAAGTGGGTCATGTTAAATGCTAGAGTAAGTAGGGTAATATTGTAAGTCTATTATGTTTATTTTTAGAGTTGTTCATGCTCAAAATGAATTAGTTGAGTATGTAGATTACATTAATGCCACAAAGATTCATTTTGATCTTTTTTGACTGACACTTATATATATATGAACATTTCAGTGTAATATACTATTGTGGTTACTATTGATAAGAACCAATGCATCTGTTTGTCTGCAGTGTACCTCTTGGGAATAATCACACATAGAGTTGAATCACAAAAGAAATTGGACAGCTAACTTCGTGCTTATACCTGTCATAACCATTTGGAATCTAAAATCCATATAAAATTGATCAGTAAATCATGGACTTCCTAAACTTGTTACGGTGAATTCATATTCAAACTAACTCTTGATTGTAAGCACTGACATGTTGCTTTATACTTGATTCTACTATATTTCTACCAGCATTATACAGCTCAAGTATCTTATGTGGTTCTTAAATGATAAATCCTTTCTCTAACTATATATAACATAGCAATCTTCCTTAATCTAGTGATACATGCAACCTGTCTTTCAAACATGCGGTACAATGTATAGGCACCTGTGCCTATACTTCATCCTAGCTCAAGAACCAATGTGATGTCAGGGCCTATACCTGTCTTACAAACATGCGGTACAATGTACACGTATGCATAGGCACCAGTGCCTATACTTCATCCTAGCTCAAGAACCAATGTGATGTCAGGGCCTATACCTGTCTTACAAACATGCGGTACAATGTACACTTATGTATAGGCACCTGTGCCTATACTTCATCCTAGCTCAAGAACCAATGTGATGTCAGGGCCTATTCCAGTTAAAACTGCATCATTGACGCACTAATGATATGAGTTGGTTTTTTATCTCGGGCGCCAACTTAAACTAGTACTTTAAAAGGGTGCTTTAAATGATAAACTTCGCTCACTGGAATAGGCTCTGAAGTTGCATTCATTATTTAAATGGGATGAGGTATAAACTATTTTGTTTTCATGAGAAAATAACAAAGAAGAGGTCTCTCTTCAAAAGAAATTGCTTCATGATTTGAAGGGAGTTTATAATCCTTTGGTCATAAAAGCCAGGTGATTGAGCCAAATCAACATTTTCTTCATGTAGTAGGATTATCATATCTAATCCAAGTTTTAATATACTTTAGCGGACGTTTTAAGAACAATCTGTTCTCTCTATCAACACTGATGGTGAAGTGATGGTCCTGTGTTGATGGACCTACGGCACATAATCTCCTGGCCACAGTTCGACATACGTGGGCGCACTTCGATCAGGCTGCGCATGCATGCTTGAACTCACAAAATACTGCCAACCAACAACACCAAAGCACCTGATTGGTCAAATTTAAACTGAAGCCTTTTTAACGATCGTCACGCTGCGCTATATCCACCAACGCAGTGCTCCCGCTCCGCCGTAACCACCGACGCAGTGGGGCGTGATGGTGCGTGGAAAAGCTCACGAGTTTTTCAGTTCTCACGTTTGAGCACCAACCAATCAGAGCCGTGAGGTCGAGAAGACGTAGTGCGCACCACGGATGACCATGTGACGTGGGTCCATTGGAAATGGTGTTTCTAGATGCTTTTGCATCCAACTCCAGGATCGTCACTTCACATCATAAGTGTTGATAAAGAGAACATTTTGTTCTCAAAACGTCTACTAAGGTATGTTTAAACTTGGACTAGATATGATAATCCTACTTCACAGTTTAATCTAACACTACAGTCCTGATGATCACCTTCAATAACATTTCCTTTACCTTAGACTCTGGACTAGTTGAAATTCCCAATATCCTCTAATAGCCGACCATTGCCCTATTTATTTGAAATGTGCTATCATTTCATTATTATTTGTGCTATAATTTCATAATCTGTCAAGCTTCTTCAATGAGTGTATCTAAATTTGCCTTGTCTTATTTTAGCAATTGAAACTGGACATGGGTCAAACTGGAGTTTAACATCAAATCTAACATCTAATGAGAAAAATTCCCCAAACAATTGTGCTTTCTGTTCTGAAATCAGACATTCCTTTGAAATGTTTCAACATTTGTATATCATGGAATTGCTATCTTTTGTTTACTATTCTAGTCATTATTTTGTCCTCTTCTGATATTCATCTATACCCATGTCTGGTTTGCTGGTTTACATGTGACATTTGTACTAATTGGTAAACTATACCTTTGTTGTAAGATCTATTCCTGTCACAAACCCGCCACCTTTGTTTTCATATCTTCTGGGTTTAATTTCCTGTAACGTAATAAAAAGAATAAGAAAGAGAAATAATTAAGTATAGATGAGTTATATTGTCAATTAATAAAAGGGGAATAAAATGTATTCACTTTAACGAACGCTTTCTAATCCCCTTTCTCCGCCTTCAGCATTATCAGTAAAAATGAATTACATTTAAAATCACAACAGTAAAATTGAATAGTCAAACTTATGACAATCCTCAATTAATTCACTATTTGAATGAAAATGTACCCAAATTTAGTGCATTGTACATTATTTTGCTACTCAGCAAAATTACTAAAAAATCCCTGACTGACCCATAACTGATAGGATCATCTGCCTGCAGGACAGGATCTTTTTCTTCTTCTTTTCGCGAATACATCATTCAGACATAAATGTCTTATGATACATTGTTCTAAATTGTTCTAAAATTAAGATTATTCGGTTGTAGTGAAAATTCAAACTGGCCATTTTGCTTTCAAACCTTTTTGTCTTCTGTTCATATTACTATGGTTTAATTAATCATTGAAGACAATAATAATACAATATCAACATTCTTCCTGATGAGTTACAATATATCCAGAGGACAAACACTTTTCATTATTCCCCCTAATTATTTCTCAAATGTGGCGGGTTGACAGTCTGGGTCTATATTATCGACTTAAGTATGTAATTGTTGGTGCAAAGCGTCTAGTTAGATGGAAGCAGTAATTGATAGTAGTGTGAACTCAGGAAACCTTCATGAATCCGAGGGGAAACACATTAATTTGTTAAGCGTTTTCCACCTCTATCCGGCTATTCAATTATTAGTTTACAACAAAATCCTTGGCATGCAGGGCATGAGACTATTATAGTCTACTCAAAAATGCCCTGACAAATTATGGGCGATTATTGATACAAACGGGGAAAACTGATTTAATAATACCACACAGGGAATGTGATCGTGTACTGTGTTAAGTTCCAATGTTTGATTTGACTTTTCAATATATTTAAGATATTTTGCTCAGGAAATATGCCAAGAAGATGTCACAAACACCATTATGGATTAGAAACACACACATCCAAATATATGATTTATTACCTAGATCTGTGCCTAACATTTATTAAGACATTTGCTTTTCCGGTTGTTTACATACTGCAATCCAGCTGGCCTTCATTTATATCACAGAATACTGCGACAAACATAGGGCATTTTAATACGTTGTTGGTGCTTCTCCTCTGTGCAGGGTTGTAGCTACAGTTCTATATTAATTTGAGAAGTTCTGATTCTTGCCAATTTTGAAAAGATCAGACTATAGTAATAGGAAGTAATAAAGACAACTAATAAGATCAATCAGCGCAGCTATGGAGGTAATACTGACAGTAACAGGTTGAGGAAATTATAATTATGTAATGTTGGACAATTGGATCAACAATTAGCCCAAAAGCCATGTTCTAAAAGGTGCTTACGTCTTTTTATGCAGCCACATCAATTATAGCAAAGGAATATGGCATCTTTGTTTGCTTGTGATGGGTAGGGCAGACATGAACCTTTTGATAGCAAAATATTGCCAACATTTTCGATAGTAAAAATAGAAAGGACTTAGGATGTTTATTTTTGGAAGTGTATTTAGCCAACATGTTGGTCTCCAAATGTTGGCAAAAATTTACTAAACTTTCCTTCATTTGTCAAAATGTAAAGATTCAGAATTTGCTTTGCCCATCCTCATGGTACTAAAAAATAAATGGCCTATTATAGTTCTACGCAGGTAGTTGCCTATGCCCCTATTCATCAGGACTTTGCCTACAGACATCAGGCCTGCTAGAGGCTGTCTAGAGCCTTTGGCTGCCTGGCTGACTGCCTACTAGTCAGCAAACATGGCGGGATCATTTCCTTACGTATCCTTTAATGTCTGCATTATTAACAAAATGGTTTAATCATAAAATTCTGTGTGTGTGGATATTTGGCAACAACCGCACCACTTATCCATAATAGAGTATACTCTACATTTTAATTTTATTTGATAACCAAAACCAAACTAACAGACCAATCGTACAAATCATCTATATTACCAGATTACTGGAATTAACAAAACCATGTGACTAAACACTCTTCTTTATAACTTTTATTGGTTTTCTCAAAATGTTCTAAAACCCAAACACATAGGGTAATTATGATATTTCAAACAATATTTCAAATTTCTCAAATTTCTGTTTTCACAATCAACAATCACCATTGTGTCATAATACGCTACGGCCAACGTGTTTGAATCCCTGGGCAAGATTATTAGTCCTCTCTAATGCCTCGTCGACCCAAGCGATATTTGGGGAGCTGTTAGTGGTATCAAAATCTAAGTAGTGCTGATAGGCTTGTGCACCCGTGGCTGTAGCCGCTTAAGTGTAGCGACCAAAGGATTCTGATATCTAAACTGGCAGCGATAATAATTGGCCAAAAAGTGTTTTTGGACTGTGCTTGCATTGTGGAAAGGGCTATATTATAAGAACGGTAATATCATTATTATTATTATAAGGGTGGAATCGATGAACCCTGTTAGGAATATGTTATTTTGGTTATATAAAGCGGGTGACGTATCTCTAAAAATGGTCTTAAAAAATAAACTATTTTTGAAGAGTTAGGTCTTAGAAAATTGAGATTTGTCAAATTTGGCGGGTTCAGAAACGAAGTTGTTGAAAATTTGAGATTTTGCAAATCTTTAAGATGTTTGAATTTTGTGAAAAATAGGGGTCACTGGAACTGCATCTAAAAGTGGGGTTTAAGTATTATATACGTCATTCATATATTCTTGTTCATTGATTGGTTAAAAGTGGGTCACATGATCAAAAATAAACACACTATTTTGCCAAAAGTACTATTTACGGCTCCCAAAAGTACTATTTACGGCTCCCCAAAAGACTATTTACGGCGCACCAGTGCGTTGGTAGTTTCACGCGGCGTTGTACTCCGCGTGACGCGAGAGAGCGCACGATTTGCATCCCTGGGCGCAGCGTAACGATCGTTCGATGCACTGCCTTTGAATTGAACTTTTAAAACTTTTTAACTGATGAAGATTGGAACTTACCAGATGATTTTTGAATTTGAACTTTATGGAACTAGAAATATATGAATGACGTATATAAAACAAATATATACTGCCTTTATTTGAGTCTCTGGATTAAAACTATGGTCCCTCGGTGACTGCAATAGTGCTATTTTGCAGTCACCGAGGGCCCATAGTTTTAACCAGAGTCTCTCATGGCAGTATATATTTGTATACTATACAGGGAGTAAAAAGAGGGGATGTCAGGCCATCACATACCTATCAATTTTTGTGTGTGAAAGCTAGTAACATATTAATAGAGACAATGGGACGTCCGGACACATTTGACTTGGTAATATAGGAAATGCCCAACTGAGGATATTGCACATTACATGACAATATAAATGATAAATCATATAAATCTCTCATAATCTAAAATTCTCCCATGTACAACTGTTTACAACACACCTATTCAGACAACACACCTATATATTCAGCCCCACCAATGCAAATCATACATCTCACAAGCATAAAATTGTAAACAAGTTTTTAAGTTACAAGTAGTTTTAATATCCACCATATATACTATGGACAAAGTCCTTCAACATTGTCAGAAAGGGTTTACTTTTAATAACAAACTTACCTTCTAAATGTCTCCTTTTTTGTATAAATCCTAAATAATTCCAAAATAGTGATCTACGCTAAAGAGTGGTATAACATGCAAGTATATGGTTGACGGCAACTTGAAACCACTGTGTACATGTATACTACACTATACACCCCGAGAATAACCACTGTGTACATGTATACTACACTATACACCCCGAGAATAACACTACTGAAGCTTGAAACTCTTATGACTAATAAAGTGTTCCCCGTTCTTGCCGCTCAGGAATTGTGAGGCAAGGGGGTTTACACACACAGCATGCATGATGGGAAACAGTTCGGGAAAGGGGTTAATAAACAGTAGCATGTATGTGTACTGTTCATATAGTAAATGGGGAAGGGGCATGTTCTGTGTTTGATTTGACCTAATAAAGATGAGTTTGACGTCTGTGTAACTTTAGCAAATCTATAAAAAACGTATAGATTTAGCACTATTTGGGCCATAGGAAGTAATGATGTTAACTAAAATCTAACACTACAACATATAGATTAGGATTTTAAGATTATCATTTTAAATTGAAAGGTCAAATCAGAAATGTTCATGATCTATATTTTTGCTAATTGCCCATGTAAAGTTCACTTTTCTGATCTATTTCTGTATTTGCTTTAACATAGTGCAATTTGATGGATGTACTTACAAATTACAATGTACCAGCCTATACAGTAATTGTGGCTCAGCACTAGTTAGATCCTATGAGTTTAATCATTATCTAGGTATGTGTGATTGTGTGTAATGTGCATCATTCTTTAAAAGACCTAATGAAAAATGTCATAACAAGGATAATAGCACATACACAGCCAATCCAGAATTCCACAAATTTCACTTATTGTACAGCTTCAGAATGCTATAAATTTGACATCGTAAATAACCTGATTAATTACCCAACTTGGTGTGTGTGTGTGTTTAGTAGCTGATTGTCTAAGTCTGAGTGAGTGAGAGGTGTCCTACTGCGAAAGTGGTGTGTATCTGGTGTGTAGGGTAGAGCTCTGCCACATAAATCATCACTAAAATAGTCACTGTCGATGAGTGCTATTAATTCCTTATACATATTGGAAGACATGTTTTATTCGTAATGTTGTTTGTTATTGGTCATGTTGTTTACAAGCATTGGCGGTGATGTATGTTTAATATAGACACTTAACATCACCCAAAAATCATCTCCGTTTTGAGTATCTTATGACAAATGTATAGCAAGTGATAAGTCTTTAACTGCTGTGCATCTAAGCTTTGGAATGATCTTGGACTATTATAAGAAAGTCGGTTTCTGCTAATGCTGCAAAGAGGGACACTTACATAAAACAAATTTGTTTTCCTACTAATTTAATTTCTTATTAGTGCTGTTATCGAGATCTTTTTTTCATGTCGACATGTTGCTTTTTTAGAATCTCGATATCGACATAATGTCGACATGATCCAAATACCAAGCCAATCGTCCCCGCAAATTAAGGTCCGCTATATTATAGAATATCACCACAGATCGAGAATGTCGCTAAGTCAATGTACACAAATTAAAAAACCTTTAGTATATACCTGAATACGACATTTAATGGTTTGATTTCGTTGGATATTGTTTTTTTCACAACTCTTGCCGATTGTCATTTATGTAAATCACTTTGCCAATTACTTTTTTCTCAAATCATTACTGACGATTTAATGTCCATTATATCGACATACCAAAGTTGATATCGACATGTCGTGATAATAGCCGATATCGACATCGTCCATGTCGATGACAGCCTTATTTCTTATATTATTAATATGTTGTTACATTTTATGATAC
This sequence comes from Ophiura sarsii, assembly GCA_035610835.1. Taxonomy (NCBI): domain Eukaryota; kingdom Metazoa; phylum Echinodermata; class Ophiuroidea; order Amphilepidida; family Ophiuridae; genus Ophiura; species Ophiura sarsii. The sequence continues at coordinate 86,284,427 of CM069442.1, read as the reverse complement.
TTAATATCTTTGTAAGCATTTTGAGCATTTATCGTGGAACATTTTGGATATTTCAACAGACACATGATATCTTGACATAAAAAACCTACAAAACCGACAATTACGGCTAAACCCTATCCTATTTTGAAGTTTGTTGATATCCACTTCCGCCCATATATAATTGACCAGTGCCTGACAACACCATGCACTATGATGACAAGTGTTCATTGCTACATCACTGAAGTCTGGATTAGAAGTATCTCTGTCACATCCGGAGTTTTTAACAAATCACCCATCTTCCTTGCCTAACTAAAGTCTGGATTATAACAATCTTGGTCATGTCCTGAGTTCTTTTTAAATCCCCCATCTTCCTTGTCTAATTTATGACAATTTCCTCACACAAGTTGTGTGGTCACACAATGTCGAATGATTCAACAGTGTATATCACAGTCCCACAAATCGCTTTACAATTGTTGAATAGCATGGAGTGCCCACTTCAAGGTAACCCCTTTTAACCTCAAAAGCAATTCCAAAGTAGACCTTCCACTTTCATGATTGTTGGTCTTTTATTAAAATTGAAATCAATTTGTATGAGCTTACAGTAAGGATATCCAACTTAGAGTACAAGAAACACCCAGCTCAGCCTAATTATAAGCCCCAATCTTTAAGAACCAAGAAGGCACACTGTGATCACAGAAAAGTTGAAGTGCTTAAAGGGGCATTGAGAGATGTATCGAGATACTAAATGAGCAAATAACTTAAAGATAATCATCAACATAGCCCAAATCCAAAATGTCATACAATTCCGACATCGCCTTCATGCCAAAATGAGCAAATAACGGCACTTACGGGTTGAGATTTGCCGCGAAAGTCCGTGTGTAAAAGATAGCATAACTTCCGAATTCAGCACCTTAGATTCGATATGATCATATCGAAACTAAGAAAATCATGAAATTTTATATGATAAACGGCGAATTTTGGTAAACTGTTTCAGATGGTAGTTAGTATATGCCTAAGTATTACTTTGATGCAAAAAAACTGTTTTCCAGGATAATTGAGGGCGCACTCCCATACGTATCTCTCAATGCCCCTTTAACCCAGGTAATATCCCTAATTACACCAGCCTAATTATAAGCCCCAATCTTTAAGAACCAAAAAGGCACACTGTGATCACAGAAAAGTTGAAGTGCTTAACCCAGGTAATAGACCCCTAATTACACCACCCATACCTCGGGTATAACTCCAGGTCTAGTCTGAACATTCAATTATTTTGAATAGCTGTGTACATTAGATACATGACAGAGTTGTATATGACCCATGGCATAAAAATGTGTAATGAACTGTCAAGTATGGCAAGTTTAAGGGTGTTCCTATGGCTAATTTTTTATTTGATATTCTAATAGAGTTTGCTGAGCTCCACAATAATCTGAAATCTGAACTTGATCGGAGGTACGGTTTTATAGATATGACAATTTTATTGTCCAAAATGAAGCAAAATTGAAGCGTTCATTTCTTTTGTTTCTTATTGTGTTTTTTTACCCCCTTAGCAAAATAATTAATATAATGCAAAAATGTTTAATTAATTTTTACAAGAAAAGTATAAATGCTACAAAGCTGAAATTTTGGGAGCTTATTAATTATAGTTTTTAGAAACTTTCCTGTGCTGCGGGAGGCTGTAAGACATCTGCATAATTAATTATACTTAATTATCTAAGGAAGCTTTAGGTCATTAAAAAATGAGGCTAATTAATGCACTTAATTAATTTTTTCAAGTTCATGCACTTTCCTAAATGTATTACCACTTGGTGTATTATGTTGGTTATACTACTCTCCTTATTTCCTGTGCTGCGGGAGTCTGCAGAAGTTTTCAATAAAATATTAGAGCAAAAACAAAAAACTAAACTTTCATAGAAAATTTTACCTAGGGAGTCAAAAAACAACAATATAAAACAAAACAAAATAGACTGCCCTCTGTTGGCCAAAAAACAATACAAAACAAAAGAATTCAAAATGACTTCAAATGGTTATATCTGTTGAACCGTGCACCTGATTCACCTCCAGTAAAATACTTTTTTGTTGTACTCAACCAGCTCTACCTTATACTTGAATATCAAGATTTGTTTGCTAGCCAGGGGAACCACCTTAAATACAAAGGATTCTCAATAAAAATCTGTTCATAATATATGCCAAATCAGGAGGGTTTTTCTATTGGTTTACAAAGAAATGCCACACACATACGATATATCTAATTTGCCAGCCTTTTACGTATAGAGAAATACGATCATCAACAGAAAACTGTGTTTCTAACTGTACCTCATGTTAGTGGCTCTTAGGGCCCTGTCACACTGTTGCCTATAGAGCTAGCGTGCGCCCAACGTTTAGGAAGTTTGGGTGAACGTTGTGGAAATTGTCATTTGATCGTGTCATATTTGGCATACATTGTATTCGTTAGCGGTTCGCTAGGGGTTCGCAGAGGTACGATACGGTTTATGTACATTTTTGAACATGTTCACATTTTTAGGGGGTGACAACGTAGTGATCAATACGTTATGTGTACGTTGAGTATTCGATACGTGAACGTTTTGCACGTTGGTGTAGGTTTCTTCTTTAGCACCGTAAATGGACAAATGTGCAACATACACTCAACATGCGAAACGTTCACAGAGCGAATGCTCTTCGAATACATAGCGTATTGATCACAACGCAAGTCACACGCTCCAAATTTTGAACATGTTTAAAATTTGGAGTGTGTGACATGACCCATGTTTAGGGTTTTCCAGCACAAATCATACCCTAAATTTTGCAACAAAATGTACCCATTAGAGCGGCATATATCCTCTAACACCCCCACCCCGAGCCCAAGAACCACAAGGGGTGCCATTTGCAACCCTGTCCTTGCCTGGCAACCACAAACCCTAGATATGCCATTATATAACTTGAATGAAATGCGACAGCTAACCATATTTTTAGAAATCTCATGACCACAAAATAAACTCAAATTAAAGACATATTATTGATAAAGTCATGTGCCAAAATACATATATTGCACAGAGGGCAATAGAAGAAGACCATCTTTCAATTCTGGATCAGTGTAAATGTAATAGATCTTGTTAAATCTGTCCAACTATTAACATTTACTGGATTGGATACTGGCTACTTTACAATTGATGCGATAGAAATTGACAGAAATATGAGAAACATGTGAGAAATTCTAACCCTGTAAATACAGCCTTAATTTCTTACAACACTTTTTCACACTTGTTGACACACAAATTTCCCTTGTAGGATGGAGTCAGCTCATCGTATCTATCCACACGGTCTGGGTGCAAAGCTGGCTAGTTTACCAGAGGCGACTTGGGGATGATGGGTATGTATGTGGGAGTTTTTTACCAACAATTATGATCCTGGACCAAATTATAACACACAACCTTGCAGAGGTACTGGAAAGGCCATGCAATTTCACACTCAGAAACCTCGTCAAATTGGTCCACATATGCATGACACTTTCTTTTCCTCAAATAAATTCAAACTCGCAAGATTTGACAAAAAAAAAAAAAAAATCCTAATGATATAATATCATTTCCTATACCCTCGGAGGCTGACAAAGTGCATGCATACTTTCCTAATGTTATCCTCCTAACTATTACTAAGACTTTGTCTGGTCTTATCTCAGGCTGTTTTCCTCACTAACTTCTTAGTCATAGTTGAGGTTATATGGATTTTCACAGACAATTTCATTTGTACACAATAAAAGTTAAGAGGAAACAAACGACATAGGAAATCAGAGTAATAGACTGAAACTCTACACAACTGCCTTGAGCTCTTTTTACAAAATTAAAGGTTCTATTCTATCTTTAAATTCTTTATAGCAACAGCAACCATTTTGTATAAACACAACAGGGTAGAGGAATAATTTGATAATTAGGTAGTGTCTTTTTAAGTCATTTGGAGAGTTGGGGTCTGAGTTTTGTGCTTGCTAATGTTATATATTTTTGTAGACTAAATATCTGGGGAGTTCTAATATAATTAAACAAGTAAATCAGGCTCATTAAAATGTGTAAAAGAGTAAAATATAAATGAAAGAAATGTGAATGCTCAAACACTGCATTTGTTATAAATATTGGATAAAAAGTATTTTAAGCATGAACTTGCAAATCTGTTGAAATGCTTATTAGGCAATAACTTATCTGTGAGACACGAGTTAAAATTCAATGGTGTGCCTTCTGCACTGATATCAACCTTTCATTATACAAATAACCCCTCCTACCCCCATGGCTAAACCTTTCCATAATTCATTGCAATGATGATCTAGGAAGTGATAATCTTTTCTATTCAACACATTCTTCAATCAGGGTTGATCTAAAACAACACTGAACATCTCAAAATTGTAACATATGAAGTTGGACATTCTATAACAAAACCTACGCATGTTAAGCTCATTGATAAGCCATCTGATCAACACGCCAGCCTCCTGGGAGGTGCTATCTATCGCTGCAACTAATTCTCATAGAGCCAAATCCAAGCTCAACATTTAGTCACTATCACGTTATGTGGTTTAGGGAGGTTATGCATTGCCAGAATGATTATCTGAGTTTGTGATATCTAGTAACCCACATACCCACATACTTGCTTAACAAATGCCTTATGGGAATGCGGGAGGATTCGCATAATTAACAATCCCATGACTCTGGCACAGAGCAAACAATTATCATTAGATCCCAAATGTACTTTATGCCTTTGGAACAATCGTATATATCCAGCCAGGGGAATGTGTGGGTTTGTGTTCAGAACTATTATTGGGAGAGTGGGCACTCATTTATAAAACTTGTGTGATTATACTCTCTGAAAACACCCATATCGTGGATTCTCAAAATAAGAATAAAGTGACACTTTAAAAGGACATTTTGCACAGTTAACCATACCTTAAAAGAAGGTATGTGGCCTGAAGATGGAGTTAATTTTGTTTAAGAATAGATAGACAAATAATGCTGTAATTGAATGCTGATTTGGTTGGGATTCATGATTTTATTTACCTTTCAAACCTTTTTTTACCTCGGTGAACATGGCTATAGGCTCAAGATGCCCTTCGCATGGATTCTAGTAGTTAATGAGACACATTTATTCCATGAAGTTGTATTAGTGATTTTAAAGATCAAATCCTTAGCATTAGCGAGGGCCAACAAGCTCTCGTTTTGGTTGCATAAAAGCACCCTTAACCCTAACTTCCCGGGTGTGTTTTTGTGAAATTATCTATCTGAGGAGAAAAACGGGTCAAATTTGGGGGCGATCAGTCTCTGCATGCACCGGGGATCGAACCCTAGCCGTGTGCATGTAAAGTCAGCTACTCTACCAACTGAGCTAATGGGTCAGCTTCAAAACACTTTTTCTTGCCATTTGATAGCCTTGCGGAGCATGGCACAACATGAGCGTGCGGTACCCGATTGTAGTAGCATAGGGTTTTGTCAATGGTAAGGGTTAATCTGTGTTACCATTAATACAGATACTAACTACATTATATATGAGTGGCACCTCCCCCCCCCCCCCCCCCCCCCCCCCCCGACTACTCGACTTATCACTGAGGGCCCTCAACATTACTACATAATAGTACCTACCAACTCCACAGCAAAGAATATTTGCCAGCTCTAAGCTCCTCAGCAAGTTAGACCAATGATCCTAACTCCTAAAATCACACATTTGCCCCTTTTGCTACTAATTTGAAAAGTTTTAGTTACACCAATGTTTTTTTTGGGGGGACACCCTGTACCTGTGTTTTCCAGGGGGTCACTATAGCAATGCTATGACAATCAGACAGGGTCTAATCTCAATTTTTGTATAATTTACATCAAGATAAAGTCTTGCACTATATCTGCAGTGTGAATGAACCATATTTTATTTCACACTACATTCCCTTATCCCCTTCCTTCTCCTCCTTCCTACACACCATGCTTGATGAAATCCAAGGCGCCAGCGCGGCAATATACCGTAAAATCATTTATTTTTATAACACGTCCTGAATCAGCAGGTGAGGACACTGCCTAGTGAACACTTGTATTAAAGCACTGCACGTGTGCCAAATAGATCATACATTATAAGACTAGTCATTTTTTTCTCATTTTTTGTTTTGTTTGAATCTGCACTGTGTCAACCAAAGAACAAGTTCTAACACAGATTCTATGCATGAAACAATATGCAGTTCAATTAAATTAATTTACGGGTTCAAAAAAAGAGTTCAATTACTAGGTAAAAGCTGTTTACTTATCAAAAAAGAATTTTAATGTGTAATTTGTACTTAATTACTTGGGATTGATGTGCACCAGATGATGGAAATGACCAATGCTGCTCCATCAACTTCCTTCCTGCTATCGTGCTGCTATCCTATCATAAACTAAATACCAAAATATCTAGAGAACTGAATGCTCTCAACTATTTTCCATGTACGGTATACAATGTACATGCTTCAATGGACCTCTTTCTGGCATCTGAACTGCCAACAGAGAATTATAAGTTTGTTTACTAGCCTTTTTTATACTAGGTGGTGTTCAGTAACTGACTATTATCTGCACACAAGTTATGCAATGTTTTGATTTGATTGTGCTCTGATGGGAAGCAACTTACCTTTTTCCAATGTCATATAATCATAATACATATTTGAAAATTTCTCCTTCAGTGGATGCACATGACGCAAAGTTCAACGATTTGGTTATTTAATGAATAAGTTTATAACATCTTGCAAACACACTTATACCTTGATTGTTTTTCAGGAATGATGTTTTTAAACCTAGTCAGGGTAGAATTAGTTCCTAAACCCTTATGGGGCATTTACAAATCTGATAAGTTTTGTTAATACTTACATAATAAGATTTTGTATGTGGCGCTTAATTTATCAAGATACCTATTAAACCAGTTCAGAAGTAAACCTTACTCAGAATCTTGGCTCAAAATATGGAAGGCCTCTGTAAAATAGCTACTAAATGTTGTTTGGGCAAACTGTTTGTAATGAGAGCCCTAAATTTCAATACACAATAATGCCTATTAGTTCTCTGGTAAAAACATGGGGTTGAAATTATCGGGTCTTTCGGAATGTTTGCTTATATCGAGCACTGCACATAATTCCTTTGACATCAATGAATAAATTTCTACTATTTATCAGAAGTGTTGGCAAAAAACTTCTTGCAAATTGAGATTTATAACAATATCCTATTGCGGCTGAGAGGGAAACCGACGTAATGGCTGTAACTATTAAATTATATCACAAATCATGAATAAAATAAAGCCAGACATAGTCATTAGGCCACTTGAAATAATATGTTAACACATACATGTACAGTCATCAAGTTATATTGCCTATATCTAGGGCAATCTATATTTTACTTGATCACGTTTGACCCCATTTTTGCAATAGAAACAGTTGAATGCACTGTTTGGTAATAAGGCGTAAATCAAACGGGTCCTGAGTTGGCATCCTCTGATAAAAGATGGCTTGGTCATGAAGCTTTCCTGTATCGAAAGTATGGGTGTAATGGCCTGTATATAGTCAGTTTATATTCAATTACTCACTTGAATAAAATCTTTGGTATGGCTCTGTGAGTACTACGTGTGAAATCAGTTCAGGTTTGAAAAGCCCATATCAAGAGTTCAAAACAGAGACTGTGCAATCAAAAACTGCATGTTTACACCATGTAGCCCTATAAGCTCTGCATGCATGTTACAGACCCACACTTACGAGTAGCAGTAGCAGTAGCATTTAACAGTACCAGTCTCATAATATAGCGATGCTAAATAGATATTGTAACATTATTTTTGAAGTCATATTTTGTCATTCCAATTTTGAAGTGACGGGTTAATTTAAGTAAAAGTTGAAATGAATATATTTGATACGGTATCTAAAGTGATAAAAATATGGGGATTTTGATTAATAGCAAAATGTGTTCTGTTTATAAATGTTTCACTGTGACAAACACACATAAAATCACCAATTACTCAATTGTTTGTTAAATACTAGAAGTTTTAGGAAAGAAAAATGATGCATGATCACCATTCTTTAAAATCTGTGTTCTTGTGTAGAATCTGTTTAGAGTCTCCCATTTTAAATAAATCTTTAATCCAAGAATGTAATAAATATAAGAGGACCTGACGTTTCGATTCTAACAGAATCTTTATCGAAGGTAAAATGGAATTTAAGAAATCTACCAAATCACCCAGATGGTGGCATATAAGATCAAGTAAACTTTTTGTGTGTTACTAACTGTAGTGCATGTATACCATGAATTGACAGTCAGTATCATTATACAACTACAAACTTCCTGCTTTTCTCATTTTTTGCCTTTTTCATCCCCTTTTATTCTCTTTTTCACCCTCCTTGTTCCCATTCACAGTCTCCTTATTTCTCCCTTTTCTCAAAAATGACGGAGTTGCTTCCACATTTTCAAAATTGTTTTTGAGTTTTTCCTGCGCTCAAAGGAGGGTATTTTCAAGGATATCCATGCAGTCAGTGCCTTGTTTCATCCTACAGATTACAAGGCTTAAGGGGGGACTCAAGGAAGTCACTTTTTGAATTTTGTGAGTGCTGTAGTTATTGAACTACGACTCAAATGTATATAAAAGTATACATTTTTGGAAAGGAAATGGATCAGAGAATCCAACTTTTTTGGAGAAAATCACACACAAAAATGTTGACCCAAATTTGATGAACAAAACTAACAAAATAATTTTGAGTACAAAATGCCCAAATCGCTTGATGATGATGTAAAGACACTTACTTTTCTTATTTTTAACCTAATCTAATATTTTTTTGAAATTTTGACTTAAAAGTGCCAACAAAAAATGGTTTCCATTTTTTACCTAACTTTTTGGTCAACATTTCAAAAAATATCCACAGAGGTGCTTAATAAAGTATTCTTTCATTTGTCTAAATAAGGTTTAAAAATACAGATCATGGTATACGTGTAAGTTCTTTGTTAATTGAACTTTGCATTGAATCAAAGCTGAGTGGATTGGTTGATATAGAGGGCAGTATCCCTTCATCCACACTGTATATCAGTAGTTGCATGCATCGCAGTGACTCATCCTTCTTTGATATGTATCAGGAAGGCACCAATTACTTATAAATAATGCCCTCAGGGTAGTCAACTTTTTAAAACTGGCTCCTTGACATTTTCCACATATTTGGGCCCATTATTGATATACTGCAGAATTCAACTCCTTTCAGAGTATAATAAGGCCAACAAAAAAAAAAAGGTTTGGTTGCCCTCGAGAGAGAAAAAAATTGTGGGTCGGTCGGTCTGTAGGTTTTTTGTTTTTTTCACCCTATTCGACATCCTGCCATGGCCCATTTGGCGAGCGTGACACATGTGCAGACAATCTGTCGTTGCTGTTTTGCTTGTCGAAAAGAGATAGAAACGTGCCAGCAGTGTCTATGGACGAAACGACGGTCCAAACTATCGTATTGTCCAGCTTACAAACGATTGAAACCGCCTAGATATCTATGTTGTTGGAACCACGCCACGAAAAGCAAATCCGGCGATCGGAACTTTAGAGACAGCACGTAACCCAGTGTTGCTAGATTTAATTTAGATTGCAATTTGTTTGCCTAATGCATGAAGAACTGTGCATTGAATCAAAGCAATCTTTTCATTTCCACTTGGGACATCGTGTTGGATCTGAGTTTAGCTCCAAAAATATTTTAACAAGAGCCAGTATAAAGACATAATATATTTCATTTAAAATGTTTGTCAAAGCAAAATTGTATTTGAATCACTTGATTTTGCATCTTTATGATATGAGGGTTTATAAAAATTATGATTACATTTCTGGCTCTCTTGCAAAGAGGGTTGCCCATGAATTTCAAAATGGCTTCTGCATACACTAAAATTAAAATTGCTCCAATTCAACTTTAAAATTGAGATTTTAAAGATTCCAAAATGGTATATTTCCTTACTACAGACTTCTCATTCCATTTGCATGGTGATTAGCATAAAAATAAACTTGCACCAATAAGAGAAATGAGCCTCAAAATCTTTGTCTGTCAAAAAGAAAACAATCAGCATAAATAAGGGATTATGTCATACCATAATGCACTAACTTAAATAAATATAGATTAGTTTGATGTGAATCGTGTTACAAACATCTTTGTAGTGAGCTCTGCTGGGCTACATGGATACTGCCTATAGTTGACCCCACTTGAACATTATGGTAATCTCACTCACCCCTGTTGAAATCAAGGACTCCGTTGATACAAAATCACAAGGCATATTTAAAAAGATAGCAGTTGACAAGTGGATCAACAAGGAATTTAGTCAATATTCTTATGTTGTATTCTTATTTCCTGAGGAGTGCTCCCAATGCAAACTTCTTTATATCTGTAATGACTATGTTTAGTGAATTTCTGATGAGCTCTAGCTAGGGTGGATTTATCTATAATTTTAGGCAACTCAAATGACCAAAAATATCAGACAAATATGTAAAAATGTTGCCGTTTTTTGACAAATTAAAACAAATGTGGTTGGTATTCATTTGCACATGAATTGTTTTTACACCAATCTCTACGAAGTGGACCATAGAATAGGTTTTGTTGTTGTTACCTAATGCTTCATTTATTCATCTAAGGTGGAAACTAGTACAGTCATACATGTAGACTATGTACTGTACAAATAACAATCACAGTAAATTCATGAATTTGACTAATGGCCACAAATATTCACTACCCCATATAAAAGGCTGTCATATAGGACTTAAGTAATTCAAATAAAGTGTACAATTTAAATTCAAAGGCATGCATTTCTTAGATGGTAAAGTACATGTACCTTGTTGTATATTAACTTACCACTAAGTCATCCAGTGATTTGTCAATTTTGGCATCCCGAGGATCCACTTTCTCAGCACGATGTGACTCTCTCTTGCGTTTTGCTGGTTCCCTCTTCTTCTTGCGCGGTGCCTCATCTTCCGACTCTGAAGATGATGAACTACCAAGAATTGCTGATGCATTACCTTCATCATCGCTTGATGATGAAGATGAACCTGATGAGGAAGAAGAGGATGAACTTCCTGAAGATGAAGATGATGAGGAGGATGATCTTAACTTGGACTTTGATCTTGACCTTGACCTAGATCTTGACGATGACCCGGATGAAGATGATGACCCGGATGAAGATGACGATGACGAAGAGGATGAGGAGGATGACGATGAGGAGGAATCCCGTCTGCTTTTCTTCTTTTTCTTCCCGGGTGCTGCTTTTGTTTTACTTCTTGAACGTCTTTTGGATGTCTGTTCTTGCTGCAATGTTGGGAAAAAGGGTAAATATCCTTATTTAGACATGGGATTAATGTTTAAGCTAGGCCCCTGGATATTTACGCGATTTAAAACGAACGGCGCGTCTTGCCTGTTCATCAAAACAGTATTAAGGTAAGGTGGTTCATAGTTTCATAGTTTCAAATGTTTGTTTACCAAATTATAGCCCTTCAAAGTTCGGGTGGTACCCCCCCCCCCCCCCCCCCCCCCTCCCCCTGCTCCTTTTGGTATGTGCAATTTTGTGTCATTGAATATTTTGTCTTTTTTGAAATGCCCATTAGAGTACCTTTAAAACATATGCAATATGAAGCTTTGTATCTGATTATCAACAATTATTTTAGAGGTCTTAAAAAATTGAAATAAATTTGATTGCACAACTAACTAACTAACTTGAGACCATTTTTAGGTTTAAATTTAGGTCAAGGTCTACCATTTTTCAGCTGTGTATTTTATTTCAAAGGTCCAGTAATGGGCATTTAAAAATGCAAAAAGATTCAAAACTTGCATGACACACACCTGAAAGGTGACCAGTACCAATTTTTACCCTTACCAATTTCAGAATTTGGGTTGATTTGATCAGTTGACAAAGAACAACCCAACAGCATTATGACCCGTACAATCATTTCTATTCTACATACACGCATTTTAATCAAGAGAAAAATTACAAATAAATAAAATATATCACCATCATACCATAGTAACAGCTTCATCCATTAATTATTATGCACTTTATCACCTCAGAACCATGAACAAATTAGGCTGAGGAGATATCTTATGCAAGCCCTGAATGCTTAGCAACATGCTTAGCCAACACAACTCTGGCCAAATATAGTAAACAGTGGCCATGTGATGAAAGTGAAGCATGCTGGTACATGTATACTACCATAAACATCTACTGCTCCTGACTCTAAGCGACAAGTAATGTTTGTTTATATACACACAGCCATTTGTGGTCAGACCTGACATTGTTCAACAATGCTGGAGTCTCCCAGGGTTGCATTATCAAAAGATTTCCTGGACATATCTTAGAAATCTGATACTTATTTTTCAGATCTTCGGAGATATTTCACCGTTTTTCTCGTTCAACCGGCAATTTGATATGACATGACCATACATGTATTTCTTCCATTTCTGGCACTAATATCATGACTTTCCACAAAACAAATCAAAAAATTAACACCAAAATGTCATCCACTCCAACATTTGAACCCCAGCCAAAATGTTTTCAGTCAATGATCACTGATGACTGATAAAATTAATTTCATAAGATATCCAGGGTATTGAAAGCCATTAAAGCATTAATCAAACAAAACACTGTAATTACAAGCGGGGTCTAGCATTAATATCCCCATGATAATTTGATCCCTGGCCAAAGGCTGGGTTTTGATTGATCAATGCATTGTATGCAAATGAATCACTAATTATGCATATTGTCTGCCCTAAATTTAATCAGCTGACAAGAGGCCCACTATCCTACTTTCCTGACAGTTTGGTAGCTACAGGTTTGTTTTACCATATATAACCAATGTTTCTGCAGGTTTTCGAAACAAATATGTAAATGGGGCCATTCCTTCGCATATTTTAGGCCCAAATCGACATCAGATCATGAACAGTAACGTCCTCTTTATTTTGCACTAATGCACTTATTCGTTCTGTTACCATTCTTAACACTAACCGGCAGCTTTCACAAACATTTCTAAGCTGCACACGGCATACGGCATACGCCGGACAGACAGAAATAGTGAGTACATAGTCTCATCCTGATTATATCAGGCGAGACAAAAAACAACACATTTGATTGTTGTCAATCATTCCAATCAATCAATTCAATCTCAATAAAATATAAATAATATGATCATAAAGTATATTAAACACTAAACAGACATAATCATGACTATTAAAAACAATACCTCTACAGATTTCTTCCCATTTTGCTTTCTAGTAGAAGCAGTATCAGAATCTGTTTTCTCTTGCTTGATTTTAACTTTAGTTAGCTTCTTCTTCTTTTTCTTCTTAACTTCTGCAGGCTTGGGTTCGGGCTCTTTTTCCACAGGTGCAGGCTCCTGAGCAATACTTTCATTTTCTGAATCTGAATTTGATGATTCTGAATCTGAAGATGAAGAGGAGCTGCTGCTGTCCAATAAATTCAGATCATCAGGATCTTCATCGTCGTCGTCATCGCTGTTAGCGGGTGATAGACTTGGGGATTTTGTCTTGTCGTCTGCCATTTGTACTAAATCTACATCAAAATGAAACCCGAAAACAACCACACATCACTGACTTTGTTGTTTCATTTGTGTGACTGAAAATGATGATCTTTCAACTTTGACCTTCAATTAATTTGACCCGTACCGGTGTTTAAAATATTCAAAATATTTGGCAGTGTTTATTATATTTTACAAGTTAGGTGGTAATTTATGATATTATAATCTAGTTTTTCTTCATGAATGGATACTTTCGTATGTATTTCAATCGTAAATATTTGTCAAATATCCTATTATATATATTTTTAAGATGACATTACTCTTGTTTTCTTCATGGAAACACTGAAGACAGGAAAACAATGTTGACCTTTGACCACGAAATTGGCAAACTGCATTGGGAAACCGGAGAAATTAGTAGCTGATTTCTGCATCAAATGTCATTGATTTGCAAAAGATTACAGTCAAATTCATTTGATCAGTATATTCTTTATCCCATCATCAAAACATGCTGTGATAATTTATTGAAATGAGTGCCTCAATCGCCACAGACAAGCCAGCGACAAGCGCAAGTCAAGCTCCGAATCCGACCCCGTCTACTGTTCCTACAGCCACGTCTAGCCCGACTGCTGTCGTCAGTGGACCGGGAGATTTACCGTTCGAGTTGACATGTCGACCCACGGGTTTAGTTGCTTTAACGGGGTTGGATGTTACATATAATGCTGTTCATAGGGCAATATGGGACTCGTTTAGTGCAAACAGAAGGCCTGACCGTGTCCCACTGAATTTCAAAATATTGCCGGGTGATCATGAATATCCAAAATGTCGTTCAAAGGTTTGTGAATTATAGTTAAGAGAAGACTGCTAAAGTACTAGTTTGTCACTAATAAGGAAAATCTATGAAAATTTAGCAATTAGGCCTACTTTGCAAAAGTATTGAAGGATTTCTATACGATACAGTACATGAGTAAATACAGAGCCAACTTTATCTCTTCGGATCTACGATTCGAAGAGATAAAAGATCCCGGCTGGCAAACGATAAAACTGTGTCACCGAAGCGAGTAACTTTTGTGGAAACATTTCTGGAACACCGCAAAAGGTTAGACGTTTGCAAAAAAGCTTATCAGTAATACGTTCTCCAACAGTAGGCCTATCCAACACTAGTACAGGAACCCATACGTTGGTGTTTTTGTTTTTTTTTGTTTTTTTCCCCTACCAACGTATGGGGAAATTGCATAGCGAGAAACTGTCAATTTGATTTGCTGTATAAAGTAAATGGTGTGACTTTCAAATGAGGGTCGGGTGCATTACAGCAAAACGGCTTTTCCGTTGATTTTCATACTAGCTACGCACCTTCATAAAGTCCTCATCTTTCTTTCCAGCCACTTTTTAAAACATGAAAATGCTAAATTATTCCATATTTAATCGTAATTCTCCGCCGTGTAAACGCAATGGCAGAATTTTTTTTAGACATTTCGCGAGTATCGAAGTCCAGATTAGTCTCATTCCCCATCGCAAAACGTCAAACGTCTATATACGCTACGCACACCACATACGAACTAACGAAAATATTAAAAAGAGACTATTTATTAATAAAACATGGCGCCGATTTCGATAAACACCGCTAGTGCCGTTAACTGAATGGGCTTAGAATTTCACCTTAAATTTCAAGGGAATAGTGCATTTGTACACAATGTTAAGCGAATGGCAAGATAGATGAGAAAGAGTAGATAAGAACAAGCACAAAGAAGTGTGTTTTTGAGCTCTGGTAAGCGATACAGAAATTACCACAAAAATCATATTTAGAAGGAGTCATACTTAGGATGGGGACAGATAGTGAAACATGCAAAATACCCTATGATGAATAATACCAACTGATGACAAATATCACTAAGTATGATTTGTTGTACTAATCCAACACTACAGTGCTTGCCTACCTACCTTATTTTTAAACTGAACAACGAAAGCAGAAAAATAGCACATTATCTGAGGTGCGAAAATAAAAACATCATGAATACAGTACTTGTCGTCTAAAAGGATTAAGATAGTGCTTCCTTTCCGTGAAATTCTTTACGTTTTACCGCTACATCACCTGTCCCCTTCATTGTCAAACTCCACTCGTCCCACGTGTTGATCTTTTTGGGAGTATTTTATCCCGGCGAATGGAAAACATTGCTAGAGTATCACGATGTGGAATCTCACTTTTGGCAACCAGCGCGATGCAGGGGTGAATGTCGGGCAACTCGGCCTTCGAGACAACTCGGCCAAGACAACTCGGCCTTTGAGACAACTCGGCCAAAAGACAACTCGGCCTACGAGACAACTCGGCCTCCGAGATTCTGCCTCCCACACAACTCGGCCATTAGACAATCTATAAGCTTTATAAATTAGTTTTAAGTTAACATGTCAAACTTCAGAATATATTTGAATTCTTTTTGGCAGTTCCTCATCACTGATTGAAATGAATTTCAACATTAATGACATTATTACATGATTTGTATGAATTCTTTTTATGAGATCTTGCCACTGTGATCCCATTCACTCTTTTAAACTAGTCGCAGTCTTTATTTTCATTAAAAGATTGATTTAAAATATAATAATTGTGTGGGTTTCGTTTTGTTTGGTGGCATTTACAATTGCCGTGCAAATACTGTGGCCGATATGGGCTAATTGTCTAATGGGCTATGATTCACACCCACCACTAATGCAGGATCGATACATTTTCCTCGTTCTATTAATATTATTAATATTAATAATATTTGCGAGTGCAATAATAAGTTAACAATTAACAAAAATTAATGTGTGCGAGATGTTTCGTTGTCAATGTTTAGTGGCCGAGTTGTTTTATTGGCCGAGTTGTGTGGGCAGAATCTCGAAGGCCGAGTTATCTCGAAGGCCGAGTTGTCTCGAAGGCCGAGTTGTCTCGAAGGCCGAGTTGTCTCGAAGGCCGAGTTGTCTTGGCCGAGTTGTCTAGAAGGCCGAGTTGTCCTGACACCGTAGGGGTAACTCTTGAGCTGCCGAAAGTCAATTTCTATGTGTCGCAATGGAAATTACAGGAAGCGATCAGAAGTTGTCTAACCTCGTGGCGTGTTCAAAACAATGTCGCCGAAGCATTTTTTTTTTCTGACCACATCATTTTCTTCAAATACAATTTGACGACGATGTAATCTACATATTTTCATGTTTGAATTGTATCTTTGACTCTGAAGTATTTGCTAAGCCCAAGTGGTATTTTCTAAGACGTCAAATGTAGCCTGGATGGTAGGTGCATACCACTGAAAATTGGAATTATATGCCATCATACAACACAGGGTTCCATAACGGGTCAACATAGGGGGCTTAATTGTGTGTGCAGTAAATATAGCTCCAGCCATTACTCTTCCATTCCAAGCTTCGTTAATTCAGTAAAAAGTACCGTCCAGGCGTGGTTCCAGCTCATTTTTAGGGGGGGGTCCAAATTTAAATTGTGCTGGTACCATCTAAGCGGTGCACAGCACCGCCCTCCGAGCTATGCTCGGAGACAGGGGGGATGGATGTGCCCCCCCCCCTCAGAAGTAGAATGTGTTTAATTTTCGAACTCATTTGGTGCGATCTGGTGTATACTTCTGACCAAAATGTTATCGAAAAGCCACCTCTTCATTTCCAAAAAATATTTTGTTTTTTATCAATGCACGAAAGAAGTTGAGCATATGTATACTGATATATTCTTTATTTGAGTATAGATAGTTCAAAAGCTCGAACAGGGGGGAGTCTGAGGGGGATGTGCCCCCTCAGAATTAGATTTTTTTTCTTCAATTTGTTGAACTCATTTGGTGCGATCTGGTGTATACTGTATACTTTTGACCAAAATGTTATCAAAAAGCCACCACTTAATTTCCAAAAAATATTTTGTTTTTTATCAATGAACGAAAGAAGTTGAGCATATTACTGATATATTCTTGATTTAAGTATAGATGGTTTAAAAGCTCGAAGAGGGGGATGTGCCCCCTCAGAATTGGATATTTTTCAATTTTCTTGTCAATATACATACGCGTATGTATTCCGACCAACTTCCAATAAACTCCAAACGTTCTTATGTCCCTCGCATGCCCCCTTTTTTGCTTTTTCGTTTGTCCCCTCTTCTTCCCCTCTCTTTCCCTTTTTTCTTTCTTTTCTTTTTTCCCCCTTTTTTCCCTTCCTTTCCTTTTTTTTTGTGGATTGGGGGGGGGGGAGGGAGCAACGGGCTCTATGCATTTCAATGTAACAGTTTATCATTTTTAACAAACAGTTGAAATTTGACAGCAATTTGCTACACACATTTTTTCACGAAAATCAATCACTGCGTGTCAATATCTGTTGTATTGTAACTTTGTAAGTGAATGGTGAAAGTGCGATCTGAAAACTAACCCAATTAAGATTTATATCGTTTCTTGTCGACGATGGAAAGCACATATCGATATGTTGCAAGTATAGCCAATATCGTGACAATGCGACACTTCCGACAATCGATAATAAAAGCACTACATTCCACTGCTGATTTCATATGCTATACATTATAGGGCGGAGCACACAATGTTTCCAAAATCAATTCTTCAACCTTATCAGAGTTTGCTCTTTGCCTTGATGGCAAAATACCAAGGACTTACTGCTTGTTGCTCTACAGTGATGCCTTTTGCACACAAATACATTGGTTTCCCTTATCATCAGTACAGTGTGAAAGTTTTAATAGTTTTTGCTTTAAAGATTTTGAAATTTTAAGAGTGCACCACCAAATGAATACTTCAATGACAATCTTGGTGATATCGAAAAAGTTGAAATATTCTCACAGTTGGGCAAATTGGCAATAGGGAAATGGCACTAAGCAAACAAGTGTACACATGTGCAATGTGTCAACGTCAGGCAATGGGGGGGGGGGGGTGTGTGTGCGTATGTTTAGGGTGGGAATCGGGGATACACACACACTCTCTACCGCCCAATCGGGGATACACCCGCAATAGGGGATATCCCCAATCTCTAGATAGGTGCAAATTACTGCAAATCATGTTATAGTGCTATCCAATAGGGGACCCCTATTAGCATGCACCATGTGCACCCCTGTTAGATAGTACGATGTCCTATACACAAAAACATACACACAAAATGGCGGGAAATGTCCACAATCCGCCCGGTGAGCGTGTATACACAATATACCCTATTGCATAGTGTGGAACCCATATCCCCTATTCACACGTCTTACGCACGGGGGTGTGTGTGTTGCCCTCAAGTGCCAACAATCTTGAGGTTGGGTCGGTCGATCAATTTTCCTTTTTTCTTTTTTTGCTTTTCTTTTTTGCTGAAAAATATTACTGACTGTTGTGGTTCATGTCAATTGTCAAGACAAAATTGGTAAATGTCAATTTTACTAATATTCCTAGCGTGATAATAGTTTAAACACTATTTATTCAAGCAAACATGTAGAAAAAAGTAATATCTTGACAATTTGGGTAATATTTAAATCTTAAACAACAAAAATGCGACCCTGATTTTTGAGATTTTAGGGTTGGTTACGGAGGTCAGCACACACAAAAAAAGTTTGGCCTTATCATCAAGCTTAGTGTAATACCAATAGGAACATGAAAGCCTAATGACGGGACTGAAATCAGTTCCATGGTACAATCCAAATTAATTTTCAGAGTTTAAAAATGTTAATAACATAATTAAATGTCTTCGTGGTTTTTCTTACATTCTGTAGCAAAGAACATCATATGAATGGTACATTCCCAAAGGTATCGTGAAGACATCTTGGATGAGAAAGCATCTTGATGAAGTTCCATCACTTGTTGTAGTGTTCTTTGATCTGGATTGGGATGAACAGTTGTGGACAGAGCGCAAGATAGAGTGTGCCTCCAAAGTAGAAGTTGTCAGGTAATGAAATAAAATATTTGTCTACATGAAAGACAGGAGCAGATTTTTATGAATATTTATTCTTTTTTAGGTCGTCCGTAGGAAGAGACCTTATGGCAGCATCCTTCGTGTGTGGTCTGTCTGTGTGTGGGGGGGGGGGGGGGGGGGGGGGGTGTGTGTGTCAACAATTTGGTATACACTTTTTGTTTTGTCCATTTCTCCTCCATACAAAAACCAATTGCAATCAAACTTCGGTCATAGATGCATCATGGAAACCTTCATATGTTAATGAGGTCAAAGGTCACATACCAAGGTCAAAGGTCATCTGAGGTCAAGATATAAAATTCAGTACACATTTTTTTGTATTGTCCATTTCTTTTCCATACAACAACCAATTGTAACCAAACTTCGGTCATAGATGCAACATGGAAACCTTCATATGTTTGTTAATGAGGTCAAAGGTCACATACCAAGGTCAAAGGTCATCTGAGGTCAAGATGTAAAATTTAGTACACACCTTTTTTTTGTATTGTCCATTTCTTTTCCATACAATGACCAATTGCAACCAAACCTCTGGCATAGATGCAACATGGAAACCTTCATATGTAAATGAGGTCAAAGGTCACATACCACGGTCAAAGGTCATCTGAGGTCAACAT
Source organism: Ophiura sarsii (assembly GCA_035610835.1). Taxonomy (NCBI): domain Eukaryota; kingdom Metazoa; phylum Echinodermata; class Ophiuroidea; order Amphilepidida; family Ophiuridae; genus Ophiura; species Ophiura sarsii. The sequence continues at coordinate 86,264,439 of CM069442.1, read as the reverse complement.
TTAGTACACACATTTTGTATCGTCCATTTCTTTTTCATACAATGACCAATTGCAACCAAACCTTGGTCATAGATGCAACATGGAAACCTTCATATGTTAATGAGGTCAAAGGTCACATACCAAGGTCAAAGGTCAACTGAGGTTAAGATGTAAAATTGGCTGCATATGTAAAATTGATTACATTTCAACAGATGAAGTACAATTGCAACCAAACTACCCATATAAACGGACGACCTATTTGGGACCGCTGTCCCTATTTTTTTTTATTATTTTATTTTGTCAATAAAGTATTCAACAATGTCAGAGGATGCTATGTTCCAAATGCTTTAAAGCCAGTTGCTCTTGGTTGGATAAATCAAAATGTAATATATTTGTTGTATTTCCCTTTTAAATAGTTTTAAACATTGATTTACAATTTTAAGAAGTGGTTTTTTTACGCAGTACATATAGCAGCAGATAAAGGTGGTCATCTAGCTTAGGGGTGAAACATCTTGGTCTCTCTGATCATGGGTGTGTGTTTGTTTTTACCATGCACATTGTGTATTCATCAATACAGGTCACATTGCTAGAAAGTGATATTTTGTAATTAATCTGTTAAACTAACTCTGCATGTAACCTACTTAATTTACAGATCCAGCTTACAAGGTCGTGGATCAAGAGTAGCTGTGGTACTTATCCAGAAAAATGCACCACTACCCCCAGGTAATGAACGATTAAAAACAAAAGACAAGAAGACCACTGAAATTGAAAGAAAAATTAATTATATTTGGATTTTAGTTTGATATTTCCATACAGCATATATGAAATAAATATTATTAGAATCCCATACATTTTCTGCCAGACTTAATTAACCAGCTACCTTAAGAATATGCATGTGATGCTCCTATTGCTTAGCTAGTTAGTATTTGGGCATGTAAGGCTTACTTTATACCATCAGACATAATGTATTTTTAAAATTGAAGTTGTAAAATTATCATTTTATGACATAAAACTAATAGAATGATATATAGGGGACTTGCATGACCTTGAAATTATAGGCTACCAGTTCAAATCATCTTCCAGAAGACATGTCAAAGTATTGAGAAAATCTTTAAACTGAAATGTATCCAAGTAATGAGCATTGTACTCTTAAATAAGAAGATTCATAGAAGAAATTCCAATTTGAACTTACTGTTCCAGACAGTTTCGACGTCCGATCGGGTGTGTCTTTCTCAATGGTGCATAACCGTTGATCTAGTGTGCCAATAGTTGAGGCAACACTGGATCAACGGTCATACACCATTGAGAAAGACATCCGATCGGACGTCGAAACTGTCTGGAACAGTAAGTTCACATTTGGAATTTTTTCTATGAATCTTCTTATTTATGTTTCCTTGGATTACTAATGAAATTATTCTCAGCACATTGTGCTCTGTTCATGCGTGTCTTCTTCTGGAGAATGATTTGACCTACTATGTTAACACCTTTTTATATTTGATATTTTGTGCTACTCATAAATTGTCTTATTTTTACCTATATAGGAGAGGATGTGGTTGCTGCCGAGAGAGCTGCTGCCTTGTGTGCAGCCTGTGAATTGTCTGCTAAATCCCTGTTTGTTCTACCATGTGTGGATCATTTACTTGGATACACTATCAGGTGAGGGCATAATAAGGTTGTAGTGTCTTGATGGATGGTATGGGATTGTGTGGTAGGTATGGGCAATGGTTAAAGGTTAAGGAAGTCCCTTGACCTTGTATTTTAGATTGATATTTGCATATATTTATGATGCTGAAACAGAGGAATAATGAGGCTGTTATGCATGCCATAGAGATATGAGTGATATTTGTCCTTGTACTTATGAGCTGCATAAGTTGACTGATGTGCTGCATATATGAGTGTATACATCTTACTATAATGTAGGGGTGTATGTATGTATGTCTCCTGAAAAGGCTCTCTCATTTTGCGTCTAAAAGTCGCGAACGTTGCACTGATACTAGATGAAGACCTGACACAGGTTATAAGCTATAAATGGCCGAAAACCGTACAGAATTGACCGAGATATGAGCAAAAGCGGGAAATCCAAAGCCTTTTCAGCCCGGCTTTGAGACTATTTCTACGGGCCATATTTGTTTTTCTCATGCGTACACTGTAACCATGCAGTCAGCGCGCGTAGCACATAACGCGTCGCAGTGCGCCATGCGAAATAAACGCGCCCACGCACTACACTCACGCACCCCTACAGACGCGGGCGGGCAAATATTAGAGAAATACGCTGAGCCACACGGGAGTTGGTTACGGTTTAGGTCTTGGGGTTGAGATAAGCCACGGGCGGGGCGGGGACAGGGAGGGGACGGCAGGGTGGGCGGGGGCGGGAACGGCGGCGGGTCATAAGGTAACGAAATAATGTGGTTTCTGATAGAACAAAACATGATATGGTGAATCTAAATTACGTAACATGGTGTCAGATGTGGGATTTGATACTGTATGTGACACGCGGGCGGACAAATATTGGAGAAATACGCAGCGCTTCGGGAGATGGTTAAGGTGAGGCCTTGGCGTTGAGATAAGCCGTGGGCGGTGGGAACTTTAGCACACACACATAATTTACCACACAGAAAAATGTATAAACTGGAAAATTCTAATAGAGTATATATTTTGTAATCTCATGAGTCACATCTTCTACATTTAATGGATTTGTGCCCAAAAAAACCTCCACGTACAACGTAGATGACACAATATATTTGCAGATTTATTGATCTATTTTTCCATTTATTGATCATTTTTTCCATTTATTGATACCATATGTGTAATGATTATTTTTCATTATTTAGATTGGAGAATGCATTCTATGAATTGGCCCAGAGTTATTACCACACTGAAGCCAGGAGGGTAAAGGCACACAAAGAATTCCTCAACAGAACAACTCATCAGGTAGGCAAAATTAGTTATGATTGCTGTTCTGTCAAAACCATGTATCTCCACCCGGCCCTTCAGCATGTATAAAGTAATACTTCCTACGTATACACTTCGGGCAGTCTGCTTTAAACACATTCAAGGGCCAAAGACATCTATAAAAACTTTGTAAGTGCTCTTGCCCGGAACATGTATAAAGCAACATTTCCTATGCATAACAGTTGGGCAGTTTTACTTTATACTTGCTGAAGGGTCGGAAAAATATCCAAGGTTTTGATAGAATAGCAACAATATGACCAATCTTTAAAATATGAATTCATGCAGCAAGCAGCCAATCAACATATGAAAAGTCATAAATAAAGCATAATGCATATGGCTCATTCCATGAAGTTGGGGCATTTGTTAAAATAGCAGAATTTGGTACTTTAGGCAGCTTATAAACTGTTTTACTCTATGTGTATATCAAAAAAATTTAGTGTCCAAAAACAGTACTAGGTTATAGTATTGAGCCATGAAAAAAAAAAAAAAATTGACCCTTCCTTGAAGAAAATAAAAATAAAAAATGAGGTGGTGTCCAAGACCATTTTTGCTAAAAAACGTGACATGGAAAACACAACAATTAATATGAGTTTTATGTAAGCAAAACTATCATAGAATTGCTTGGAAATCGATTTGATTAATAAAAGATACATGTATTCATAGTTTACTGACCAAAACACCTCGTCACGCTGGACTGATTTTTCACCCAAGCAACATGAAAATTGCCTTTCCGATGCTACACACGGTGTCCACAAAATATACACGTGTAGCATCGGGAGTTTTCATTGCTGAATGGGGGTAGTTCTCTATCATACATTTTTAAATTATATTCCAAAATTAAGAGCATTTATCAATTGAAAACTATTGCAAATGAGAATAAATTTCATGAAGACCATTCCATATATTCATGAAAAAGTATACCGTGCCGTGTGCATGGTGTCCTAACCATAAAATGTAGCATCGTTATAAACATCCTATGCAATTTGTGGGAATCCCCCCCTGGAGATAAATAAAACATTCCATATTTCTTTTTGTAAGGATAGAGGTCAATAGCTATCAGGTTTGTTTGGAATTTGCCACATGTGGACTAGTTTTATCAAGGTTTCAGTCGCTGGTGTCCCGTTGTAGCATCGGGACTTTTATGTAGCATCAAAATGTAAACATTGGATAGTTTTGTGAATGGTAAGTGCGATTGTAATTATTTCTTAATGTTGCTTGTATGTCTGTATTTATTAATGCATTTTTATTGAAAGGGAAACACTGAATCAGAATTTCTTTTCATGTTATGATATTAATTTTGAGTCACGGACGCCATAATAATTTGGCGTCCATGCAGCATCGGGCATAGCATGGGCAATATTTTGCATTGGGTATCGTTATAGTTAGTTGAAATTGTAATTTTTTTGTAGAATCACATCATTAATAAACTTTGAAGTTAATAATGAATTAGTTTTTGCTCTTTTAATGTTAATAATATAGCTTACCAGTACGATGCTACATGGACACCATGTCCATGTAGCATTTCATAAAATTGGCCTAATTAGACTAAAACAATTACCCCATTCGAAATTATCCATCACCCAAAACATTCAAAACATTGCCTACATTTTACTACACTTTACAGAAAAAAGGCATATTATGAGAGATGTATATCTAATGAAATATATTAATACACAATGCTACATGGACACCATTTCCATTAGCATTTCACTGAATTCGCAATAAACATTCCCTTATTTTAGTTTTATTTACTATAAATAAAACAAATAATTGTAAATCATTTAAGTTCTCTATCCTTTGCTATTCTTTTTCATGTTAAATGAATAATAAATAAAATACTCCAGCATGATTTTAATATAAATATTTTCCTACAACACAAAAAGTGCAACATGAATAAATAATCTACTCCAATATCAATACACAATGTTCCATGAAGATACTAAGCCATAGGGTTTATTTTGTTTTGCTTTGCAGGTTCTTGACATTAATTCAGAAGACAGTTCTATCGTCCTGGAATTTATGGAGATGAAGACAAGGAACCCATCATTTTCAGAAACTAGTACCTTTCCAAAGAAATCCATCATGGCAATTAAATTATTTTTTTGCAAACTGACTTTTTAAGTGATCAAACTTTTCAATCATCTTTATCAATAATAGAGGATGATTCAATCAGAAACGAGCAAAGAGACTAAGATCACAAAGGGTACTTTAAGAACAACACTGCATGAAGTTTGTTTCAGTGGACATCTTAAGTTTCTTTGATCAATGGTGTATTGTTATTGTGTAATTGTAAGAAATGGTGTATGTGTATCATAGGTAATTATGTTTTATTCTTCATGGCAGGTTATCTTTTTGTGTAATTTGTAGTTTTACAATCCATGATATTAATTTTATCGTGTGCTTATAACATAAAAAGTTAACATCATAGTACATCCTCTCTATTGATCTGAAAAAGATGCACCTGTTCAAGCTGTTCCAAATATTTTAGGGCACGGTGTCCATGTAGCATCGTAATACTTAAGTACACAGAAAAGGTAAATTTTACATGAACAGTGTTTAGATAAATTTCAAGCAATTCACTCTGTGTATCTACTTGATATGATGAACAAGTAGACAAACCATTCACACTTAAATAATTGTAACAGTATGAATAGTCTTATTATTAACAATGTTACAAGACGCAGTGTCCATGTAGCATCGGTAGTGCATTTTATAACATTATACAGGTAAATAATACTTCATATACTTACTTTATGACTATAATGTAATCAATGTGCATGGTTTATAGAGTACTTTACATCAAACAAATATTGATATGTACTTTATTTAAATTCATTATACAAATTGCAAAATAAAGAGTCACTTTTCAATGAGTTTTTACATAAAACAGTTAATCTACGATGTCTTGTTCGTTAAGTTATGTTCAACCTAGACAAATCTGGTTTCTTTTCATGTATTTGTGGTTCCAAGTTAGTTAATTGAGGTATAGAAACTTGGCCCACATCTTAAGCTAATTTATTAGAAAATGATATGGAAATGGGAAATGGTGTCCATGTAGCATCAGGATTTTTGGAAATGTCATCCAACTGTTGAACATGTGCGGATATTTTACACCAAATGTTACATTAAAATAAAAAGTTCTACATTGGACTTTGGTAAATGTAGAACCTAAAAAAGAAGAAAGAGTTGGAAAATATCCATTTTGAAAATTTCACTTGGATGTCACATAATATGCCCCAACCTCATGGAATGAGCCATATGGTAACCAGTCTTTCAAATATAATAAGTCATGACATTCATATTTATTCATAAGAAAAGAAGGTGGTGAAAAGAATGAATCCAAATTAAGATCTTTTGTGACAAAATTGTAGTGAGGCTGATCGGTTAAAGGTTAACATGGTTATGAAAAAATAAATTTATGATTTTGATATTGATAGGTACCTCACAATGTTGGACAATATCTAGGCTATCTGAATCTGCATTTAAAAATAAATAAAATGCGGTACGTTCGCGGAACAGTCCATTATTGTCCAAGGGGTGAAAACAAGATGCGTCACGGACGGACATTTTATTTCAAGTTCATCATGCTATATTTTTATGTTAATGTAACATTTTCAGAGTTTTGTGATGTAATGTTGATAGCTGACACACTTTTCCATCAAATAAGATAAATATTTGGGGAAAAAGTTCTGAGGAAGTTATATCGCTAGACTTGCGTTAACATTTTGATGTTTTGCTGTCCGTCCGTGACACAAAAAAAGTTTAAAAGTTTTTAAACTAATTTCAAGGACAAAGTAACAAAATAAAAACATAATGAAGTATCTCCCTTATATGTATTCTTTCCCATGCAGGAGTATTAATTAATTAGGGCAGGCATAAATTAGTTAAATCTTTAATTAAAAGTTGTCACGGACGGACACAAATTTTGTCACGGACGGACACTGTTAGCTACTGTTCAGTTCTGAGCACACAAGCAAAGCTGAATACCACCCCTCTTACCATTAAATGAACTAGTCCATACAGGTATGCCCTTTATGCAAATGAGTAGGTTTGCTAAAGCAGTGAGCACATGTTATGATGCTCACCAGGTGCACTGTAAAATTACTTGAAGTCAAATGAAGTCATTTTGCTTATTTGCGCATTTGTGAACCCTCAGCAGATCTTCTTTGGTGAATCTGTAGTATAGCTTGCGCTTGTTAACCTTACTGCCTGTACATGCTGAAATAATGTTTGTAAATTAAAAGGGGTAGCATGAGATCAGTTAAAAGACACTGTTTAAAATTGGCCCATATAATAAGTGTATGTAAAATAAAAGCAAGTAACAGCATTTAAATCAGAAAGTATCATTGGAGATGTTAGCACAAATTTAATTTTAAGCTTTGCACTATCAAAAGTTGCAGGCTTTTTCTTCATGAAACTTTGAAAAACTCAAAACACGGTTGGATGCCTACATGTATCCATTATCACTAACCTTTAATTACTCAATTAATTGAACAAAAACTTATCAAAGAAGGGTCAAAATTGTTTTAAAAAGTTGTATCACAGCATACACTTACAGTCTTTTACACAAAAGACAAGGGTCAAAATTGTTTTACAATTTTTTTTAGATGCAGCAGGTCTATCTCTTGCCATTTATGGTAAGAGGGGCAGGATTCAGTTTGGCATTTGTACTCAGAACTGAATAATGTCCGTCCGTGACAAAATTTGTGTCCGTCCGTGACAACTTTTAATCACTGATTTAACTTATTTATTGACGCCATTGTTAAGTTTCATTTCTACATGAGAAAGGGGGTATATAGGGGAGATAGCTCACTATGTTTTTATTTTTTCTCTCTTTCCTTGAAATGTGTCACGGACGGACAGCTCTACATCAAAAAGTTATCACAAGGGCAGGGTAATTACTTCCCAGAACTTTTTTTCTGAAATATATTTCTTATTTAATGGGTAAATGTGCCATCTATCAATTTTTAATTTAAAAATATTGAAAATGTTTCATTAACATAAAATATGGCAAGGTCAACTTCTACTAAGAATGTCCGTCCATGACGCATCTTGTTTCTACCCCTTGGGCAATAATGGACTATTCCGAAAACTTTTCCGCATTGTTTCTTCTTTTGGAATGCAGTTTCAGTTAGCCAAGATGTTGTCCAATATTGTGAGGTACATTTCAATATCAATATCAAAAAGTATTTTTTTCACACCAATTTTAACTTTGAACAGATCACCCTCTGCTATCAAAGTGCCAAATTCTGCAACCTTTGAATATAACCATCACACTGGTTTTGGTATATTGTGATCCTTTTTAATTACTACATGTAAGACTGAAAAATGATGACATACAATTTTTCTTACTATTTTGTAAGTATTTGATACCATTTTGTCATGTAAATAAGTGGCAATTTCAAAGTTCTTCAACATCTGTGTCCGTCCGTGACGCTAACAAATTTCCGTCTGTGACACAGCTTGTTACAGGTCTACCCTTCTCCTGTAAAAAATAAATCTGTTTTCAAATGCTGTGTATCAAACCATGTATCTCACTTACTATTTGACCATGGAAAGCTTGAGGAATATGGAATTGTTTAAATAGAAATTAAGAAGAAGTACTAAAGGTCCGGAGAACCCTATTTGTATCTTGTCCGTAGTGTTGGAAAAAGACTAATATCTTGACTGCTTTTTATTACTAAGACTGAAAATTCATGACTTAACATTTTTCTTACTATTTTGTAAGTATTTGATACCATTTTTCATACTAAAGTGTAAATAAGTGGCAATTTCAAAGTTTTTTATGTAGTTAACATTTGTGTCCGTCCGTGACGCTCAAAAATGTCCGTCCGTGACAAAGTTTGTTACCCTACCCCTGTAAAAAATAAGAAATATTTTCAAATGCTGTGTATCAGATATTCAAACCATGTATATTACTTACTATTTGACCTGGAAAGCATTGGGGAATATGGAGTTGACTAGATAGAAATTAAAAAGAAGCACTAAAAGGTAGAGAACCCTATTTCTATCTAGTCCGTCCGTGACACAAACATTTTCGTCGTTCTATTTTAATTAAAAAATCACACCTTATTTTTTTGTGTGTATTTCAATAAAGTTGATGATTCTCTATAACATTAAACATAAAAAGTTGAATAAATGTCAGTAGTTACTTTTTACAAACTGTTTTTCGCTCATGTTTTGCACAAACGTCCGTCCGTGACAAACCGATCAGCCTCTAGTCCTATTCATACTAACTAACTCAAAAACTGGCATTTGTTTCTTTACAGTTATTGTTTGTACGTCATGCCTTCAAGATAGCATTCTTCAATGAGCTCAAACAAGATACTCATTTAGCTCTAAAGTAAGTTCTTTTTTCTTCACCAATTACTACATTTGGCAATGTAGTCTGCCACCTCCCCCTTGTCTTTAGATTTCATTACATGAAGTCATGATACAGATGTGTTATCATGAATAGTTTGTTTGCAGCAAGAAGCCAAATCACAATCTCACTCTTTGAGTCCATTGATTACTATATACCTCTTATTTCTTGGTGACAATGTTATTTGTATGGGTATATTTTCAATAAATATTGTCCCTATAAGCTTTACTCATCCCTATTTGTACTCTTATGTTTGTTGTATTTTATTTCAGGCAATACAAGATAGCCTATTCCCACATCACAGAATTGAGAGCACATGACACCAATATGCTGGAACTCAAATGTATAGCTGGATTCATTAATTACAAGGTAAGTTATAGAGCTTTGTTCGCTGACTCATAGAGATATTGCGTGTGGGGACATGTATGCTTAATGTAAACATAAATTGGATAAAACTTACTTTAGGTTTCATGCATATGTTGATTACACAGTATAATAAAGTATACCTCAGCAATCACGAAATGTACTTTATCGCTCAAAGATTTGATTAATACCTGGGATCTAAAGTACACTATTTGTAATCAATGATTATTCATGTCATGGATGAACGCAGCTGCATATCACATACAGTTTTAAATGTAGATATTGTATTTAACAAAAGATTGCAGCACAAATACAATTATTACATCTAACACGTAATGCATAGAGTCATTGGCAGATGTGAATCTAGCAAATGGTTAGTGTTGGAGTTTTTTGCACGACCTATAACTGATGGCTCCTGTTCTGCAGTTTATCACTAATACTGTTCTTAAATAAAGAATATATTTAGCCTCCTAATTATTATTTGATCCAGATATTTAAAAGTCCTCCTATCATGGTTTTTATCTAGAAACACAGATTGTTAAAAATTCTTACCTCAGAATTAGCACTCTCAGGAATCCAATTATTATATTGGACTACATGTAGTCAAGGAATTTACTGGGTAGTCTACAGACAGGTGAAATAACAGAAGAACTTTATGGTTGGTTTACAATTGATTGATGTTGTTTTTATTCCAGATATGTAGACTGTGCTTCTATCACAACACACCCCTGGATGCTATAAGTCAATTTCGTAAGCATGTAGACCTCTTTAAGAGCAAGATAGGGTGTGCAGAACTTGCTTTTGAGCACTCAGCATGGATGTCCAAACAGTAAGTTAAATGCAAATGTCATTTGGAATATTGACCGTTATCCATAAAACATTCACATTTCGTCACTGTATTTGCCAAAATATTGTATCCGTTAAATATTTATCCTCAAATCACTGATTCTTTAACATGTTAGGTTCCATAGGTGTTGTTAGGCACAGCATACATGTGTATAATCAAGGTTGAGGTACAGACAGGGAAGCCACAAGCTTTTGGGCTATCTCTAAATGGTATCTATTTAAAAAAGAAAGCAATTAAGAAACCACTGATCTGGCTGTTTCAGTTCCAGTTTCATTTTGTAATCAGTTGTTAAGTGACTATCCACTGCCATGAGCTGATGTGACTCGCAATATTTTGTAAAACATTTGCTTAATATAATTGGTATACTAGTTATCCTTTAATGTTCTTATTTTATTTTAGATTCAGTATATTTGGTGACTTATTTGATGATGCTATTAAGCTTGGCCTGACAGCTATTCAAACACAGCATCCAGGTTTCTATTATCAACAGGCTGCTAATCATGCTATAGCAAGAAAACAACTGTGTAGGGGACTGTGCCATGTGAGTATATACTTCATAAGCTTTAGAAATCTTTCTGATCAAGAATTGAGAATTATTGCTTTGAGGTAATTTAGACATTGAGATATACTGTTTCTTGAATTGGAAGTGAATGTTTAGACAAGTTTATTTACTTAAGAACTGTCTAGTAAATGATTTGAAATCTCAATTGGTTTTGATATATGTCTATAATCAAATAACTCTTCATTACTTGATATTTCACCGTAAATTTGTGAGGAAGCCATTAAAATGGTACCTATTGATTGATATTCACTAAGGGCTTTTTTAGGCTATGTTAATCCAATAATTGACCATAGGATGGGTTCTAAAAGATAATAGCAGTTCATTTCATGAGACTGAATACCATGAACTGAAGTTTTGAGATGTTTTGAGATTTTTTGAGAAGTGTTAATTGGGGTTACTGTTACCTATGGAGTAAGATATTCATGAACGGATTCAAGCATCACAATTCAACTGAGTATAACACCTATTTAAAATTGGTGAGAACAGTTAATTGCGATATTGATAAAAACTTTTTTTTATTTTAAAAACAGGCAGCCACATCCATGCCAGCCTCCAATCCTCTTCAAGATGCGGATGATTTAGAATTCTATGGTCAGCGTCCATGGAGACAAGGTCATCAGAGTATTGATCCTCCTGATCCACAGATGGAGAAAGAAGGGATATTGGCATTGCAGTTCTTAGAATCACAAGTTGACCATTCGGTAAGCAGACATTTTTGTATAGATTGATTCAGATTTGTTTTTAGGAGTAATTCTGTTATACCCTTCACCGAGGTATTCATAGTGCATGATTTTTAAGAACGAAGCATACTACCGATGTAGGTGTGTAGGGTATAACAGAATTATGCCGTTTTTTAGCAATTACAAAATAAAATGCATTTTTTTCAGAGCATTAGAGTATCCAGATTCAGATAAGTCTTTTTATATATAATAGTATATAAAAGATAAATACCCTGCTATTTAAGGAATTAAATGCTATTCATAAATGCATGGCAATGTACAATGTACAAATCAGTGCCTTTTTCACCTATCAGTACTTTTCAAATAAACATTTGTAGGATTAGTCAGGGAGTATATAAGGCTTAAAACAAAGCTTGCGAAGGCTTCAAAATCAGGCGACACGCGTGGGTTTTTTTCTTCCATTTTTTGTTTTTGTTTTAATTTTATTTGTGTATCAATATTACTCTTACTATTTGCAACCGTTTACACTTTCTGATATTGTTTTTTTCTATTTGAAATGAATATTGTGATGTAGTTGTGTAAAGAACAATTGTGCAGCATTTTTCGAGGAACTGAGTCATGTAAAAGTTTGAAAAAAATTTCCTGCATTTCAGACGCGGTATTTTTGGCATTTCAAAACAAATACGCGCGCAAACTTTGAGACAAACCTAATTTTTGAGACAAACCTATTTTTTTGTTTGGACTAATAATGGGAGAGGAAATTTGAATCACCAAACAAGAACTTCCCATATATGGGCATATACGTAAGATGTGACTCTAAGCATAGCAACCAGAGTGGCACTATTCTTGGCAACGCAAATGGTTGTCATCTTGTGCACGCACCACAAGCTTACGGTATGTGACTCTTAGCATAGGAACCAGGAGTGGCGCTAGCACACTATAGTACGATCAGTTCAAAATTGGCGAAGCCTCCTTACAGCAGGGAATGAATACAGAAGGATGCGGGCGGGCATGAAGGCAACAATCGCACTGTGTATCATGTGTGTGACGCAAGCGTTCATGTTGCCCTAATTGCGCGGATACTCTTGGATTACTTGTGTGCGCAGAGAGATGAAAATGGACTATTTCCCTTCCAATGACAAGCAAGTGTATAGTGGCAGGGCCCTGGATTACTTGTGTTTTGGTATTCACATGGAACTATAATTGTCAGCTAATTCCAACAACATTGTAATATTTATCAAATGTTCCATTTATAATATTCTCAGTTTAATTCATTTTTGTTATGTTATATTTTCAGTGGATCATAATTCCATTGTTGAGTAGTGCGGTGGCACAGTTTAAGAAATACAAGTCAGCAAGGATGAAAAGACATCTAAGTAAGTATAACATTTTGTGTCAGGTGAAGGAGAATTTGTGAACGTTTAATAGTTGTATTTGGATGCTGGTATCCACGGTTTAACTGTAGGTGCTATAGTTTGATTATCAAGTGAAATGAAAACATGATCCAGTTTCGAATGCGCAGCATGTAAGTTATTGGACCTTCTAACATACGATGGCATTTAATTAGGACACACTCAATCACATATTTATAATACTATTTTACTGCTTGTTACATTCCCTTTTTTATTTACAGTGGTTCAGATGGGTGAGGAGTATTACCATGCTAAAGACTACAGCAAAGCCCTCACGTAAGTAGCTATAGTTATGCTAAGAAACATGCAATTCATGTAGACTTATAAGAGACCAATAATTAAATCAGATTATGCATTTTACTTGCTACAATTGATCCTTTCTTTCCACTGCAGATTGTTGGGTCGAGTGACATGGGACTATCGTCTAGAACGCTGGTGGCCTCTGCTTACATCTATATTAGTCACATCACTCAGGTAATACAATTTATATTTGTTTTATAATATAGGCGCTTAATTTCTGAAATACTGAGAAGCTTAAATAATTAAGCATTTGCTGCTATCATACTGCAACATACGGCGATCGTTCGTTTTTCCTCCGCGGCACCAAAGCTGTGGAATCAACTACCATCGACCATCCGCATAATCAAATCCATCGGATGCTTCAAGACTGCACTGAAGACTCATCTTTTCAATCTGTCAGAACTTTCTTACAAGTAGTTCCTCATCATTGTTTTGTTTTTGTTTTTTCCTTGTCTTAGTTTTATTAGGTTCTTTAATTCATGTGTATATTGTTCTTGTTATGTTTGTTAAGCGCTTTGAGGTGTTTCGTAAAGCGCTATATCAATGCGGTTTTATTATTATTATTATACACTCCCAAGTAAACAACTGAAGCTTTGGCCTGCTTAGAGGAAAGCTCAATGTATCATGCTACTTAGAGGTTAAAACATTTGAGATTTTGCAATTTTTACTTTTGTATATTTATTATGATGGAGTTTTTTTCTTCGTATACGCTTGCAATATCTGATAATGTGTGTGTTGTTTTGTTTGTATATTAATCTAGGTGTGCCTACTTGGTAGCCAGTGTGGAAGAATATGTCAGCATATGTTTGGAACTACTAGGAAGATGTATCCTTTGAATAACTTTATTACATGTAATGTCCAATTGTTGCTAGAATATTCTGTTATTCCAATAATCATACATGACCATATGGTTCCGGATGATTTGAATCCTATTGCTTTAGCTTGGAACTTATTACTCATGAACCTCAGGATAAGTCGTAAGAAAAGATGTTATCAACATACAATATGTACCCAAACATCAGTGTATTAACCACATGGAATCAATTATTTATTATGTCCATCCTTAAACAATTATTATGAACATACTTGTACTTGAACCATATAACCCTAATCCATTCTGGGGTTTGTAGCAATAAATCTAACAGGGGGAACATGGGACAAATAATGACAGCAAAAAATGGGATGTGCCACCCGGGACCGATCGTGGGCCGCCGCGACAGGAGTCCAGATGATCGTACATCACGCTAAAGCTCATGACATACTCCATAATCATGTGACGCGATTTGTCGCTTACGATCCTTATAAAGAGTGCTATTTACCAAATAAGGGGCGTTAGCGGCAAATCGCTCTGAGCGATTGGGTAGTATGTCATAGACTTAAGAGGGTCGCGCTCTTAAAAATAACTTTTCAGAGCGTATATATATATACATTCCGTAATTAGGCCACTGGTGCAGTGCTTCTGTGGGGTTTGGTAGGGTTAGAATTTGGGTTAAGCACGACCCAAGTGTACACAAGTTCAACAACCCTGCAGTGAACATGCTTATTATATTTCATAACAGGAATATTGTACTGTGTATTGTCCAATTTATGTATTTACCTTAATCCTATGTGCTTATAATAGACTCCCAGAGTTCACCAGATGAGAGGACCCGGGTACAGATGAATCTCATCAGAGTTCTATCAGTAAGTTATCATCTGAACATTGAGGTTGGATATCACTAACATTCATTATCAACGATGCACCTTTTTTAGGGGGGGGGGGGGGGGGGGAGCATTATAAGGCGAAAGACAGCCACCTCATGTTCAACCCGGGGGAAGTGTAAGGTCATGCAGGTCTGCTTTAAGAGAGAGCCCTCACTTCCCCCCAAACTCCATATTGCTGGTAATGAGATTGAGGTGGTGACTGAGACCAAGTTTCTAGGCCTTGCCTTCCAATCCGATCTTGGCTGGCAGTTCCAAGTCAATAACATGGTGTCTAAATGCAGCAAGAGGTTGTACATGTTTAGTCGCCTCAAACGCTTCGGAGTGCCAACTGAAGACTTGGTATCTGTGTATGTTGGTTACGTTCGCCCAACATGTGAATATGGCGCCCCTTTCTGGCATTGCAGTATCAGTAAAGATCAGGCCTATCAACTTGAGTGCCTGCAGAAACGGGCATACTGTATCATTCTGGGCGCTCAATATCAATCCTACACAGATGCTTTGGACCAGTTGACACTCCAAAACTTAGAAGACAGGAGATTACAATTATCTCTTCAGTTTGCCCAGATATGTTGTGACTCGGAAAGGTATTCCGACTGGTTCCCTAGCAACAATAAGACCCATAGGATGAATTTGAGACACACCAGCAACTATCAGGTTCCCAGATGCAAAACCAAAATATATGGGAATAGCCCCATCCCTTTCCTTACTAATCTCCTGAATCAGCAGCAGTAAATATGCTTGCTAGGGGGGGGGGGGGGGGGGGGGGGGGGGACTAATCTGACTCTTGGGTAGATTTGTGATTCATTCCATGTGTCATTTAAAAATGCTGTTTTTTGTTTGTTTTTTAAATGTCACCCACAGTGCAATATTAGTTTCTACCTGATTAATTTAATTGTTGATGTTTTTTTTATACCTTTTTAATCTCTTTCAGCACTTTTAATGTACAATTTTTATGTTATCTTTGTATACATTTCTATGTGTAATTTGTTGTTTTTATACCAATGTAATAACCATGTAATTCAGCTTTTAGCTGCGATTTGGTGATAATAAACTATGAACTATACCATGTTTGGTTAATGTTGCATACATAATTTAGCATTTGCCATAAGATCACAGCTGAATGATATCGTGACATATCACACAGTTAAGAACACACAAAGTTGCAGTTTCTCAATTGTTTAATCATTCTTAGATAAAAAAAGTGATCTGCATGACCATGCTAACTAAAGGTAAAAGTCAAATAATATATATGAAGGACAGCCTCCAAGGTTCTATTCCTTTTTAAAAATCTTGCTTTGTATCTAAACAGAAGTGGTCACCTTATTCTTGCCAAATTTAAGATTTGTTCTCTTAATTAAACAGGTATACAAAAATGCTTGTTTGAAAACATTCACACCCATTTCAAGGCTAACATCAGCTCATCCATATTATAGAAAATGCATTGTAAAACACACATGCCATTCAGCTATTGATCTAAAGTGGTACGGAATTAAACTGATAGACATTGTTGCTATTTATAGAACAGTATGGCTATTTGAAGTAGTACACACATCAGTACCATGCTTTGTATAGCAACAGATCAATTTGTCTCCACTTAGAGCAATAACTAAATGGTGACAGATTGTGATTTAATATAAAGGTGCACTCTTATAGTTTCTGGTATGGAATAAGTTTGAAGAAATATACATGATTTGTCTTAAATGTTCAAATGTCTTATTACCCTTTGCTTGAATGAAATAACAGTGTCTATTGAGATATAAGATTAAAGAAAGTCTTGAATCTTGCTAGATGCACTGCGTGATTTAGTTCATGTGTAAAGTTTGTATGATTATATAGAGAAAAAATATGACTGTATTTGAAGCTACTTATCCATAACCAGAAAGGTTTAATATCACATTCATTTCAAAAATTCTAATATTTATAGATCTTTGTGGACTTCCATACTTTTGTTACTACATTTGTGTAGGAATTTGCATTGCTATTTTTCTGGAGCCAAAAAGCACTCTTAGCTGCACAATGGTATACTTTTAAAGGGACACAATGTCATGTAGATTTTTTTTAATTTTAATTAATTTACTTCAGAATTCAAGATGAACATTAAAAATTGCCATTACTGTTGTTTCTACTTTAAAAAAACCCGGCAAAACTTGAATAAAACAATGTTTTAAATATGTTGGAATACCACCCCCTAACCATGTAAAATGCTGGTTGCGGCTCTACCAGCATTTTTGAATCGATGTTTTGTTGTACAAAGAGGACTGATTTTTCTTAATCCTTATAGGTATAAGTTCATACATGTAATACAATTGTAAAAATATACAAATCCCAGTTTTTATCATACATTTTTGTGATTGGGGGCGCTGCCTCCACCACATCTCTTAATGCCTCTTTAACTCATCTGCACAAATATCAGCCAATGGGTAGGCTTAATTTGTCCATTTGATCAATTTCAGAACAATCCCCCAGAACCTGAACCTGGCTGTTCCCCAGAGGTGATAGACTCTGCCAAGCAGCTGTGGAAGACAAAGACTACTAGTGAACAGGAAGGTTCTAAGGTATTCCGTGTAGAGATGCGTACATTGGTACCATTTGTTGAATGCAAGGCTAGGTTTATACAGAGTTCCTTCACTGCGGACTCCATGGTCACTCTTGAAGTTTATTTGAGGTAGGTGAATACTAAAATCTGTATTTTAAATCAAATTTCAGAAATAGTGTTCTCTAGGTCCCAGACATGCATCAAGTCTTTTATGGAAGAAAGTGCATCTCATAGGTAAAACAAGCCACTTAATTCTTCCATGTAATTGAAGCA
This sequence comes from Ophiura sarsii, assembly GCA_035610835.1. Taxonomy (NCBI): domain Eukaryota; kingdom Metazoa; phylum Echinodermata; class Ophiuroidea; order Amphilepidida; family Ophiuridae; genus Ophiura; species Ophiura sarsii. The sequence continues at coordinate 86,246,470 of CM069442.1, read as the reverse complement.
TGCTCCAGACCTAAAGTACAATTAATCATACATATCATTAAAAACCTATCTTTTCTTTCACCCTGATCCATTACCAAATTAAAAAGGTCAAGCAAAAGTCGCCATTTTAAAACATGTCACCAATTTTTTGAGACGAAAAAAAAAGAATTCAAAATGGTTTCGCTAATGATCTGAGAGGAGTTTGAATCTACCAATTCTTGCATTAAATAGAGGAGGGTCGAAGCTTTTATTTGGTACCTTGGTCATATTTTAAATCTTAGGACAAGTTTTTTTTCTCCTAATTTTTCGAATTGTTTACCGAGTTATTTGTATATGTTCCCAAGGTCATCTCTAAAAGGCCAACCCGTCATTCAAATTGGAATTGAAAGTACATTTTTTTGCTGAAACCTTGGTAACATTTGACCTTTCAGATCATTAGCCCCATTGATTTAACGCCCAACCGCTAAAATGCCTATACCGCCACTGTATAGCCAATGCACGCACTGCCCTTCCCCATCTGGTACGACGATGATTGGGCGCGATTGCATGATGTTGTGTACGTCCTCCAGTCGTCCATCAATACTGCACTGTCGCACTCTACCATCGCGCTCATGAATATTACAGTTGCACCCATTGAGGGCGCTACAGAGATAGGCTATCTGTGAAGTTTTTGCAACATGTTTCTCTATTATGTCTTTTCCATTCCGATCGAGATACGTACTGTGCCTTAGTGTTGTTAATTATCTGTTTATAATTCTTAACCAATATTCTGCTAACTTTTATCACTTCACATTGTTAAATTACGGGTGATTTTTTGACTCCATTGTCCATGTACGCCTTTCAATAGTCCCATGTGTTAACGCGTTGTAAAACTTCATAATCTTGAACCCGTAGGTAAAAATAGTAGTTCTTGCAGGCCTCATTCTTTACTAATTATTCAGTATATAATTGAATTATGATTGCATAATTTTATTATTTTATTATCCCTTTCACCAACGCATTCCTAAGCAGAAAACGGCCCGGAGAATGGGCGACATGATTGCTAGGCTGGGGGGTTGCTCAGGCCAGGGGGAGGTGGTCAGGCCAAGGGAGTTGGGACTGGGGCATCGCCATTAGCACTCTCGAACCTTGCATTCGAAGCATAATATTATTTGGCCTTAGGTATAATCCAAATATAACTTCATCAAGTATCCTGTCATTGCATTATCTTGTGTTTCCTTTGCAGATCATCTTGTCAATTCCCCATTCGCTTTAGCAAGCTAGCCGTGCATCTGAGTAACCAAGCCTACAATACACACTGTATCATCACTGATGGAAAACCATTGGTTGCTCCAGATACGGGTGCTGCCATGCCAACGGGGGAGGTTGGGGACACAGTCGGTGACCTGTATCTGATGCCAGGTCAGGTCAAAGTTCATTCATTCCAGTTTGTTGTGCTGCCGGAGGATGTCGGCAATAAAGTTGATGTAAGTAGGATTCCTATGGATAGAAAAGCAATGAATAGTGTGAATTAAATTTATATCATGTTAAGTCAATTACAATATATAAATGAATGTCAGGAATTGAAAATGAATGATGTGTCAGGGAAAGATTTTTTTTTAATAACTGCAAATATTCTCTATATGAATGCAAACATCTGGGTTTAGGTAGATATGACAATCAATGACAATAATCCATCAAAAGAGAGGAGTGAATCAAATATTCCAAAATCTATGTTAAGGGCTAGTTTTTACATTGGGAAATATAGGTATATATAGTGGGTATAGTATAACAAACCGTTTAGGTAAGACATTTTGTGCAAAGAGGTGCATTTTGCACTCTGGACAAAAACTTAAGCAGCTGTAGAAGCCACCCATAACAAACTTATTAATTAAAAAATGAAAACTATTTTAATTATATTTGTTTACAGATAACCTCTGTGGCCCTCTATCTTGGTAATGAGGGTACACGGTGTGCAACCCTTTGGTGGCAAGGAGGGGGAGGTGATGCAGCCTCCGTCACAAACATCCAGGAATCTGTAAAGCAAAGGAGAGGACCACCACTTGAAGGGGAGATTGTGTGGGAGACTCTCAAAATTGGACAAGTTGCCAGGTACATTGCATTTGTTGCAAGTATGGCATATTAAAACCATGTGCACTACTAGACTATAACAGTGTATTTGATTGGTTTATTTCAGGATATAAGTGCCAGTAGCCAATCTAAATAAAGCCTCTAATTTCATTGTTTCTGATTGCTCAGTCAATTATATTATTCTATTTTTAATGCCCAAAAATGTTTTAGAGTGTGATTATCGAATTATTGTGTTAAGGGTTCTTTATATAGTGCTGCCATGTTAATCTTGGTTATTGTCTCTACAAACACTGACAAGACAATAAAACATTTCAGTGTTTTATACTTAGTAAGAAACTGATTCCAAGCACGTAATTAATAACTACTGTAGAGTTAATAGGAAAGCAATAAATATAAAATTGAAGTAAAATATTCAGAGAATTACTTTGCTCAAAATTAAAAGAGGAAAAGGTTTCTTATATAAATCCAAGCCCCAGTCACAATCAGTCAACAATCTCATCAATTATAAAATAAATATGCCCCTTATTTCATTTCACACCCTATGTTTGTTTGTTTGCATCTGACACAGTATCCAGTCACGACCTGCCAAGGTAAACATTGATTTAGATCACGAGGCGCCATGTTTGGTCAACGAGATATATCCCATCAAAATCTGCATCACTAATAATGAAGAGGGTGCCCTCGTCCAGCCAAGGTAGGTTAATGCTATGTTCATAAACATTATTTTCAATGCGTTAATAAAATGTTTCAAGTGATATTATAATTTCGATTTTTGTTTCCTCTCTTGCATTATGATTGTATTAAAACAAATTCATTTCCAAAGTTTGACCTGAATTGAATGTAAGCTTTGAACTACAGAGTGTCCCAGAATGATTTATACCATGGTTGAAAGGTTTTGAAAATATAAAAACAATATATCATAGTCTAAATCTAATTCCTGCAATATAAAGGGGAACATTTTTCCTACATACTCTGTCAATTTCATCAATATATCTTTGTCCATTTGGATATGGCATGACATTATTGAAAATGGATGAAAACATATTTTTCACTTTCAGAGTATTTCAATTGATTTACCCCACACTAAACATCAAAATCGCCGCTTAAAAAGTATGGATAAATCACTCAAGCAGAACAATTCTGTCACACCATTCGAATATTACTTCATAAAACATTACAAACATTTTATATCTATTAACATTGTAGTGGATATTAAAATAGGGTACAGCTATAAATTGTCTGCATTTTAAATTTTAAATTAAGCTCTGTGCCGAACATGGACAATGATTCTACGAGTTTCATCAAAAGAGGTAATTTTGGTCAAACTTGAAACTACCATTTTTACAAAAAGTCTATACATCAGAAACATCCAATTTATAAAATACAAAATTCAGTAGAGAGCTAAATATATGTAGATTTTAGGATATAAACACTTTGACCAAGAAATATAGTATCATAGCTAAATATATGCTCCTTTCCCAGTATAAATCATTCTGGGACATCCTGTATGTAAGCGTTGTTCATTACCAATTTTGGATGAGCTTACAGACATTTGAAGTTGAAAGTCAGTTTAGTATTTATTGATGAAGTTAAAAGGAGAAGTAAGCGGCCATTCTTGATACAACAACATTCTTTGAAATAAATAATTATTTTGGCTTGATTATTACCAATAAATGGTAACAACTAATCTATATGTTTTATTTTGCCCAGCCTCAATTTGGGATTGCAGGAAGGTTCAGAAGCCAATTTGGATTTAACAAGTGAGTTGAACATTTTATATTCTCTGTCCCAATGATAATATAAGCACTAAACAGACAATGACATAATGCAACCAGAGATTGGTCATTTTAATGGTTGTTGTTTTTGGTATTTTTTTTATTTTTCAGCTCAAGTCAGTTTAGAAGCTGATAAATTTGATCAGACAAGTTTGCCGTCACGCATTAAAAGCATATCATTAGGTACCACTAGATCAAAGGCCACAGTAAGTATACTTTGACTTAACAATATCACTAATATAAACTGGGCTTAAGCCTTTTTCTCATGATATATAAACAATACAATATTTTATGGTAATTCATAAAAATATAATTTTCTATTACTTATTTGGAGAATTTGTATTACGGTTCACAAAGTGGCATGTACAGACAAAGTTGTACACTTACTGCAGTTATTGGCCTTAAGATTGGTAATATAACTTGATTAAAAACTCCACCATTTGTCAGTATCCAGACCACATCATATTGATTTTTGTACAGGACACAGCAATTTCCTTAGTAGCAGACATATGCCTTACCACAAATGTTCTTACACAGATGCTTTTATACAACTATATTCACACTTTTATTACCTGCTGTAAAAACTAAAATATTTGAAGCCATGTCAAAATCTTGTATTTTGGCTTCTCATTTATAAATATCATTCCAGTTATGTCATAATTTTCTAAAACAAAAGTGTCACCATTTTTCAATAGAGAATAATGTGGATCTTGTATGCATGCTATGCAAACACAAACATATGCATAACTGAGTGACTGACTTCACTCTTGTCAAAATAATTATAACATGTTCTTTTAGGTTAGTTGTATATAACCTAATATTGAAATACTGAATGTCATGGAAATTTCAAATGTCTACTTGATCCTTATATAAGTGGAGAATAAAAATATAAAAGAGAAAAAAAAAGTGAAGTTACATAAAATAATTTTATTTTCAGATCGAGAAAACCCTATATGTGCGTTGCACTCAGCTTGGTACACGTAACTTGAGTGTTAGTATAGCGTACAACGTAGAAGTCAAAGTTGGACCACAAAGTATACCTGTCACATGCACCTGTTTGGAGGAGGTTAAGGTGTCTCTACAAGCTGTCATGCCATTTGATGTCTCCATTAAACTGGCATCTCTAAAGGTAAACAAAAAATAATAATTCTGTATTAGTATTGATATTTATAGAGTATCTACAGATATATTTAAAGAAAAACATGTACAAATCTGTTCTTTTATTTCATGAATTTAATTTTTGTTTGAATCTGTTGGTTTGTTGGTCGGTTGGTGAATCTCAAAAGTTTAACTAAAAAATGCATAATTTACATTGTTGTGCTTGTATGTGACAATTGCGCCTGAAAATGGGACTTAAAAGGTCATCATGTTTGTATATGTATGTGGCATTTTTGAATAAGAAGTGCTTATAGCCAAAACTTCAAATTTAATGATAAAGAAAGTTTCATATTGCTTTAAAAATCCCTACCACATAAAGGTTAAAAACAAGTGTTAGTATTCTATTATTGTACAGACTATTTGGGTGAAGTGTCATTTGTTGACTTTGTATTATTTGTGACCAAATCGACATTTTATATGAAATGGAATTACATGCTAATGTTTATATTTTATGTGATTTTGTACATTTGAAATTTCTTCTTAAAACATGCTTAGGATTTGGGTGGGTTCTGGTTGGTTTTCTATGTATGGGTGTGTGTGGGGGGTGGGGGGGGGGTGGGCGGTTGTACTCAAAATATATTTGTTCACTAATCTCAGAAATCAAATGAATTTAATTGCCATTCCTAAATTGCCTGAACAAATCAATGTGTGCAGCCAGCCACACTAAGTCTGTCCTCTTGTCATGTAAGCTAGTAATTAACTCTGTGATTGTATCCTTTTCTAGTTTGAACCTATTGATCACGTCAATGCTGAGGAGAGTTTCTTGCTTCTAACTGACATCAAATGTACATCGCCGTGGCAGATTAATTTAGCTAATAGTCAGCTAACCTTGGTATGTACAAAGTAGGAAGATTGCATGGGCAATTTTACAAATAGATAGATGTCATGATATGTCTATACAGGGTGAGTTAAAAAACTGCAATAGTGGAAGGAAGCCATCTTGTTTTCAAAACCATGTTGAAGTTTTAAACTTTTCAAACATTACAAGTATGATATATTTGTTCCTAACTATGTGTGAAAAAATGAATTCAATCACATTTGTTTTTCTTTTTTCTTTGGTGACTCTTTACTGCACAACCCAATTTACGTTTTTGTCACGAAGCATAGACATTTTCAATTGAAATTGCACACATTTGTATTCAAATTTAGAACATTATAAGCAATTCATAGCATGGGTAAGGTAAATTGATTATGTTAACTCCATGTATAAAACAAAGGATGCATTAAATTCCAAATTTACTCAAGTTTTTAAATTTGAATAAGAGATGCATTTTCAATCTTATGCATGTTTTGGGTGTGTCTTGGACAAACATGCGAAATCGGTGCATAGGTAAAAAAGAGTTCACCAAAGGCAAACGAAAAATGAGATAAAAATAATCAAACTGCAACTTGGTTTTGAAAACAAGTTGGCTTCTTTCCACTATTGCAGTTTTTTACTCACCCTGTACACTGTATATATAGTTATATTATCTAACTTGATGTAAAATGTTCCCATTAGTAATTTGCTACTGTGTATTCATCTTCAAAGAGAAAGTTTAATAAGAAAATAAGTTTGTAGTGGTTTCTACCGAAAAGTGCCCCATAAAAACATCAAATTACCATGTTTCTGTGTAATTTTGTATCATTATGTTGGTGATTGGGTCCTCAATGCATGGTCATATCATTATATGAGGTTAGTAGCCGTGAGCATTGCTTCATCCATTACTGTAGTGTATAAGCTGGTTGTTGCCCTCACTGATTCACTAATTATTTCACAATATTATTTCCATGTCCCATCATAGCACAGGTTTACAGCAAATACTGCCCTCTGTTGTTGAATATTTTATTCCAAGGTTTACAGTCAACCTATAATCCAGGCTGGACTTTAGCACCTGCCCGCCCGCCCATGGCGTCGGGCGGGTAAAATTGCGAAAGTACCCGTCCGACTGATGGGTACCTTTTTCAAACTATCAAAGTGAAGATTCCTCAATTTTACTTTGTGTTCAGATCTTAAAAATACAGTAAAATGCCTGATTGATTTAATAAAAGTAAATAAATAATATATAATTTTTTTGAAAAATCAACCCATGAATTCAACATTTGGTGGACTTTGTGGACACTTTTAGGCAATAGGGACACGCTATAGAATAAGCTTCAAAGTTTAGCAGAAATTGGTGCTCGCAACAAAATTTATCACAAAACAAGTTATGATCATTTCAAACAAATTGTCCAAGAACTAAAATCACATCATCACGCTGAATATCGATCTGTTGTACAACATGCAAGTAAAGGTTCCGCGGACGAAATAGTGAGACAATCAACTCAACTTGTAATTACAAGGATCTCTCACTTCAGACTCAGCATTCATCGTTTAAATAATGCAAATTCACATCGGGATTCACGCTCAGAGTTTACATTAGTTTACATTGGAGGAAGAGAATTCCCCGAACATCACACATGCAGTAAAAATCTCATGATTCAATTATGTACTTGCTGGAACCCGACCAAATCTCTTTTGTGTAGGGGATCATGCACAGTGAAGCAACATTAAACTGGGGATCTAAAATTATTATTTTTATTTTCAACGAACGGAAATTAATGTTGTACTTTTCTGTGCGAATTAAAGCATATTTTTGGCCCACATGTTGGCATGTTTGGTAAATGGAATTTTGCGTGTATCTTTACGCGAATCAATTTGCAGATATTTGTGTTGACATTCTGAGCCTGAATAATAATCATTTATAGTTATGATAGTGATGAGGAAACTTATCAAACAAACAAAACACGTTAAGAATTATGATATAATGAAACCTGACCAACATCTGTGTAATCGAGAAACAAATTTGGGCAGGTGAATTTCTTGTCGGGCTAGTAACTTTTTGAAGCTACCTGCGGACCTGCCCGACTGGCTGGTACCAAAAAAGCTTAAGATCCAGCCCTGCCTATAATGATGTATTGTACTATGGTTTAGTAAGTTCAAAATTGTTGTGAACTCTGTGTTTTTTATCTCTATGCACGCAAAAGTAATCCAAGCGCACACAAGAGATTTTGACATACACATCCATCTAACGCTTCTGCATATTTCAGTGTTGTAAGGAGGCTTGCCAATTTGGAACTAAATAAACTATAGATAGACTGTACTGCTTTTACTAATATGGAATAGACAATAATTCATTACTTCATGAATAATCGCGATAGCTGCGTACCAAGTGCGTTCCAATAAAATTAATCGTTAGATGAAAACGCGCACGTAGAGCGCAGGTTACTAATAATTGCCCGAAAGTACTGCGCCAAAGTGTTCGATTGACAGACCAATGAAATTAAAGGCCTCATGCCCCTAAACTGAATATTCAATGAGTTATGAGGAAATACGATTAAAGCTTATTTCTGATTGGTGGAATGATAAAATGTTAATGAGGGGATGACCCGACTTGGACTGTTTCAATTACTAAGAAGGGGTGGACAAAATAATAAACAGAAAACTAATTAATAATTAGCGCGATTATATCGGTACAAATCAGCGATTTGGATAAATGTACATCTTTTTCAGTAATGAATGAGAATAATGACTGTTTAACAACTGTTTTCGTGAATTTGTTTTGAAATCCTCGGTTGTTGTTCTGGTCATTCGGTAGTTCCTCAGACCAGAATAACATCCTCTGATTTCAGAACAAATTCACGAAAACAGTTGTTACGCAGTCATTATTCTCTAATTAAGATACAGATTTATTGCAGGTACATTTTGATAACAAATATACCACACTGCAACACCATGCTTATGAAGGAATAAGTGTTATGATTCTTATGTTACTGAGTTCAAAGTTCACAGTCATTGAATTATACAACAGGAAATTACCATACCATTGATTGATTGACTAATTGTATGACAGCAGGTTTGCTGTTTATTTAAATGATTTTAATGATTTGTTTTCCTTGCCCTTTCAACCAAATCATATGCTTGTAATAATAAATGTTATATAAACATAGTCAGTGAGTTGTTACACCCTATGTTTTTATCATTTTGGTAAATTTGTTAATAAATGCACTGGGTGTTCCAAAGACAATCATGTACATTTTGAGAATAATATGTAGATGCATCTTGTTCATAAAAGGCTGACTTTGTTATGTCTCCTCTCTGTGTTATTTTTATATTGGTATAGTCTGGTCAAGTATCCTCAGCAGACGACAATCTACAATCACAGCTGACTAATGGTAAGGGTATAGAATGTAATATTTGAGTTGTTCTTACACTCTATAATAAGCTTGCCACTGGGTAGTTATCTGACAGCATTTGTAGCTTCCTATTCTTCAGCACCAATAACATATTGTGATGCTATTGATGAGTGAAATATTGAGCAAGGCCACCCTCGCCACCAGTAATTGTGGTTGTAAGGGGAGGGGAGGGGTTTAGGGTAGAGGTGTCCACACCACTGTAGTTAGTCACAACAATTTATAGCTGGCCTCTCTTCAATCCCAAAACATCTGGTGACAGATGCTATTGATCAGTCAAATATTGTGTCAGGCCAACTCCATAAAAAAGGAATTGGCAGTGATGGATGATAACTCACTGGGGGAAAGTAGGTTTAGGGGAGAAGTGTATGATATCAATTATAGCTGGCTTATATTTATCCCAAATATTATGGTGAAGCTATTGATGAGTCCAATATTCAATCACAGTGGTGGATGACTCCTCAATAGTGGAGGCGGTGGGTTAGGACCCAGGTGTATGATATCAATTATAGCTTAACTTTCTTCAACTCTAATAACTCATTAGGCCAAGTAAAACAAAACAACAGTTGATCGTCCCCGCCCGATTTTCTTTTTTCTTGCCGCATTGATTTTTTTATTATTGATTTTTTAAATTTTTATAGTAAAACTTTTCGAAAAATTGCATGTAAAACTATTAAATGTTTAAGTTGCTCCAGTAAAACTTTATTAAAACTGTATCTGTACATTAAATAAATGCATATTATACAATGTAAAGAGGCTCAGACTGTAAAGAGGCTCAGACTGTAAAATCTTTACTTCAAAAAGCTAGCGGCCATCTTGGAAAAAAAATATAATAATAATAATAATAAGCCCCTCCCGCATCCTTTTTTTGAAAAGTCCGGACGATCAACTGTTGTTTTGTTTTACTTGGCCTTAGTGCTACTGATTATAAGCCTGATATTGAGTGTTGCTACCTTTATCACCATGACTCGCAATTGGGAAAGGGCAGAGGGCTTCAGGGTAAAAAGCCCCAAGATATTTAATTTGCCATAAAGGTGCATTTTGTAATCACCTTGAATATTTATTTATTTTATTCACTCAGTGGTTTTCTTTTAGGTTGATAATCATCCCATTTCTAACTGTAAAAATTGACCCAAATCACAATTTCTGAAATATCCCACAAATCAGGTCAGTAACATGTTGACCTGATTGGTAAAATGCACTTATTTGATTATAATAAATGTATGTATTTTTTCAGTTACCCTCAAGGATAATGAACACGCTGGTGAATGCTTGTGCTTAGAGGCTCCTGTTAAACATCAGAGTGGGCTGATTGCATTGGGCTCCTACACATTAGAATGGAGAAGGTAATTAAACACACCATTATAGGCAATATTGTGAGATTCAATAAATGCAGTGTTTGTTTCAAGCCTGTTATTATCTAGACACTTTCAATTAATAAGATGTTGGAATCAAAATAGAAATAATATACTGATCTAAATATTGAGAGACTGAAAGAGAATTAAGTATGATGGCATAACACTGAGTAGAAATTCTTAGGAGATCATGCACAATAATGTTTCACTTTTTGCACATACTTTCTCACTTTGTTATTACGCAAAAAAAGATGCATAAAAAATATAGAAAAAGTGGTGAAAAATTGCAACAACAAATTTCATTTCCCTTTTCAATCAACCAACATTTCTGCCTGTTGTCTAATATCAATAAGCAATTTCCCATATTGATAATGATCAGTTTGAATGCTTGTTAGTTTTTGGTCAGAATTGAATGAGTAGTGAATATATTTGAGTCCTTCCTTAGTCATAATTCTTTGTATTACTCATTCAGTTTATCCCTTGTGCCATATCTACCACTATTGACAACCATGATTGACACTTCTAGACTGTTCCAAATCTGTCATATCCACACCACTTTTGATGATTATGATGGACTTGTGTCACATGAGGTTGACCTCGCGTAAGAGTACACAAGGTCAACTTCTTCCCAAAAACAGTGAAACAGACATCCGTGGTGTGCAATACGTTAGTTCGACCTCACGGATCTGATTGGTTAGCGGAATTTTGAGTTTTCAAGCATGCGCAGTAAGCTGATTGAAGTGCGCCCGCATATGTTGGACTGTGGCCAGAAGGATATGTGCCGTAGGTCCATTGATGACACTGCTAGACTGTCCAAAGTCTTACTCATTAACATTGTTGGTTTTGTTTCAGGAAATCTTTAGAATCCAGTGTACCCCTCGTAAAAACAGTACTACCATTACCTGAGGTGACACTGCAAGAGTTGCCTATGTCCATTGAGACAAGTATCCCAGCATTTGGTTTGGTACGCTCCCCATTGCCAGTATCTTTCACTATATACAATCGTACCAGTATTGTGCAGACAGTAGAGGCTAATGTGGAACCGAGCGATGCTTTCATGTTCTCTGGACATAAACAGGTACGGTATTATATCATAGATACACATTTACAGAGCTCTTTCATCATCATAAGTCTCAATTTAAATAGCCCTACAGTTTCAAATTATGAAGCTGTTTGGAATTTAAAATTCATATCCTTAAAAGGATTTTAGATTAATACATACACTCTTAGTAGTATTTAACTTTATGATTACAAAATGGGGATTCTATTTTAAGGACTATATTCACGTACCTGTATTTTTCAATGTGTAACCTTTTAAATATAGCCTTAAATGTAGGGAATACAGTGTTTTGATTAGAACAATAAAAAAGGAAAATTAATTAAAAAGGACATTAGATTTGCATGAGTTTCCTTGCATAAAGATCATCTAAAGATATCTTTCTACCAAAAACACTATCGGAGGAATGTCTAAGAACGTTTAATTTTGGCTTGAATTGTTTTGCTCTTAAAAGCAATGTGGGCTTTTTAATCAAATCAATCAACCATTAACAATATTGATGGGAGTGCACCCGTTATTCTCTACTGTGGGGCTTTAAAGGGATGCACAATTGAAACATTGTCAAAGTTAATTTATTTTTATTTTGCATTCTAGTACATGTTTATTCAAAATATTGTTGATTTGAACATAAATTTACTGTGATTTGTTGTACAAAACCCCTGTATTATCTTGTTTCAGGTTTTCTTCCGTATACTGCCATCCAATAGCCAATGTCTTACATATAATCTCTACCCACTGATACCAGGCTATGTGAGATTGCCCAAGCTACAAATCAACACCCCATTTGCTCCGACCATGACAGATGAGGTGGCCAATAAAATGATGCCATCACATATATATATCAAGGTAAGAGGTCAATTGGATGAAGGTCAAGGGTCAATAACTAGATCAGGATGGTAAATATCAAAGATCAATAGCTAATTGTAGCTAATGAAATCCAGTTTTTGCTCAAAACATGACAGATGTCATGGCCAGTAAAATGATGACATCCTATATTTGTATCAAGGTCAATGGTCAGGAGGTTGAAGGTCAATGGTCAATAGCCTGCCATATGAAATCAAAGTCAGTTTAATCTAAAACATAACTGATGATGTATTCAGTAAAATTATACCATACCATCAAGAAAGGAAAAATCAGGGTTAGTGATAATGGTTAACGATATGAAAATACAAATAAACACATCTTTTTATATACAACTTATTACATATTTAACAAAGAAGCTGCGTCGGCATTAAATAATATCAAATAAATGAAGTCAAAAGTGGAAAAATTCCGTGATAATATGTTAATGGTTGATTGATTTGATTATTACATATTTGGTACCAAAAATAATAAATCTTTATTTGCAACTTTGACCATCCTTAACTTGAATAAATGATATATTCTAATTGTCAACACTTCCCAGTATTGTTATTTCTCAGTTTTTCAGATAAGCATTAATAGTAAATAGTGATGATACCTTTGGAATATATTTACAGAAAAAATATCCTCCATAACATGACCCTAGTTCTAAAATGGATGTGAAAGAAAAAAACACCCAAGCACTGATTTCCCATGGAAGGAGGCATGCATCACATATGTTTGATGGTTCGATACTGTATCTAATTAGTATTTGTTTAAATAAATATACCAACAAATTACACGCTTAAATGTATATTTGATTGAGCACCTGTACTTAATATGCATAATTTTAGACTGCAAATGACGATATATCACAGCGGTATAACCCTGGAAATGGTGGTAAAAATCAATGCTTTGGAGAATAATAACAGACAAATGGAATGAAAAAAAATCAATGCCGTACACTCTAACCAATTATATTTGTCATTGTATGCATTCACAATTGGTGTTGATTCAAAAAGAAATTCTCCATTCTGGTTGTTATTTTAGCATTTTAGAAAACATCTTTGAACAAAAGTGTCGTAATATATGAGAAATGCCGCTGTTGTTGAGCACTTTTAGCTGGTGAATGAACTTCTTTGAAATTTAACAAATTTCCACATTTCGTAACTATATTAAGCCTTTGTCGCAATTTCAATTCACATACACTTCATCTCTCAAGTTTATTGATGCATGTCAGAGATAATAATATTAATCAATAACTCAATAAAAGTGGGTTATTTTTGCATTCTACCACATCAGAATTACTTTGTTTCCAGTTTTACCCAATCAGTGTTTTTCTAGCGCAATTGGGCTATAATTGGTAAGAAAAGTCCTTGGGATTACCAATATTACTACTCCATGTTAAGAATTCAGCTGCGTATACCACTATTTGTTAGCAACACTTACTCATGTCAACTAGAGTGCAAATAAAATAGCAAAGCAGCAAATGGATACATATAGTTACATAGTAATGGACTTCCTTTTGGGCAATTTTATATAAAACTGAAAGATAAATTTGATAAAAAGATCATGTTTCTATAAGATTATCACAGTAAATGAAACACTATAGTAAAAAGGTGCACTATGAACAAGCATCAAATAGATATCCATTCAATTCAGAATAAACCTCAAAGCAGCTATTATTTACAGTGTAAAAATACTGTAGAACAATTGCTGCCTTGTGCTTTATTTCAAGATCTACCAATTTGCAATATAGGCTGTCATCATCATCCCAGTCATCTTTTGGGTAGTAAACGCTGTTTCAAATGTTCCGGACATGAACATTAAGCTAACAACCAGTCAATGACTAAGAGTGATTGGAGGTCAGTTACAAATCCTGTTTACAAACACTTTTGTTTGGGTCAAAAGGCTGACTTCTATATTGTATTCAGTTTGAAATTTGGCGAGCCTCCTCATAGCAGCAAATGAATTCAGAAAAGCATGGATACCCATGAACACAACAGTTTTGCTGCAGGCGCACTGTGCATCATATGTCTGAGGCGTGCATATGCCAAAATAGCGCACATACTCTACTTTGCACACAGAGATAATAAATAACAAAAAACAGGAATTTCTTGCCAATTTAGAACTGATTGAACTATAGATATTGCATGTTCCCTAGAGCAGTGTGTCATCTGTATGCTGGAGCCATTTTATATTTAGAAAGATGTGAATATTGCCTATTCCTGTGGATATGTATGTGTGTAGTTATAATAGCTAGTACTGAATTTAAGTATTAGTTTTCCAGATTTCAGGTAAATTTGAAATTACTGTATTAATTTTCTCCCCTTTAAATGAACAGCCATCTTCTTTTTTTACAATTGTTTTTAGCAAATGCAGTATTTGTGGGCTATCTCATTTTTCTACTTCAATATTAATTTTTTTATATATGATTTAAAATTCTCATTTATTTAATCACTTCATAGTTTGAATTTAATTTCATCACATTTTCAAATCATCGGCATCAAACGTTCAGATTCTATTGTAATAACATAATGTGTTTCACTCCATTATTAAAAATTGAAATCATGTTACCACAAAACAAAATTAAATTATTTCCCATTTCATTTTTCTTGTGCTTAGTTGTAGCCTCCGTCTTGATGAAATTATTTAAAATAACACCCCCATCAATAGAAACAAAAAACTAAAAAACTGTGGGTGTTTCTATTTTAATTGCTGCTTGCTTGTTATATTGAATATAATTACTCACAAAGAATAATTGTTATTTTTCTTGCAGCCGCTTGGAAAAGAACTGACAGCTTTTGGACAAAGACAAGAAATAACAGCTGAGCAGTGAAAACAGACACACTATATGGCTGTTACAACTATTACACACACTCCCTGTTTTGTGAGATACAAACTGCATGCAGAGTATGTATCGTAGTGCACAGACCAGCTATTGTTACAGGAGGAGGCATGGAAGTACATGCAATACACACGGAATAGGGATAACATATACACCTAACAAAAAAAGTTCCAGACCAGGTACTTTGATGTTGGCTAATCCAAAATCAATAATCAGTACCAAAAATCTTAGATATGCATTAAATGAGCAAATTTCATCTCTGTAGTTGGATACCTCATCCATAAAAATCAAGTTTATAGTTTTGAAGTTATGATGGTTTAAATGATCACAAATAATGAAAACAACGTTGCACTAAAATTGGGATTCTATGGGATATTATTGCTTAGTGTGTGATTACGTAGTGAACATGTGTGTGTAAAGACACCCAGTCATGCCTGTTACCCATTCATAAATCCATGACTGGTTCGGATAACGCATAGTGGACAATACAAATCAGTGATATCCCATAGGAAATCAATTCTAGCACAACTTTGTTGTAGTTAATAATAATAATAATAATAATAATAATAATAATAATAGTTAGACATGGTTATTGAAATCATCATAACTTTCGAAGTATCCATTCAATTTTTATAAATGAGGTATCAAACTGCGGAGATGAAATTTGTTCTTTTAATATATATCTCGGATTTTTGGTACCGATTATTGATTTTAAATTAGACAACATCAAAGCACTTGGTCTGGATCTTTCTGTGTTAGGTGTATTATGTTGGTTTTATGACAATATTAATTTTAAAAACTTATCATAATAGTAATGTTTAATATATTTATCACATTTACTTGTACTATCATGACTATTTGGTAGAGAGGGGCATTATTGTATATATTTTGATTGACAGAAAGGCAAGCCTGTTACCTAAGACATTACATGTACATATAAAGTATCGGCAGTTGATATCTTATCAATTGCATGGCTATATTGGCATATTATTCCCATCCAGTATCAACTATACAGTGTATTGTTATTCAAGAATAGGAATATAAATTGAGTTGGAGAGTGTGTATAGATGAGTCCGCTCTAGCGCTTTTTCATGAAACACTGAAGCTTGCATAATAGTGGTAGCCATATTGGTCAATTATTGGCGGGTGCAGATTTTCTTCCACATGATTTGTCCTGTTAGCATATCAATAATGTACATTTACTTTACTAATAAGGGTTGGGTGTATTGATGTGGAAGTCAGTTTTACCAAAACCAACCGATTAGTAGCCCAATTGGGCTCCTTTATTGGGTTTAAATTGCCATTTTGTCAAATTCAGCGATTTTTCATGTATATTGTCCTAAGACACATACAATTACTACACCCATGATATATGTATATACATATTTTATGAGCTTACAGGAAAGTGTATGATACTTGTCAAAACTTTGTGATTCAGTAAATGGGCAATTTTCCAACCAAGTAAAATTCAATTTTGAAAATTTACCCAAGCATCATCTCTGCTATACCTTGAAAATGGCTGACAGTACTGTTTGGTGGATGTAATTAAGCTGCGCCAAGTTGGGCTCTTTTAAGTTGCTCTTGTCCATTGATTGGGCTTTTTTGGCCAAAATCATCTGGCAACACTGGTGTGAACCTGTCCAAACAATGAAAAAGCAACTAACTGACCATGTTGGCATGGCGGCAGCCATGGTATAATCATAAACATAAGTGGTGTTTATTTTTGGGTGTTTTACATGAGAACTTTACTTGAGTAGCCAGCTGAGCTGGGCATTGTCAAGATATTGATGCGAGATTTTATATATTGTATCCAGATAGACATGTATCACTGGGTGCCACTGGCAAATTTTGATTTTCATGCTTGATTTGTTGGAATGGATTCTCTCTTAAAGATACGGGGCAAACCTAGAATTTGAACAAAGGAACTATTGCTCAATTTGTTTTACAATCTATCTATGTCACCTCATTCAAAGTAGGAGTGTGATGCAGTGCATATTTGATTGAGTTCATTTTTTTCTTGCACGTTATTGCATGGCCTCTGTTCTCATACAAACAAAGACTTATTCTGGCATAAGTGCATAAATGATTGCAAAGTTTGATCTAAGAATAAAATGGTTTATACCTTACCATTGGTATATTGTGTTCCACTTATCTGTGACATATCATCTGTGATTGATAGACAGATAGACACAGCATAATGCGCTAGAACCAGTGGAATACACACTGAAATCCCTTTGGGATAAGGAGGATATGTATGTGTTGCACTTTTGTAAGGATGTACAGCAACTGATGTCAACTAAAAATTGTAGAGTTTTCATATTGAGGGGGGGGGGGGGAGGGGACAAAAAATGAAAGTTAACCGACAAGGACTTTACCAGAAGTCAACTTTTGAGAATTGTCGAGAATACCCCTGAGTCAGAAACTTGAGAACGAGGTGGGGGTGACGTGTTGTCCCTCCAAACTGGTGCGAAATAACAGACATTCGATAACCAACAGTGCAAATTTCGACCAACATGACTCTCATATTAAGAGGGGATGATCACCTGCCCTCTCTGGCTACGCCACTTGAGAATACCATTGCAGTTCTTGTGCTTACTAAGCAGGTTCCTGGGCTTTGGTAAATTTAGCTAAGTCATTGTGGCCACAATCGTCTTACTTTCCTCTGAACTGTATTTGGCCTTGGTATCATTTTCTTGTAAGCTTTGATTAAAATGCATACCACATATATATGCAAATAACCAAGCAAACCTTCAGAATTGTTATTTTCTTTTCACTTTCATCAATCTGTGGTGTGAGCATGTCCCAACTGTGCTTAATTTCTGACATATTAAGTGTACTGTCTGACTCTCAGTAGCGTATCTCACGGGGGGTCAGAGTGCCCCCCCCCCCAGACGGCTTTGACCGGGAAGGCCAGCTCAAACTACCGGGCTAAACAAAATTGAGGAAAAGGAAAAAGAGGGGAAGAAAGAGAGAAGGAAAAGGGAAGGAAAAGAAAGGAAAGGGAGAAGAGGATGATAAAAAGGAAAAGGAAAGAGAAAATCTAAGGGATTTACTTAGTTCCCATCTAAATGACAACTTTGCCCTTTGCCCGGTTTGATGATGGGCAATTTAGTATAAAAATGGCAAATTTTATGCATGAGCATTTGTCCAGGAATATCATTATAGAAGCCCCTTATGTACCTTAATAATGGCCAGATTCGTGTAGAAATGTTGTTAACATTTCGCGCGCATCAACTTTAGGATGCAACATCATTCGCTGGAATAAAAAAACCAGTTGCGCAATTTTTTTACTTAATAGGGTCGAACTGGTGTTCACCGGGAAAAAATATCCTTTGCCCCCCCCCCCCCTCTGGAAAAGACCTCAGATACGCCACTGCTGACTCTGATGTTTTATTGGTTCATTATTGTAAAGCTAATGTCCCTAAGGTGGCGTGGAAAATCCCTGTTCTATGGGCCCGAACGACCCATTTTCCCCTTTAAATTCTCAATAACAAAAATTGTGGTTTTTTTTGAAAATTTTGAAATTTTGAAAATTCACCGAAAATGCCTGAAATGTTGAGGTATTGTTGGAGTTGTGTTTTGGGGGACACATCCAACTGACCAACCTAACTGAGAGGTCCGTTTGCCCTTAGGTTGGTTGGTTTTTTCGTTGCCTAAACATCAATAGCTCTACTCAAATTTGATGCATTTTTATAAAAGTACATGTAATCTTGTGAACATAAATTGTCCACGTACCATTGTGAAAAATCCTTGTATTTATCCTGAACACTGGGCTGCTAGATTTCTTCCAAAGTCAAATTGGAGCACAAAATTATCACCACTTTTAGGTTATATCTAGGAATGAGATTTATATTCAGACAATGCCCTTGAATAGTTGTATTGACTTTAAAAGCTTTAACCTTTCAGTATCACAGCAATTTGACAAGAAACATTTATGAAAATCTTTTGAGGCATTTTAAAAATTACAATCGTTGCTTCAATTCACAATTTCATTTTCAATATTCATATCTTTTACTTGACACGCGTGAAATTAATATCGTCGTCTAAGCTTTATATTGTCAGAGATAGAATTACACTTGGTAGGTTGTGTCTTATACAGTATTGCTACAGACACAATGGCTGTGTTGCCATAGGCATAAAGCCAATGGCAGTGTGGTTTGTGACTCTGTAGAACTCAACAAATTGCACAATGTACTGCTAAATTAAGCAGAGCTGTGTGACTGTACATCAGCAACCTTTGCATAAAACGGCAGAGTAATGAGCGTTCATAATTGTGGTTATTTTAAACATTTTGCCCCAATATTTGTGAAATTTAGACATTCATAGCCTAAGTCCATTCCAAGTGTCAAAATGACAGTCAAAATAGTTGTATAGACCCACACTTCACTATTGCAACAAAATTAATTGCACAGAACCTCCATATCACCATGTGTGAATTTAAATATTTCAGCCCAATGTTACTACCTATTGAATATTGAGTGATACGAGACTTCCTTGTCCACTCAGGAGATGTTTTGTTGCCTTTTGTTCGTTTCTGTCACACTAAATGGACATTCGGTTTTCATTGTATCTTACATAAATACAAGCAGCACTCAGACCAATTTACTCTGTATTTGTAGCTGACATTCAAAGTTACGATTGTGGAATATTTCATATTAACTAGCAAAGCTATGAGGTAGGAGGTAAAACATATTGAATGACCCTTTTATCTTTTAAAGCTACATTCAGATGTTTTAATTTTCACAATTTCATATCTTGATATTCCAAGTTGATTAATTTCTTGAATGTTTCTGTCATTATACGTACAAAACATGTATTGTATTTAAAAAAATGATTTTAATTGTAAAACTCAGTTTGAAAAAAACATTAATGATACAGTTTAGAAACTGTATATATAATGTTTTCTTCAGCAGAGCATTGTAATCATATTGGTAGTAATGGTACCAGCTATTGAGAAGTTTATTCCCAATAAAAGTTATACAAACAAGTGTATTTGTACATTATGTGTTTTGTTTATGTCAGACCATGGTAGACTATCTTTGTTCAATACCAAGGCAACAAATGTAAGAGTCACTACTGTCATGCGCAATTGAAAAGCATCTGTAAAGAGCTTCACACCTGACAGATTCTTTCAAGAAAAATCCAGAAATTAAGTAACTTTAAACTACTTACTGTGATGATATAATATACTATGAAAATTAATATAAGACATGAAATCAAAATTGTGCTTGAAATTTTTCTTTGAAGAAGTAGACAGAAATACCTTTATCCGAAATGACAAATATTGTTTGTCAGAAATTCATACACTCTATGTAGTGTTGAACCAATCAGGAAGCAGGAATTACAAATACGCGGAGTGCATTGAAAGTGTCCACTGCACTCCGCGTGTGCGCCGTTCAAATCACGCAGTGTGCGTTTTGTTTTGATTCGTTGTTCAAGATTCGCGGGTTCGCCGATTTTCACTGCGGGTGTTAGCAAACTTGTTAAAGTGTTTTTAGTCGTTTCACATAGATCAAAATTATGCTTAAATTGTGAATTTTTATTTGTATAGTGTCGTGTATGAATTAGGTCAATGCATGCGTATGTTTTGTTTCTCGAAAAATTAGATGCAC
This sequence comes from Ophiura sarsii, assembly GCA_035610835.1. Classification (NCBI taxonomy): domain Eukaryota; kingdom Metazoa; phylum Echinodermata; class Ophiuroidea; order Amphilepidida; family Ophiuridae; genus Ophiura; species Ophiura sarsii. Next base: position 86,225,567 of record CM069442.1, on the reverse strand, counting down.
TTGCGCAAATGTTGATATGCTCACAATAGCACTCCCCCTTCGGGGTCGTGCCATTATTCACACATCAACATCAGCGCGCGTGCATTGATTTGTCTAATTTCTCTCGAAACAACACATACGCATTTATTGACCTATAATTGTAGTTCTGTTGATCATTGAAGTGTGTGTATTCACTGTGTAAAAGTTGAAAGAGGAAACCAACTAAGCATCTGATCTAAAAATCAAGTGTATTTACCTCGCCATTGCTATATTGAGTTCCATTTATCTCAGATGAAATATGGGGAATTTTTGTTTCAAACTTGGCAAATTATTGGTCATAACTGGTCACCTTATGTATTCAATAACAATGATGCTTACCATTTTAACACCATGGTACTATCAATTGTTATTGATACAAGCAGGGATACTATTAATTTTGGGATAGGAAAGTCGTATACTAACACACGTAGCGAAAACGGGGCCGTTTGCATAAATTATTGTAATCATTGGAATGTGTCGGTGACCGGCGTTGAACGCGTTTAACAGTGTTTAACGTAATATTTGGTCAGCATAGGTTTGAGGGCGTTGTGGATTTAAACAAACGACGGTGGCCACGCGAAACCTAAATGTTGAATACGTAATGAATAAGGTGAATAACATGTAATCGCGAATGTTAATCTTATCATTTTGACAAATTCATCATAATTAGAAGAATTGTCATCGTTAACCGGGCGATGACTGTTAAAAATAATTCAAAATAGTGCACTCCCGTTGACATATTGGGTCGTCTGAGAGACGCGTGGCCAGCGTCGTGTCGTCTGCTACAATCACGCCTGATCAGTATAGCGCCACCAGTTCTATGCTGACCAAATTTTCATTTAAAAGTGGACCCGATCGGCAAGCTCACTGGCATACCCCTGATACAAGTTAGAATTAGTTAAGCAATCAGAAATACTAAGAATTTGTAAAGTAGCAGGAAATTCAGCCTCAAAAGTAATGAGACATCTAAAATCTCTTGATTGGAAAGAAATAGGGCTATATATTTTATCAACCCAATCAGAATTTGAGATATTATTGTAGGGCAGCATAAAATGTTGAACCAATCTAGAGACAAGCGCTCTCTCTCTCTCTCTCTCTTTGGTTGGTTACTTTGTGATCACTTGACCAATCAAACACTAAAAAGACAGTTATACCCATGGGCTTACGTTCATTTTTGATTCACTGTATGAAGGAAAGGATCGAAGGAATCAATCTATTGTAGTATTTCTAATCTATTCATTGCACACTGACAGCACACTTACAAGTACACTACAAATTTATCAGAAATAGTGTTGAGGGAATTCCACTAAAAGGAATGAATACCTTTTGCCCCATCTGTATTGCAATTTATAAGACCTTGAGACAATTGGTTACTCTTTTCTTTATTCTCTATATTAACACTTTCCACGCGGCTATTAGTTTTACCATAGAAAACAGATTTTTCAGAAACCTTTCCCAATTTTCAAAGTCTATCTCAAGGATTACTGACTCAATACTAGGCATGTTTGTACTTATATCAATACATTTATCATGGTGATTCTAAATATGGTAATGAAATTAAATAATTTTGACATTTTTGAAACATTTTGTGACATTTTGGAATGTCGTCTGCAGCCGCCTGCCGCGTGGAAAGTGTTAACAAGGAGAGTGAATGATTCCAAGCTTGATGTAGTCAAGTAGATATATTCTCAATCAAATATAGGATATAGAAGCCTAGAGTTAAGTGTCCATGAAAGATTTCATGGTTTGTAGATCCAATAAAGTATCTAATAAAGCCTTTGGATTCCCTGGCATTGATTGCAATCCTACTTCTTAGACAAATTGCTTCTTCGTTGGTCCATTTTGTGATCCAGTCGCTCTTTTATGTATGATACACACTTCTCTCAGCCTATTATATGAATGTCTATGCAATATGTTATGGACTTGTTATGCACATAATAAATAACACAGTGGATCTCGTTTTACATGAAATAAACAGAACTTTGTAACAAGACTTTTAAAGCATGTATATCATAGGTTTATAACTACTATTTACTATCAAATTGAATAAGAGCATGTTAAAAACTGCCACACTTAAATAACCTAATTTGTTCATATGTTATTTACTGTGTGTTGCAGTGCATCATTGCATTTAAAAAAAGTTGAGAACTTTTTTACTTTTTTAAGTCCACCTATTAATCAGGATTGATATAACAATGAATTAGAAAGGGATATTCTATTAACAAATCCAAGTTGAACTCGCATATTTCTTTTGACGTTTCACAAGTGGTTTGTACGGTTGTGACTTCTAGGAAATATGTTGTGCATCCCTGTCACTACTGAGGGTATGTCCAACTAGAAAGGTTGTGATCTGCTATTGTAGCAGTTTAGAATGTGTTCAGTATAATGTGTAGATGTTCTCCTATATTGCCACATGCTCTGACTGCCAAAGTATGTGGTGACATGTGGTAACTCCGTGTAAGCTGCAATGAAATAATGCGCATTGTAATTATAGTAGGGCCAAATGCACCACATCGCACAATAAACAAATCTTAGTCTGAATGTAACTTTTCACTGTCATGTGGTCATAGATCAGAGAATGGGGTACATTTAAGTTATCCAATTTGCATGCATTTATCTAGTCTTAGCATTTGCCCTGTTATTCTTCTTTTTTAATTTATTTTCAAATCTTGTGACTTTTTTAGTAGTTTCACCGCCATGCTTACTCATGTGTTAACACACAATTGAAAGAACACACAATTGAAAGGAACAAAGTCAATGAAGACCATCCTTCTATCTTGTCTGACATTCTGGTCACTACCCAAAGAACTGCATATAAGCTTATTGGGGCATCGCTACTACTTACCCAAACCATTGTTTATAGATACACTGGGCTTGACTTCTGTCATAGGTGCATGTGGCGTGGCCAGAGTGGGGCGATCGCCCCCCCCCCCCCCCCCCCCCCATATTGACTGTTGTGTCGGTTGAGATTAGCACTGTTAGTTCATTTGACAAAAGGAATCATGGAGTTACGACGGTCAAAAGTACACAGATGGAAATTTTTCGTCACCAAATGGAATATTTTTGGGTAGAACCTTCTTTAAAACCGAAATGTACTGCATTTAAAGCAAAAATAAGTGTAAACTCGTAAATTTTCGCATGCTATCCGCGCATTTTTAAAGTCCAAATAGTATTGTCGGTTCACTTTCATTTCTTGCCCCCCCCCCTCCCCCCATATGAAAAACCTAGCACGCCACTGTGTGATGTTCCGGTGCTGTAAATGTTAACATGATTTGCTCTCTACTTCAACATTGGTAATCACATGATGGACTTGTTTCTGATTATTCTTATCAGGGCCCCCTTCACTGAATTCAAAAGTGTAATTGTGTGCTCTAAAGAAATTACATCATTTTGTGAGTGGGTTTCATATATATTGACCACATCTTATATGCAATATTCAAATGGAAGGGTCGCTTTAGTGAATAATATTAAATATCAATTGTACGCCAGAGTTACTACATTTTTGTCACTTATATTACTAAAATATATAATTGAGAATTTTACAAAATCATGAGAATTGTACGAAGCTATAGTGATGAGAATGAACAAAATTATATAACTCTGTATAAAATAGTTCCATGTAATTTAGCAAGTGCATTGTTAAACATGTATATTGTCTGTAAAAAGTAAGAAATACACTAATTTAATTGTGAGCACTGATTGTGTTTTCATTGCCGCCTATTTTTAGCGTCTGCCATTGATGTTATAACAAAGCCTTGGGCAAAAAAGGAAAATAATTGCTTGCTTTACGCTCTTGTCAAATGGAATGCTTGTACACTGATGGATATACAGTATCACAATGCCCCTTCACTTAGTAATAGGTATGGTTAGGTCACTACTCCATAGTGCTGTAGCGGTCTGATAATTTAAACACACTGACGTCACTGTAATGAGAGGGTATTGCATACGCTATTGTACTTTGAGTTAAATATAGTCATGTGATGAAGTAGGTGTAGACAAAGTTTCACATTCTTGTCTCTTTAAACTCATGGTTGCATGATATGCAGAGTTTTGCTATCTACCCCTGATAGCACCATACCTTTGTTACAGTGTGTGTTGATATCTTCCCCTGATTGTTATGTTACAGTATAGGCCTATACTATAATCTACCCTGATAGCACCATACCAAGGTTACAGTGAGTGTTGCCGTCTACCTTTGATAGCACCATATCTATATACAGTGAGTGTTGCTGTATACCCCTGATAGCACCATATCTATATACATTATGTGTTGCTATCTACCCCTGATAGCACCATATCTATATACAGTGAGTGTTGCCGTCTACCCCTATACTCCCTTTCATAATCCCTTGGACATAATTCCATCAAATCATGCGTACGTGCGAGTTGCGTATGTATGTGCGTAGGTTCGCGTAGTAATGCATAGGTGCGTATGTGCGTAAACCCGGAAGTGCGTACCAGTCCCTTAAAACAATAATCGCGCATCCTAATTGGTCAATCGTGAAATCGTCACACGCCGTGATCGCCGGCGCGTGACCTTGTTCATGTTTATCGCGCCTGTCAAGCATTTTGACGCCACGCCTCGAAAACAACAACAAAATACGCTCGCGTGAAATAACGCGAATTATGTCCAAGAAATTATGAAAGGGAGTATAATAGCAACATATCTATGCTACAGTGTGTGTTGCTATCTACCCCTGGTAACACCATACAGTGATTGTTTCTATCTACCCCTGAAAGCTCCATATATATATATATATATATATACTACAGTGTGTGTTGCTATCTACCCCTGATAGCACTATATCTATATTACAATGTGTGTTGCTATCTACCCCCAATAGCACCATATTTGTATTACAGTGTGTGTTGCTATCTACCCCTGATAGCACCATATCTATACTACAGTGTACATGGTGTATGTTGCTATCTACCCCTGATATCACTGTATCTATATTACAATGTGTGTTGCTATCTACCCCCAATAGCACCATATCTATATTATAGTGTGTGTTGCTATAGTGTGTGTTGCTATCTACCCCTGTTAGCACTATATCTATATTACAATGTGTGTTGCTATCTACCCCCAATAGCACCATATTTATATTACAGTGTATGTTGCTATCTACCCCTGATAGCACCATATCTATATTATAGTGTGTGTTGCTATTTACTCCTGATAGCACCATATCTATACTACAGTGTACATGGTGTATGTTGCTATCTACCCCTGATATCACTGTATCTATGTTACAGTGTGTGTTGCTAGCTACCCCTGATCGCACCATATCTATATTACAATGTGTGTTTCTATCTACCCCTGATAGCACCATATTTATATTACAGTGTATGTTTCTATCTACCCCTGATAGCACCATATCTATATTACAGTGTATGTTGCTATCTACCCTGATAGCACTATATCTATATTACAGTGAGTATTGCTTTCTACCCCTGATAGCACTATACTTATGTTGATATCAAGCTTAAATAAGCTCAATTTGTCACACAAGATGGCTTCAGGAACGTTTTTCTGGACACTTTAAAGTGAAAAAGATGAAAGTGTGCGACTGTCCGTACTTCACACACACTTTTTCCTACATGTTTCAACATTTATAACAAATATTTGGGCTCGTCCCCCTAACTCTTTGTGCTTCCACCGTCAATGATGTGTATCTGTGTGTTAATGCACAATTGGAACAAAGGCATCCTTCTATCTTGTCTGACATTCTGGTCACTACCCAAAGAACTACATATAAGCTGCATCGCTACTACTTACCCAAACCATTATATATAGATACACTGGGCTTGACTTCGGTTATAGGTGCATGTGATGTTCAGGTGCTCTAAATGTTAACATGATTTGCTCTCTACTTCAACATTGGCAATAACATGATGGACTCGTTTCTGATTATTCTTATCAGGGCCCCGTGACTGAATTCAAAAGTGTAATTATGTGCTCTAAAGAAATGACATCATTTTGTAAGTGGTTTCATATATATTGACCACATCTTAAATGCAATATTTAAATGGAAGAGTCGCTTTAGTGAATAATATTAAATATCAATTGTACGCCAGAGTTACTACATTTTCGTCACTTATATTACTAAAATAATATAATTGAGAATTTTACAAAATCATTAGAATTGAAGGTAGCGATGAGAATGGACAAAATTATATAGCTCTAATATAATATAGTTCCATGTAATTTAGCAAGTTGTCAAACATGTATATTGTCTGTAAAATTAAGAAATACACTAATTGAATTGTGAACACTGATTAATTGTGTTTTCATTGCTGAGAGATGTGTTACAGTGAGTGTTTCTGTCTACCCCTGATAACATCATATGTTAAGTGTGTGTTGCTATCTACCCCTGATAGCACCATATATCTATATGCAGAGATGGAAATGCTCATACACTTTTCGACCCCAGGTTACCTAACCTCAGGTTTCCTAACCTCAGGTTACCTAACCGCAGGTTACCTAACCGCAGGTTACCTAACCTCAGGTTACCTAACCTCATGTTACCTAACCTCAGGTCACCTAACCTCAGGTTACCTAACCTCAGGTTACCTAACCGCAGGTTACCTAACCTCAGGTTACCTAACCTCAGGTTACCTAACCTCAGGTCACCTAACCTCAGGTCACCTAACCTCAGGTTACCTAACCGCAGGTTACCTAACCTCAGGTTACCTAACCTCAGGTTACCTAACCTCAGGTTACCTAACCTCAGGTTACCTAACCTCAGGTTACCTAACCTCAGGTTACCTAACCTCAGGTTACCTAACCTCAGGTTACCTAACCGCAGGTTACCTAACCTCAGGTTACCTAACCTCAGGTTACCTAACCTCGGGTTACCTAACCTCGGGTTACCTAACCTCATGTCACCTAACCTCAGGTTACCTAACCTCAGGTTGTATTCACTTCTGGACTTAAACATTTTGGTAGCCAAGGATATTCGAAAAATGTAAATAAATTAGAATACTGCAATAAATAAATCTGTGGCTGAGAAAATATTCAATACAACAACCCCAGGTTGAAAATAAATCCAATTTGACAACCTCAGGTTGATAATATATTAACTGTGAAAACCTGAGGTAGAGTTTGACTAAAAACTTAAATTATAGGTCTAAAAAATTACAGTAGTAACCCAAGGTAATAATACAAAAATCAGACACAACTACAATCAAAAATGTATATTCAATATAAACAGAATAAAGGTCTGTCTAAAAGGGCCAAGAATACGGGGAAATAATGATACTAAATAAGTGTACTACAATAAGTAAACATGAGGTTGAGAACATTTTCAATAAAACAACCTTAGGTTGAAAATAAATCCAATCAGACAACCTCAGGTCGTATAATGATTGAACGTGAGCACGCAATGCAAGCCTACATACTTTGTGAAAAGGTAGGTAGGAACTACACAGTTTGTGGACTTAAAATATTTCTAACTCTAACTTTTACAAAAAGGAAATAAATCAGTTGAAAACGTGGTCCTAATGGTAATCGAACAATGGTCCTCTGCATTGCAAGGCATCTCAACCACTAGACTAGCAAGAGATGAACTGGACATGACATGATTAATAGAGCTGCGACACACAGAACGTCAACCCCGGGTTGACAGTCATGTGGGTATTTCCATTACTGCGGATATTATACACGGCCGAGTGCACCCCTGGCGAGTAGCTGAAGAATAGCGCTACCTCGCTACTGAGGCGTAACCCAACATTTTGAGAGCACCAAATTGGGGTAAGCAACTAGGCTAGTAACTTGCGGGTAATTTACGCTAAATCTTATACTTCCCCGGACCCAAGAGTAAGTTGGAGCATAACAGTTTATGCTGTAACTAAACGACATAATTTCTTATTTGCCCGATGGACGATTACATAGATATGATGATCAGTGGGAGAATGTTATCATAAAATATTTTAAAACTATCCACAATCAAACAATCAAGCATCCAATCAATCAATCAACCAATATTTATTTTATTAATTAATAAATTAATTAAATAACATGAAATCAAATAAATAAACGAATTCATAAATAAATATGCCTATTGAATGAATATTATAAATAAAGTAAATAAAAAGATGAATACAAAATAATAACTACACATTTAATAAATCGATTGATTAATGTCAATACCATACTGTAGTTCATAGAAATTGACATAAATGATTTCATTAAAGTCACCATCATTTTTTGAAGAAAAAAAATGGGAATCACGGGAATCGAACCCGTGATATAGGTTTATAAAAGCCATGATCACAGTAGCACGCCACAGAGATTTGACGCTAGAATTGTGATGGTTTTATTATTTAACCATTGATCCATTTATTTAAAACGAACGGATTTTGATGTGACATTTTTGCCATTTTATACCATTTCTTATGGTACTCTCTCGCACAAAATGTGTTTATAATGTAATTATGGTCCTTATTTTTGAAAGAATGGTAATAAACTTTGACATTTTCGAACACAAAATATGGCGTCATATTCACAGATTTCTGACGTGATGTGACGTGTTGCATTATTCATGTTATTTAAATCAACGCTTGACGTAGCGACTGAAGACACATTTTTATAATTCTACGGAACACCATTCGTGTCAATATGATTGCTGTTTGATACATGTACACACATTTGACGCATGCGACAATTAATTTTGTACGGGGACGCCGCTGATTAATGTGGATATTTACCTCGCTAGTTGCTATGCTGGTGTTACTCGCCAGTTATGCTCTAAGAGTTACATCGTTAGTAAGTTACGCTACAGTTAGAGCATAACTACTAGGGAGGTAGCTTACCTCCCTATTAAGTTACGCTAGTTTGGTGCACTCGGCCGACAGTGTGTGTTGCTATCTACCTGTGATAGTGATAGCACCATATCTATGTTAGGTTGTGTGTTGCTACCAACTCCTGATCATCCTGATAGCCATACATAATGTTATTTTTGTACTAACCCCTGATAGCATTATCTATGTTACAATGTGTGTTGCTCTCTACCCCTGATAGCACTATATCTATATTACAGTGTATGTTGCTATCTACCCATGATAGCACCATATCTATATTACAGCGTGTGTTGCTCTCTATCCCTGATAGTGATAGCACTATATCTATGTTACAATGTGTGTTGCTATCTACCCGTGATAGCACCATACCTATGTTACAGTAAATGTTGCTATACCCATTCCTAATAGCACCATTTATGTTACAGTGTGTGTTGCTCTCTATCCTTAAAGCACAAAATTTATGTTGCATTCTATGTTGTTACTACCTCACTGATAGCAACCTAAACTATCTTACATGTTCATAGCTTTTTAGGCCATCTCAGCCTCTTCTTCAGCGCCGCTGTGATACTGTTCTTTCGGTCGCATATGCTCATTAGTTTTTACTAATCGGCATTATTTTAATAATATTTCAACTATTACTTTATTTAAGAAACTATAATGAGAATTTTATTCATCAAAATAGTGAAAAACTGTTCATTGAAGACAACGGATTTTATCAAGAATGCATATTGTCAAGCGTTTTACATTAAATAGAAAATGAAAGTGGTTCTTTTCAATCTCTAATTCTAATTCCATGCTATTATTAGAGTATTCCTATTATGAAGAAAGACCTTGACATTATGTGTAGAGCATTATAGATTACTGTCTGTATAATGACTGAGTAGGAGATGACAGACAACGTCTTCAGTGCCAGCACAAGATGCAGTACATGACATGGGGATAAGGAGTGTCTTACCCTACCCACCCAGGGTTTTTGTTCCCAAGAGCAAATCTATGGGTTCGGAGTCATAGGAGCAAAAAAAAGTATCGCACCACTGGTTGAAAAGTGCAAATGTGGCCTCGAATTTTGCCACCATGGTGTGATATTAAGGATCATTTGTTTGCGTAAGCTGTCCAGCAAAATGTTACGCATAAAAGGGCCACATTTGAGTTTGTGACGTAATCGATGTAATGTTTTTCAAGGCCAAGGGGAAAATGCATGAAACAAGTTTGGGTATAACGCGATATTGAGAGGCCCGATGATTAATCTCTATAGTTGTAAGCCTTGGTAACACATTCAAGTCTTCCAAGGTCAAAGTTCATCTGGGGTCAAATTTCAAAAGTTGCCCGATTGTCCTCAAACATGAAAAACTCCCTTTTTCGTAAACCACCCAACGGTTATGGATGGGGTCAAAGGTCAAAATAGGTCAAATTTTAAATAAGTCCAAATGACAAAAGCAATATTGCGGAAGTGTTGCCCTAGGTCAAATTAAAAAAAATCAACGGTGACCTCTTCGTATATGCTGAATATATGACCATCAAAAAATGGCATGTTTGGACTCAATCACTGCATCGTATCCTATAACGTCTAAATAGAACATATCTTGCTCCAAATACAGAAATAATACAATGACTATTTTAAGTTTTTAAAGTCTATTCAATATCGTGTTATACCCAAACTTGTTTTATGCATGCTTTTGGACAAAAGCATGCATTTCCCCCTTGGCCTTGAAAAACATTACATCGATTACGTCACAAACTGAAATGTGGCCCTTTTATTACATAACATTTTGTTGGACAGCTTACGCAAACAAGGATCCTTAATGTCACACCATGGGGGGGAAATTCGAGGCCACATTTGCCCTTTTCAACAACAAAAAACAGTGGTGCGATACTTTTTTCAATGTGTATATTTTTTAAATCGTAGTCAGGTACGGTCTGTCATCACACAAGCGGTCGTAAGGACAAAAGAAGGCCATGTACGTAACAAGACGGGGGTGTCCTGCTGTCTGTCTGCAAATCGATTTTTGGCAAATCAGACCGATAAAGGGGGCAAAAGTAAATTTCATTCCAAATAGAACTACATAAAAGTTAAAATGGCATTTTTTTTGTACGTTTCGCGTTCAACCTTGTATCAATTTATCAGCAAATTGTCGATTATCCCATCCCCTTACCTTTATCCTAGTTTCGTCACTGAACATACTGAAGGAAGGACAAGGTCAATTCGATCCCAACAAATACCGTGTTTGACAGATTATTGAAAATATAAGACAACATTGCAGTCAAATCTAATACCTGCAATATACCGGGAAACATGTTTCCTACTTACTCTGTCAAGATACCTTATATCCGTCCGATATGGCATGACATCGACAATTGATGAAAATCTGTTGTTCACCTCCCCCCCCCCCCCCCTCACACCCCCCCCCCCCCCTCACACCCCCCCCCCCCCCCCCCCCCCCCCCCCCCCTTCCGGGCTCGCACCAAACTTCAGAACAACACTTAGAGAGAATGGTATATATCACTCAGGCTGAACAATTTTGTAACACCATTCAAACATTGCCTCATAAAACATCGCATACAGTTGATATCTAATTGACATTGTGGCAGAAATTAAAAGAGGACAGGAAAATTACCTACGTATCATTTAAATCGAGCTTTATGCTAAACATGGTCAATGAGTTTGTATGAGTTTCAAAGGAGGCAATTTTGATCAAACTTGGAATCTACTATTTTTACAAAAGAGTCCATCATTTCTGTCAGAAACGTTCGATTTTTTTTAATTCAAAATTCCTATGAAAGCTAGATATTGTAGACGTTAGAATTTGACCAATAACAATGGTATTCATACTCATAGCTAAATAAATGCACCTTTCCCTGTATAAATAATTCCGGGACACCCTGTAAACAAAATATTCAGGGATGATTAGAATGGATAAATAGCAGATATAGTTACTCGATTTAGAAGGGAATTTAACAGTTAAAATAAATGGGGATCGGACATTTTGTCGGCAATTCCCAGGGCTTCAAACTCTTTTTAAAACTCTTTGAAAGCCGTTTGCACACAACGATTGTCTGTTGTTTGTTTGAAATGCCCACCTCATGTAAATAGAGGATGTCATTTTAATCATAAGACATAATGCTTTGCTAGTGGTTGAACCTTGTATCCTAATGTACCATATCAAATGAATATATGCTTTTTACCAATTGCTAAGATAAAAGAATAAACTAGTGAGACGTGCAATATTTCATTATTTTCGCTGTAAAAACAGTATTTTATCTATATTTGACACTTAGAAAACCCTATATAACCAAAGCAGATGAGATCAATGTCACGTACCGTCACAATTTATTTGACGAAATGTGCAACTAAATGGGCCTGTATGCCATGTAATTGTTTTAGTTATCATAGCGTATCAATTGATATTGGTACATATTGAGACACCTTTTAGAGAGTCGTGATTGAAGCTGTACATAGCTTGCAATGCATCACGGTCGCTTTCAGCTTTGTGATGAAGTTATTTTGACATCACACAAAACGTCCTACTTTAATTTCAACCTCTGAAAATGATATGTAATAATTCGGTTTTATCATTTTTATATAAATTGTCCTATACAAAAAATAAGATATTCAGCAAGGTTTATGTAATATAAAATACTTCCATCAATATTTGTCAAACCATTTTGTTGAGCGAAATGGCTACATAGCCCTCAAACGTTTAAGGCTTGTCGCTTAAGGTGCCTGGCTTGGTGATTCGGTTTCGGTTTCTTTTTCCGGGGGAGACTGAGGCCACATTGGTGTTCTTGCTATTTTTTTCTCAATCTAAAAATCTTTATGAATTTTAATAGTTGTACAATTACAATTGCAATATCCATGTTGCTACCTACTCCTGATAGCACTATATATATATATTACAATGTGTGCTGCTATCTACCCCTGATAGCGCCATATATATGTTACAATGTGTGCTGCTATCTACCCCTGATAGCGCCATAACTATGTTCCAATGTGTGCTGCTATCTACCCCTGATAGCGCCATATCTATGTTACAATGTGTGCTGCTATCTACCCCTGATAGCGCCATATCTATGTTACAATGTGTTGCTGCTATCTACCCCTGATAGCGCCATAACGATGTTACAATGTGTGCTGCTATCTACCCCTGATAGCGCCATATCTATGTTACAATGTGTGCTGCTATCTACCCCTGATAGTGCCATATCTATGTTACAATGTGTGCTGCTATCTACCTCTGATAGCGCCATATCTATATTAGAGTGTGTGTTGCTATCTACCCCTGATAGCACCATATCTATGTTACAATGTGCTGCTATCATCTACCCCTGATAGTGCCATATCTATGTTACAATGTGTGCTGCTATCTACCCCTGATAGCGCCATATCTATGTTAGAGTTTGTGCTGCTATCTACCCCTGATAGCGCCATATCTATGTTAGAGTGTGTGTTGCTATCTACCCCTGATAGCACCATGTCTATGTTATTGCTATCTACCCCTGGTAGCACCATATCTATGTTACAGTGTGTGTTGCTATCTACCCCTGATAGCACCATATCTATGTTACAGTGTGTGTTGCTACCTACTCCTGATAGCACTATATATACAATGTGTGCTGCTATCTACCCCTGATACTGATAGCGCCATATCTATGTTACAGGGTGTGTTGCTATCTACCCCTGATAGTACCATGTCCATGTTACAATGTGTGTTGCTATCTACCCCTGATAGCACCATATCTATGTTACAGTGTGTGTTGCTATCTACCCCTGATAGCTCCATATCCATGTGATAGTGTATGTTGCTATCTACCCCTGATAACGCCATATTCATGTTATAGTGTATGTTGCTATCTACCCCTGATAGCACTATATATATGTTACAATGTGTATTGCTATCTACCCCTGATAGCGCCATGTATATATAAAGCAGTAAATATTTGTTTCATATAACATATAAAAATATTCCTGTCATTTGAAATTCGTTGAAAACAAAAAGATAACACTACTCACATAAATCATCATCATGCTTTCTACCCTTGTTCACCCTTTCTTATGTCACAATATGTGTTGCTATCTACCCCTGATAGCACCATATCTATGTTGGGTGTGTGGGGGTGTGTGTGTTGCTATATAGCCCTACTAACATCATATCTATGTTACAGTGTGTGTTGCTATCTACCCCTGATAGCACCATATCTGTTTTACAGTGTGTGTTGCTATGTACCCCTGATAGTACCATATCTATGTTACAGTGTGTGATGCTATCTACCCTGAAAGCACCACATCATCTATGTTACCGTGTGTGTTAAGTTGCTATCTACCCCTGATAATTAAATGTACAGCGCCATCCGCCACACAGCTAGAAATCATGCGATGTAGATCGATTTTACTAGTTTGAGCATACATTTTAATGCATTGGTTTATCCAAATGAAATAAAATAATAATAATAATAATAATAATAATAACATTTATCAAGCGCAAAAAAATAGAATTATACTCTCTTCACTATTAAAAATAGTTGGGTTTTTTATCCTATAATTCTAATTGTCATATTTATATCTCATCCAGAAGTTGTTTTTATATCTGTGTATATACATGGCGCTGTATACAAGCTGTTTGGCTCCTTGTTAACACCCCCCCCCCCCCCCCACACATGTCTGAGCCTGATCAACTTTAAAAAAACACCCGCAACAAAAATGAATACTTCTGGTGTGATGCACTCTATATTTAGTAATGAGTTTATCATATGATAGGTATGGCCTTATTCTCAACGACCATGGTTCTCAGGTTTATGGCTTGTTAAACCTTTTTGTTGGATTTTGCTCCAAAGTTCGATGAATTTGCTCCTAGCTTAATATATTTGCCCAATTAAACAAATTTGAGCTATAATATAGTACTAAAACCTTCATCTTTATGCTAGGTTAAGAATCTGTATCATATGTGTGCATCACACCAGAAAGTAAGAGTTAAATTTGTTGTGTTGTAAGATTGACTGCTTTTTCAGCAGGTTTATGGCAATATTTTCAGAACTTCAAAAGACAACCGATTTGCATGATTTAAAATGAGACTAGTTTTGTACAGTTCCTACATACTTGAATTTTGCGCGTGCTATCGTACCTACAATGATAGCACCATATAGTTGCTACTTGCGGGGTGTGTTGCTATGTACTCCTAACACCATGTTACAGTATGTATTGCTTTCTACCCCTGCATGATAGCATGCACCCCTTTCTATGTTATCGTTACAGTGGTGTTGTTATCTATCTTTGATAGCACCATTTATGATACAGTGTTTGTTACTATCTTACCCATGATAGCACCATATTTATGTTACAGTATATGTTGCTATCTACCCCTGATAGCGCCATTTATGTTACAGTGTGTTTGCTATCTACCCCTGTGAGCACTATATTCATGTTATAGTGTATGTTTTCTTATCTATCCCTGATAGCACCATATTACAGTGTGTTTTATTTTGCATATCAGTAAGTGTTACAATGTATAGTCATTATTGCACCTATTAATGTGTTGTTATCTACCCCTGATAGCACCATTTATTACAGTGTATGTTGTTATTTACCCCTGATGGGATCACACCACTAAATAGGGCTCCATAGGGATATGTACAAAAATACTGATATAAAACTCTGTTTTAGACCACTAAATTACGCACTTGGACCTTGTAGAGTGATTTTTTCTTAAAGATGATCACATTTTCTCACCAAAAAGTGAAGAAAATAGGTAGGTGAGCCTGCTCGATTTTCCAAAATACGCCCATGGAGTTGACTACCTCTCTGACGGGCTTGAAAATATCGCCGTAATCGGCAATGTTTCCAGTATAAAGCACACATTTGAAAGATCTCTCAAAATTTATCTAGATGATATTCACAGTTTATAGTCAGGGTGCATGTAGGTGATGTCCCATTAATCATAATTAATCAAAAATCATAGGCATTTACGGAATTGTATTACTGTCAAGTCTTTTTAAATTGAGGATTTTGTGATGCACACTTTCCGATTCTAGCTTTAAACACCGATTAAGGGTAGGGGATACCCCCATTTAGTGTAGTGCACCCTGATAGCACCATTGTTATATTACAGTGGGATTGCTATCTCACTGTTATAGCACCATATCCAGGTTACAGTATGTGTTTTCTTATTTCTTATCTATCCCTGATAGCACCATGTTACAGTGTGTTTTATTTTGCATAACAGTAAGTGTTACAATCTATACATGTAGTCGTTATTATTGCACCTATTTATTAATGCGTTGCTATCAACCCCTAAAGGCGCTCATATTACATTTTACATGGTGTTTTTTCATATAGCCATAGTTCTATACCCGGATCTCAGTGAATTTTGCTGTCCCCCCCCCCCCCCCCAACCCCCGATATCCATGATAAATTAGGATATCATATACTCTAAAAGGCTTTCCAGAATGTGTCATTTGTTTAAATCTTACCCTTTTCTCAGATTTATACATGACTCTCAATAGCTTCATAATATTATAAAGTCCAAGTTCTTATTATTGAAGGCGTGTCGTCTTGTGACCACGGTGCCCATTGGTCTCGTATCACGAGTTTGCATGACTTAGCTTTACACTTCCTACCCATTTGATGTCCAATTTACACTGTTGACATTGGTGTTGTAGTATTTGTTATTAGGTCCACCCGTCCACTATTATACCTATACCCCCTTAAGGGCTTGTACTTTTGTCATTACCAAAGTAACCACAAAAACCCTTCGGACTTGAGTTTATTCATTAAAGTAGACTTGTCTATACGCCATTGACCAAACAGCCTCTAGGCTTGTACGTGGTGTATAATTGTTTACGCATATAATGCGATTTGTCCATTTACAATATGTCATCGTTGTATAATTTACTAGTTCCCTAAGGATATGGCTAAGAATGAATTTAGTTTGATCTCTCTCAAGTAGTTGTTGAAGATGATCTTTAAAGATAAGGATGACATTGACATTATATTTCCTTTATGAAATGATATTATAAGCTCAGCTTTTTAAGTAAACCTTTTGTTTTGTAATCTAGATGAAGTAGTTTGTTTTGACATTCTTGGCTAGAGAAGTCTATATGCTATTGGATCACTTCACTTTATTAAAACTCATAACTAAAATAGTGTCCTCCTCAGTCGATTACTACCCCTTGTCCCAACAAAATATCGAAACACGATTTTACGTCCAGACCAATGATACCACATATTTGGCTTTCATTCAAAAAAATTTAAAAAAAATTGAATTCGAACATTGCGTCATAATGTTACAACAATTTATGTAGAACCCAGTTTAAACAAATATCAAAGCCAATCCACGGGATAGCAAACACATATAATTGTTGGCTGGCTGATTCAGAGATGCTAATCAATGCAACTAGTGAAAACCCTGAAAAGGTCCATGTATGTCGGATACAAAATCTTAAAATGACTGGAAATAAATAGACTGTGGAATAATGAGTAATAAAAAGTCTGATTTCAAGAAAGTTAAGTGAAAGGAGGCATATCTGCTGTTTCAGAAAGCAAACCTCATTAGCATGATTAGAATACATTGAGAATTGCTTGATAATTCGACCATCCCGTGCATTGGCTTCAAAATCTGATGGGGCTTTACTAACATTATTGAAACATGATATTAAAATTCTTCTTTTATATGAAAGCCAAATTGTCTTTATAGCGCTGATTGGTTTTGAATATGCCGCATGTCGTAGTGAAAAAAATGTCCCGTTCTTTCTGACTCACCCTGTATCGTATGGCTATATCCATTATACAGTGTGAGTAAAAAAAACACTGCAATAGTGGAAAGAAGCCATCTTGTTTTAAAACCTAAGTTGAAGTTTGAATTTTTTCAAACGTTATAAGAATACCTTATGTGTTACTAAATTTGTGTGAAAAAATGAAGTCAATATCATTTTCCGTTTGCCTTTGGTGAACCTTTTTACCCGTGCATTTCACACGTTTGTCCACGAGATACCCAAAATATGCATCAGATCGCAAAATGTGTCTCTCATTCAAATTTGAAAACTTGAGTACATTTGTGATGTTATTGGAATTTGATGCATCCTTTCTTGTTTACATGTGAGTTAACATAATCAATTTACCCAACCCATGCTATGAAGTGCTTATAATGTTCTGAATTTTAATGAAAAAACCCTGACATTTTCCAAGTTTTTGTTGGCGGGATAATCAAACATGAAAATGCAATGTGTGCCATTTCAATTGAAAATCACTGTGCTCGTGGACAAACATGTAAATTTGGTTGTGCAGCAAAGAGGGTCACCAAAGACAAACGAAAAATGCGATCGACTTCATTTGTTCACACAAAGTTAGGATTAAATATGTCATTCTTGCAACGTTTAACAAGTTTTAAAATTCATTTTGGTTTTGAAAACAAAATGGCTTCTTTTCAATATTGCAGTTTTTTTACTCACCCTGTAGGCCTATGTAAGTTTCAGGGTTTATCTGATGATGACATCTTTGATCCAGCCTGTATACGCCTATAATAACCAGGTCGGCCTTTCTCGTCCTTTTTCTTTATAGTCCATGTGTTTTCGAGCCGCACATCAACATAACTTCATAGTTTTATGACGTGAATTTGGGAAATATTATATACTCGCATGACGGAGAGGTAGTGACAATACACGCTATAAAATAGGACTATCAAAGGACAAAGCTATATACAGTGTAATTATTTATTAAATCATTCAACTTACGTAGTGGAATTTACACCCATCATCTTGACTTAAAGGAGCCTAAGTTTACACGCATCAATCTAGTAAAATTTAGAAGACTTCACCTGTTGTCATAAAGAACTGACAATTATACCATCAAATTTAAACATGCCCTAAATGAATAGCTGACCGTAGAGTTTACAGATGTGTAATCATGCGACGAGAAGACCGGAACTGCCAACGCATAAAAAATAGGATTCGAGTACGGCGGGAAAGTGTGCCGAGAAAATGTTTTTAGATTTTGTAATGGGCCGAGTGCCTGACCTTCATAGCCCTGTTCTAAGAAAGATATTTTCTAAGTAAGAATTATTTTGTGAATCTTACACTCTAAAAGTACACGAAATGCTATTAAATGAAATATCTGTTGGATTCCTGACTGGCAATACCAGAGACCCTATTCTTGACTTGTATGGGGTTAGGCAAATTTGATGAAGTCCCCGAGTTTCCATTCTCTAGTCTTTCTCATCTCTTGATCATCATGTAAATTGTTCATGATTATTGACCTGAAAGTAATCGTAAGTAAATGATTTTCAGCAATCGTGTTGCTTTTTTCCCACTTTTTCTTTATTTTGTTGAATGCGCTGTAACACAACAGAACGTCTCTGAAAATTGGCAGCCGACCTCAATAAAAACACTCTTTCCGTTTTAACCGCCAATTTGTTCGTGAGTTTCTGGGTCAAAATACATCGTTTTAAGTATACCAGCATGTATACCATAAAGTGTCGGCTCTCTATTTTGCCTCTAGTATAATGCCCGATGCTTTTATGCCACTCATCACGGTTAGTCGCCGTTTCAGTAATTTAACATCTTAACAGAAAAAGTTATTTTAATTGAATTGTAGGTCTCAGATTTTAAGTGACAATTTGTTTAACTAAATTGCTCAGCGACCGTTCTTCCTGCACAATTTGTAGATCCTGTGCAGAGCTGTTGAGCTTATAAAGAGCATTTATTTCATTTGTTAATTCAAAGAAAACGTGGTATTTGACCACACAATTATAGTCTCTTACTCGCTTTTATAGGAAAAGGACTTGCATCTGAAAAGTGGGTGACTGAAATTCTTATGGTGTTGCGCAATGGTCTAAGTTGTCAATGCTTCTCAGAATAAGAAGAAAAGCAACTTTGGTGAATGTGAAACAATTGTAAGTTGTAAAGTCATCTTTGCGAAATAGATATCTTGTTATTGTTTCCTGTAAACTATTTTGTTATCCAATCATTTTACGAGGCTGGATATTTTGGGCGAAATTAATCTAAACACCTGTCATTTCTTGCTGCTTGCAGTCACATTTTTGTCTTTTGGTAACGATAGGACAATGTAATTGGAGGGTAAATTGTCAGTAGAGTAATAGCTTTGGAGTTCGATATTCAAATGAACTATTTACTCATTTAGTTAAGTTATTATTGTTACTCAGATACAGGATGTCTAACAAAACTACAACGCACCTCTAAATAGGTGATCTTAACTTCCTAAATAAGTGATGTCGGAATAGAACAATTCAAATGACAAAATAAAGTCAAATTTGTTGGCTATAATTTGAAGAAAACCGTGTTTGATTCGGTTCGGTAATCACGGAAAAATGAGCGATTACGTAAAAGTAGTCTGAGAACACTTCGTGTTGGAGCATGCGATTCATGTATTATTTGTCCTCCCCGATAGGAATACCGCTGTTGGCAAATTAAAAATGCTTGCTAAGTACCCAAATTAAGCAAAACAAAACAACAGTACCTAAACTTAGATAGCTTATGCCAAATGTAGCATCACTGTCCATTCAAATGAACGTCATTTGGGAGTCGATTCCTTTATCCGTTGTTTACGTTTTGGAAAGACGCTATAGAAATGGACTGATGGACTAACCCTTTCTTAGCTTTGAAATCACGGATATTGGCTGAAATCGATTTAATACCTGAAATGCATACAATAACGCCTAATATGTCAACAGCATCGTACCAAAAGGAAATTGATAGGGGTGTTGCTGTTTTGAATCCACATATAGTTCTTATTGTAGGATAACAACAATCCACCAGGCCTATGTATAACGTGATATAACTTTGCTTGTTTTTATTTGGTATTTCGTGTATAAGAAAAAGCAAATGTGAACAATAGCTAAACAGACATCTACAATGTTAATGAACTGAGTGATTATAGAAATCAATCTGATAACCCGACCACAAACAGTCTGATGGGCCAATCTAAAGGGGTCAACAAAAGTAAGTCCCCCCTAAAATTTGATCACGTTTGTTTGCATAACTCTACACATATTTATACGTTTTGAGAGATTGAAACACTTGAGAAAATCAAAAACACTTGGCTACCCATAGAAAGTTTCTCCATTTCAATATCAATATTACTTTTCCCAAAATAGTCCCATTTCACAAACATGATGTTTTCCAAAAAAGTGGCACTTTTCAAGATTCTATACGAGTTTGTGTGCATAAATCCTCACACAATTAGGCGTTTTGAAAGATTGAAACATTTATGAAACGGGATAACCCTTGGCTACCCACACAAAGTTTCCCCTTTTCAACACCATGTTTACTTTCCCCAAAACAGTCACATTTCCCCAAAATGATGTTTTCCGAAAAGTGACACTTTCCAACGATACAGGGAAGTTATTGACGTGAATTGGCTAGTCATGAATGAAATAAAATTATTTATTTTTAATTTCAAATAAGGACCAGCAAAAGAAAGAAAAGACTTTCTTTTAATTGAAAATAAAGACAATTCAAATTAATTTTAAACAGCACTGGAGACATTTTTGTAACTTTCTTGCATATTTTGAAAAGTGCCACTTTTTCTGAAAACATCATTTTGGGGAAATGTGTATGTTTTGGAAGAAGTAAACATGCTATTGAAGA
The DNA here is from genome assembly GCA_035610835.1 of Ophiura sarsii. Taxonomy (NCBI): domain Eukaryota; kingdom Metazoa; phylum Echinodermata; class Ophiuroidea; order Amphilepidida; family Ophiuridae; genus Ophiura; species Ophiura sarsii. The sequence goes on along the minus strand of CM069442.1, from coordinate 86,204,156 downwards.
AAAAAACTTGCAATGGGTAGCCAAGCGTTTTTTCTTTTGATAAACATTTCAATTTTTCAAAATGTACATTTGTGTGTGGAGTTATGCAAACAAACGTGATCAAAAACTTACCTTTTTGACCAGTTTATTATATATATGGTTCAAGTGCATGCAACTCAGAAAACATGCAAAATAAAATATATAAGAAACACAACATGAGTTAAAAGAGACAATGAAAGTGACATAAGAATAAGATAAAAACCCTGACATAGAGAACAATATCAACTCTAAATAAAAGAAAAATACATCTGGCGGTCATTGAAATCAAGAGAACCTAAACAACGGACTCGGTAAAATGTCAGTAGGAAGGCTTTGAGCGAATTTGCTTAAAACTATGGTACCAAGTCCTACAGGTGTGTATTTTTATAAGTTTAAAGAAATTCTTGTTGCAAATATCAATGATAAGACAAATATAAATGCGGCAATTTATTGTGTGATATTGTTTAGGCCTACATGTACATTTAGGAAGAATAGCCGAACTTCTATCAGTTTACAGATTCCTTTAAGTTTATTTTGTACTTTGTAGGGATTACATTGCTTTCTTCAGCAGATATCATCCATATTACATCGCTTTATTGAGTATAGAAAGCACCCATATATTACATTGCTTTCTTGAAGAGATAGCGGCCTGTTAATCGCTTTCTTCAGATAGCACCAATATTACATTTCTTTCTTCAATAGATAGCGGCCTATTACACTGCTTTCTTCAGTAGATAACACCCATACAATATATGTTGCATTGCTATCTTCATCAGATATAACATCCATATCATAGCAAGTATTTACCTTAACTTAACGACAAGTTGGACTAATAAGAGATCGAGAGTGAATGACATATTTACAGACAATTGAAATGTCTTATTTACCAACATTTCCAATGTTACCTGAAACTGCGATGTGAAAATTGATTGTTCTTAAATTGTTTATGTAGCAGTTGTGATTTTATCACTAGTGATCGGCCACATCAAGTCACTTGTATTGACATTAAAGACAAGTTCGCCTCTTTAAAAAATTGCCATCTTGACATTATATTTCACGCATTATTAATGGTCTTAAAATAGTATTTAAGATTTCTTTAGGATCTTTAACTAAAAATAATATTTAAGAACCCACCACAACAAACAAACTAATACAATGTGGCTAAGATTACTACAAAAATGCATAGTTGGCCTACGGAAAACAAATTATTTACTAAATATCAATACGATGTCGTATCTACGAATAATGTATAAACAATAACCCAAATTTGAAATTAAAGGCCTAAACTATTTTCAGTTTAGACAACCGAGAATTATTGCAAAATATTTAATCATTTGATTTTTATTTAGGACTCCAAGTTCAAATTACTTTCATAACTTTCATTTGCATTATGACTTTGATGCTAACAGATATGATAATGAACAAACAAAGAATACGATTGTATTATTACCCCGGATATTTGGATATGAAATTAATATGTTGTAAAATAATTAAATGCACAATCCTCGATATGCGTTGATATTGGTTACGACCACTTGTTTTGAAATAAGGCAATAAAAGATAATTAACTAATTCATTTTAAATGTCATTCCGTCCCTCTTTCAAACTTGAAACAGTATACTCTGAATTTGAATTGGCCTTATCGACAAGTAGCATTGATCAGGCTTCTAAAATTATTCAGACAAATGACAGTCCGATCTCGTCCGTAACTAGCTGGCGTACAATTCAGGAAGTCCAGTCTCTCCGTGCCACACTTCGGCACATAGGGCCTAGTTAAATTACAATATGCTAAGACGAATGGATGGATTAACGAGCGAATGGCTGCATACCGGAGTAAATATTCCTAAAACGAACTCGTGTCTGTTTCCTCCAAAATATTCATGGGAATCGAACTCGAGGTGGCAACTCAATTCAATAACGACACAAGGACACGCGCGGGTTCGCCATAAATTCAATAGAGTAGTGTTGCTAGATTAGATATGCCTTACTGCACTCAATTTAGGTATTGGCACTCTATTTTGCTTAATTAAAGCTAATAGCACACGATTTTAAGTTGCCAACAGCGATATTCTTATCGAGGAGACAATACCCCACATGACTATACCAATCGCATGCTCCAACACGATGGGTATCACGAAATGTCTTACGGGAAGCACTTTTCGGGTTTTACACTGTACCAGAAATGAATCAATACTCTTAAAGGTAATTTCATTACCCTTTTTCTTGATCTATATTTTTCTTTTATTCTAAATAATACGGCGGTTGTTGACCAAGTTTTTGACACCATAAAAGCCCTTTCGCGGGCTGAATATTTCTGACCAACCATCATGATTTATGCCAAAATACCGATTTAACATGATTATTTAGGACTCTGGAATTTTAATTCTTCACTCAAACCATGCATTTATAATTTAAATATAGTCCAATCGCCTAATCCATTGTAATGCATAGCATTTGAAAACATTAATAGGTATCAATTAAGATTGCTATTGTTTGGTTAATTCACCTGTTCTTGTATTTATTAAACCTCCAGTTTAGACTTAAGTATACCCTAAACCCCAAGCCAACTATCTTATTCACTTTCTCAAAAGACAAAAATAATGAGTTGTATTGTTTTTTGTTTTGTGGTTATGAATATCTCGATCGATATAATTATTACTCAGTACATTTACTTTCATGATATGAAGAAATGCATTTATCAAAGATTCAACAGTTCTGGCTAATTGAGAAAAGAATGAGTATAAGTAACCACCCGCGCAAATGAAAATCTGTATAATACTCAAACTTCGATGGAAGTGTTCTTTGACTACTGTTACGTAATCGCTCATTTCTCTGTAATTTTCTGAATCCAATGTGGTTTTCGTCCAATTATAGCCAACTATATATAATTTGACTTTATTTTGTCGTTTGAATTGTTCTATTCCGACACTTATTTAGGAAGTTACGATCACCTAAAGGTGCGTTGTAACTTTTGTTGAGACACCCTGTATACATGTATCATTCTTCATCGTTGTTTGGGGTTGCCAATATACAATGACAACCGCTTCTGATATGCTATTTTGGGTTGATTATTTTGTTTTGCATTGAAATCTTTCACGGATTTTTATCAAATACATTTGCTATACTTCTACACTGTATTGGTCGAAATATCTCCAAAGACACTCCCTTTTGCAATGGGCTATTCCATTTTAAATCCATGCCCCCCCCCCCCCCCCCCCCTATGAAAGACATGGCCGTAGTCTTTCCCACAGGAGGAAGTGTAGATTTTAAATGGAGTCACCCATCACAAACCGTCTATGCACCCATGTAGTAACCCCATTTGAAATTTGAAAATGTGTTAAAGATTAAGGTCATTTCTTACATAGGGTGTATGGATTTCAAATGGAAAAGCCCAATGTGACCGAAGTTTGAGTCTCCATGTGCTGTTGTTTTAACGAACAACTAAGATACGTTCTTCACAATTTAAGAACACAATTGAAATGGTAATCACATTGTTTCCCTTAAATGCTGTAAGGGTGTTTATAAAACACAATTGATAAACTATCGTCATCTGTCCACGGACATACCTTTTGCAATGTGGCAAAAACCTTCAGTCTCCCTTGTTCTATTTTAACGACAACTATAAGAAAACATTTAAATGGCGATCACATTGTTTCTGTTATATGAGATATAATAACCACATTTAACCAATTCAAATAACCGTTCCTTAATTAGCCACATTTATTAATATAATGTCTTTAATGAAGTTGCCATATAAGAGTGTGACGGCGTCTCCGGAGTCCTTCAATCAAGGACACCTTCTTAATTAAGGAAACAATTGCCATAACCATTCCTTAATTAGTCACTTTCATTAAGATAATCATGGCATGGCACTTCAGAGTCCTTCAATCAAAGACACTCATTCCAAGTTCACATGCGGTTTCTTGTATTGTATAAAAGTGCATGTACATATCTGTCGCCCAAACGTTAAAAACCATCGCAAATTTGAGCTTGACATTTTGTCCGTGACTTTCTCGCTGCTTGGTACCCGGCCTAAGGGGGTATCTGTGCTTCAGTGTGTCCATTCAGATTCTTTATTATATTCTAAATATATAGTTATATAGTACTGCAATCTACCACGTTGCCAATTCGTTGGTGCGTAATGATTTTATTGGAGCATTGTTTGCGCAGAATGGACCACAGACTTGGAGGAGACGATCATACTCAACACATCGAGTTGAAATGACTAAATCGGGACATGAGGTCTTTTAGCCCGACGATCATACTGAAAGCATCGAGTGGAAATTACTAAATCGGGAAGGCTTAAAACGCTTTCCATGCGGCTGGCGGCTGCAGACGACATTCCAAATGTTCACAAAATGTTTCAAAAATGTCATAATTATTGAATTTCATTACCATATTTGGAATCACCATGAGAAATGCATTGAAATAAGTACAAACATGCCTGGTATTGGTTCAGAGACCCTTGAGATAGACTTTGAAATTTGGGAAAGGTTTCTGACAAATCTGTTTTGTATATGGTAAAACCAATAGCCGCATGGAAAGTGTTAACCCTGTGTTGGAAAGGTCACCAACCACTCAGATGTGTATTTTAACCAATATTTGTTGGTTATTTTTAAATCTGCAAAATGACTTGCTAAATATAGCTTTCTAACCATGCACTATACGCGTACGATAGGAAGAAATCACCCAGCATAATATACGTATAGAGAGAGGTCTAGTCACATTTGTTTATAGGCCTATACGTTCTAAAATGTTTCTTTAAATCGCGCAAGACAAAAATAATAATGTAACTAATAATTATACAATCTATTCCCAGATGTAATGATGCTTATCTTCAGTAGATAGCAATTCGAGCGCGACCGCGGCATTCGTCCATACTTCCCATCATGACAGCAACTTATATGGGCCTACATAACTCCCAATAATTTCACCGCATTTGCTCTCGCATGCCATTGCCATCGTATAATTACCAGCTAATAATGTAACGAATGTGACAATATGCTACCCAATTTCATGGCTAACAAAGCATTACATTCAAAACGCAAGAGCATTTTGAGTGGAATTTCAAGGTCAAAAACTCTTACTCATCAAATGTATCTCTATAAATGACAAGTGTAAACTGACATTTTAAACTGCTGTAAAAACTGGTGATTTTCCATAATATAGATACATAACTTTGAAGTGTGTTTAGTTTAGTTAGTCTTGCTGCAAGTGAACCATCTATCTATGATCTTGCGATTATGCTTGATGTACATGTATGTAGGCAGGCTTGAGGTCATTAAAAGTCACTCTTCAGGATCGTCCTGAATTTTTCTGAGATTTAAGTATGAACAATTTAAGAAATTGTCAAAATTGTTAGTGTTATAAGGCAAAATATGCATCAAATCCAGACATATGGACATCGTCTACGATCAATTACCCGGATTCATAATTCAGTTCCGAAACATTAGCAAATTTGTAGAAAACATTTAAATTTAGGCTTCTTTTTACTTCAATAATATTTGATGGAAATGACCTTGATCTTGACCTTGAATAGATATTCGGTTTTATTTTATTCATTTTTCCAAAATAATATAATGATTTTGAAAAATGATTATCATAATTATGCAATCACAACTCGACTCATTGGTTCTTATACTCGCACTTCGATTTAGTTTCACAATTCACCAGTCATTACCCTCTAACAAATGCTTAAATTTGCTTAATTTTCGATTCAATTTTGAATATATGAAGAAGAGAAAATAGAAATGTCTTTATTCAATAAATTTGCTACCATGATTGCATTTATTTAATTAAAGATTCAACGAAACAAATAATGCTATTAAAGACGGGTTTTAATTTGCTTCTGGCTGCATCAATTTAGTGTGAAAATGCAATGCAAAACCCAGCCCATGCTATCAGACCTTTCAAGGAAACATAGTTTACTTTTCCTGACGGTATTTCTCCTCTTCTTCACGAACCTGTTTGAAGAAAAGGTAATATAAAAATAGGTAACGTTACTATTGAGCGATTAAGTTGCAATTTTTTGATTAAGATTTTTTTTCAAATTACTAAAAAATACCTATGAGATCAAATTGTTGAAATATTAATTAATGTAGGTTCACATTCATACACCCACAGATATTATTGAAATCAATCTAGACTTTATAACCAATTCACAGTTTTGAACGACAACTCTAACATTATTTTCTCATCAAAGCGTGAAAATACTTCATTTTAGCTTTCATGCCGAGTTTTCGTGATGACAAGAAATGTCATATTTTCAACAATGTTAGTCTATAGCAGTGGCTTGCGTAGAAATACTGTTTATGACATGCATAATTTTGAAAGGAATCTTGCACCAATGGAATTATTTTTTGTTAAAAAAGAAAACACCTCTAGGTGAATCTAAGGTTATTTTGAAATTACGAACGCAAATAATGACATCATGCAGAGAGCAAGTGTTTTTTATTGCAACGTCAATTTTACGCAACGAAGGTCATCTTCGGCAATTTGGTGTTCAGATTCTGCGCGCTAAAAATGTTTTGGTAAATTATTATTGTGTTTTTTTTATGAAAATATAATTGTTTGTGTTGTATCCCGGTTGTATTCTGCCCATTTTACAAGGCCGCACTCAAATTAATATGAAAACTGTGATGTTGTCTGTATAACTATCTTACGTGTTTTATACCCGTGATTGTGTTCAGTAATGAAATGGGCGCGGAATTTCTACATTATATTTACTTTACGATTGACCACTGCAGCCTTGGTCGTCTGTTTTCATGGTTTTGTAGATATATTGTTGGGTAAAATCATCTTATTCAAATTCACTCATTTTCATCCAGGTGATTTATCGGTTTATCATTTCAGCTTTTTTATGAGAAAAAATTGTTATTTCGTGTTTAGTTTAAATAGGCCTACACCTACTGTGTAGGATCAGTGGCATTCATATTTCATGTAAGAGGAAGTAAAAAGATGTCAATAAATCGGCAGTTTGAAGAAGCAAACAAAATGAGCATCAAATGATATAACAATATATTAGGCTTTTCACTTATATATTCGCGCAATAAATTGTGCTATCTTCAGTAGAAAGCACTATGGCTTAGCAAATGGCTTTATTCGGTATTAATACCACGACGATCCAGTTATTGCATTATAAGTAGATATGGCATTCCTGAAAACAAATACACTAAACACTTTAATGTCTTGAATTATGTCTTAAGCATAAATCATAGCTATAACAAAGTGCTATCTTTGTTCGAAACACTTGCAACTTTCAAAGCACCAACCGAGCATTATCAAGTCGTATTGGATAATAAGACATGCATGGGCTAAATCAAGAATGCTGAACGTTTTCACCACATTCGTGCGCAGGTTTATCGTGGGGACTGACTTTGTATGAACAAATCCTGGTAAATATATTATTATGACGGATATCAATCAAATACTACCTCATTCCAATCTCCGGTAAAATCTATTGACCCTCGGTGACTATGCAAAGACTATATTTTCCGGTCACCCCATGCCAATATAGTTAACAAGGGACTCTCATGCCTATTAAATTGATATACTATCTTCAATAGATAGCATATATATACTCATCAAATGGTTGTTCTTGGTTCATATTATTGCTCATAAAAGTTATATATCTTCAGTAAACAGCAAGTTGATCAAATGCAGGTTTTTAATTTAAAAGAAAATTGATGAATAATAATGTATTTTAAGAAGAACAATAGACAACATTGCTGGTACATGGTCAGGGCTTACAATAAAAAAACATTTTTGTGTATTGGTATATTTTACAATGTTCTTGAAAAGACGTTAGTGGCAGCTTTGCAGGAAGGGGCAATCGTGTTTACGGAATGTTTGTTTAACAGGGGTCCAAATTGAAAAGAAACCGTAACTTGGTATATAAGGACATATCGATATATGTATTTGGAGAAAATCTTTAGAAATGGGTGTATTTGTCAAATAATGTATTAATTGTAATGAATCGGGTAATTTCACACATATAATCTAACCCTCCTTCGATTAAATCTTATCACCCCTCTCACAACATCACTTATTCTCATCGCTAATACAAAATGTTGATTTCCAATGTCGCTAACCGGTGAAGCTCTCGTCCATGACCTTGACCTCATAAGAAAATAGTTAGATCGATATGAATCTGATATCGACCATTTGTCTTCCTCTCACAATGTACGTGATGCCCAGCGTTAGCTTGATACCTACCATAGGCTCATGGAAACCAGTCCCTTATTTGTCAGAATTTATTATGTGCATTTGTACACCTCTCATTTTATTCAATGTTTCAATTTTATTCAATGCCCCCCCCCCCCCCCCCCCCCCCCTACGCCCTTTTATAATATATAATGCTACAGCAATAGTCCTCTGTTATAAAAAGGTAATTACAAATTCATGCATGTCTTAGGGAGCAAATTCCTGGGTTACCCAAACATATTTGCACCCGGGGAACAAAACGTTTAACAGAAATCGAAAGTGGGTACTACATACAGGTCTCTTTTTGGTATGCAATTGAAGCCTATAATGAAAAATAAGCATTTGTTTATTAATCCTTGCTATTTCGATTTCGTGCTCTTATTTTTGACAAAGCAAATGTTTTATTCTAAATATTCGACCGATGAAATGAAAGACAAAACAAATAAACGGTCATTAATTGGGCTTTGACTGCATACCAAACTGGAACACATAGGCTATGTACTTCTGGGACTTTTCTTCACAAAATTGCTGTGCCCCAAGTTCAATACATTTTGGACATCCCATAATTAATTCCAAGATTAAGTGAATAATTAAACCAGTAAGCAAAGTACGGGTAATAAACATTGTTCTCTATTATATCTAAAATACTTTCTTAGTGCAAATTCATACAGGGGGGGGGGGGGGGGGGGGGGGGGCTAACAGTTAAATAATTTGTTCTTACAATATGTTATATATTGGCCTACAAAACATGAAGAAGAAGGCTTGATCAAAAGCTCTTCAATCATATTTGATGTAGATTCACATAAGTATTTTCTAATTAAACACCATATTTCCCTTTTTACAACAAACCATCAAGATGCAATTTAACCTATAATTCCCTTGTTACAAAAAATCTTCAAGGTTTAAGAATTATTTACGTATCTTACAGTATATCTAGTGTTTGTTTTTGGTCTGATATATAATAACGTAATTTATTACTGTAACTAAGAGAGGTGTTATTGGCTCAAAACAAACAACTTTGCATCACCATAGCGATAGACACAAGTCTTTATAAAGACACGAATGAACTTAAATCTCTCATTTCAATCCTAAAATTAACCAATACGAGTTATTTTAGTAGTATTCATAAGACGCATGAGCTGGGTTATACAATTTTGTATTAAATATATATTTGACACTCTCAATATAAAATAACCGGCCACGCATTTCAAACATATCGCCAATATGTACAATGCATGCGTGGTCATTTGCCTATCTCACCAAACGCACAATACAATCCATATACAATGCGTTCTTCGTATGCGAACCTCTTACTTCCAGTCGACATAACCCATTCGTTAGTGCGGTATATATACATGTACATGTAACCAAGAGTTTATATTATTGCAATGTACATCCACTGGTGTATATTAAAAGAATTGGTAATGGGCAATATATATATACAGACACGTTTTGAACGTTAAAACGACGAAATCAAATTGTGGTATGATAAAGAATTCGTTACTGCAAGAGGAGGGTTGTGAAAATAATAGTCAAATGTGAGGACGATTTTGATTTAAATTCTATATATGAGAGGTTGTAATATTTGGGACAGCTGGTATTCGCGTGTCTACAAAATACATACACATTACAATATACATAATTTGATACAAAGACGCTAATGAAGAATTGCTACATGGACGTGATTTACAACAGTAACATATTACATCGAAGTTTCCAACAACAAAAATATTACGCACCTTATATAAAAGACCTTCAGTATTCATACATATTCTGACCCATATGGAATATCACAATACTCGTAATAATATTTACATTCTTGAATATACTATAAAACTTAGTAATAATAAACTATCAAACAATAACTTTGTTATAATGTAATGACATGATTTTACAGTACATATAGCACAAACCACAATAGTGTTGAGTCACTCGTCACGATGCTATCTTCAGTAGATAGCAAGTATAATGCTCGCATGGTCCAATGGGCATATATCATTGCATGCATTACACAATCCAGTAAGTTTCTCCCGGTGAAACCGTATGCCCATTCCTCGTGAATAAGTTTCCAGCGTTGCAAAAACAGCGACGATCATTAAACAATGTCGAATCCTCCTCAATAACCTTGACGGAATAAGATTTCTGAACCCCTCTAATCGAACGAAAGTCCCACCGATCCGACTAAAGGGTACGATAGGCGAGGCTTTCATTCCAGGAGAGAGGACAGGTCCGCCCGCAAACTAGCGATGATTCCGTCGTTGCAAAGGCACCCCAGCGTGCGGCCTTCGTCGGTAACTCCACTGCGGCTATAAGATCGGCAAATGAGCGAGTCGGACGGGAGAATCACGGTGAACTTATCCAAGATGTGATCGCAGTGACGCATGGGTTTCATCACTAGATGGTAGTCAGTGGTTCTCTTGAATGTCTGATGACACTCATTCCACTAGCTAAACCTCCCTCCATGCTGTCATTTGACAAGGTTGGGTTGCCAGTTGTAAAGTCACTACTAAATATCACATGTTTTTTTAACGTTCGTTCAATTTGAACGCAACGTTGAAGGTGTAGGAATCCCAGGGTTGGTCTATGTCTGTTGATGAAGAAAAAGGTGTAAAAACACATAACACAGAAAACAAATCAATGTCCGTCGCTTTTAATGATATTGCTGCGACTTTGCAGACGTTTTATATAATAGAAAAAAACTTTGTTGTTATGGTGACATTTGAATGTGAACGTCATACGACCCTTTTTGTATCTGAAACCGTCAGTATTTGCCGCCATGATGTGCTCATATCAATGTACTAGAAAGGAATATGTTAACATGGTTAAGGAGAGGGAATCATTGACTGTAATGTGGATAGATAGCAATTGACCTTTTATAAATAGAATAGTCATATAGCAACCACTATCAATATCATTGTAGTATAATTTTAATCCCTCTCCTTTATTGTGCAATATTTGACTGAGATTCAGGAGTCTATATTATTATGCATAATCTCAATTACTTGTTTTTCGTGCTTATTATGTACGTCATTCCTTTATTCTTGCTAGTAATGGAAAATAATGAATTCTTAATTGAGCGGTCTGTAAAATTAGAATCTTTTGTTATACTGTTGTTAACCACAATTGATTGTTTTTATCCAATACAATCCGGTCGTTAAGTTGTCGACATTTGAAGATTCTTATGATAATTTGACCTTTGACCGTTACACGATGCATAGGGGCGACCACATATTGTGGAAAATGAAACTTACAGCCATTCAAATTAATATTTGTCTGATCATTTTAAATTTTGATATTGATATGCAGATCAAAAGTGTAATTTGTATGTAGATGTACATTCTCCAGTATCGGATTAAACTCGCCCATTTTCTGACTCATCCCATGATCTGAAGAAAAACGATTTCCGAGTATAAGTAGTAAGATGGTCTGTGTATCCCAGATTCAAGTCATCATTCTTAAATCAAATTTCTGATTTCTTTTTTCTTGTAACATACATACATACATAATCTTTATTTATTCACCATACACCTGTACACAGGTCCAACATAAAAAGCTATTTTTCACCGAGGCCATGATAAAGTCTTCACATCATGTTACATAATACACCTAAAATAACATAATAAACACATATTTCTTGAATCTAATCTGCAGTATATAATAAAAATACAACTTTTGATGTTGAATATTTTAAATATGGATAATTACAAATGACTCATTCGGTTGATAAATATACTAAGATTGGGGGAGACTTTAATATTTTGGTCAAGTTTGTTCCATTCAATGGCACTTTTCTAGGTTTAACATTATACTTACCTCCTGCGTAAATTGCAATTATTAACTAAACAACCTGTAATAAGTATTAATGTATACAAAAACCACCTTATATGCCGTTATGATTAACATCATCGAGATGAACTTGTGATAAGATCTAATCTGCAAGTAGTAAGAGGGTTGATGTGTCCCATATTGATACATCCAAATAGTGACTATTTCCCGGTTGTCGAAGAGAGCCGAAATTAGAAAATCTTTAAACATTTGAAGATAACAGACACGATAATCGCCTAAACACATCACACCGATTTATTCACATTTATGTCATATATTTAAACCTTAAAGGTATATGACCGATCACTTTTTTGGGGCTATGATTTTTTTTCACATCAAGATATTTTGGTATCAGAAGAATCCCCATATTTTTCTCATTATGTCTGTAAAATATTAGGGGCCAGAAATGTTTCATTTGGAAATTATAGGCTAAAATGTGGTGAATTACTGCCAAAGGTGGTTAACCACCAACCAGTCTGTGTACTACTCAATGGGCACATGTCTTTTGACCTTGCGCTTCTAAAAATAGAACCATTGGAGTTATGCAACTTAAACTTTGGAATGCAAAATTTTAAGGATGACCTTTCATGTAAAATAGAAAACATCAAATTGAAAATCGGGTCATCTACCTTTAAATACAAAGAGACGAATAAACATTCACGTTTGAAGGATAGTGATTGATTGCTTTTATCGCTTTTTTAAAATAAACTTCTAGGACAAACATAACTCATCTTTGAAGAAAAAAAAGTTAGTGAAATCGGCCAAACTTTGTTGACTTAAACCTCGAAATCCAAATGCTATCCACTGTAGATAGCGTTACAAAGGGGTTACATTAATTTGTTCCTGGTGTACTGTGTGTCACTGAGCTCCTCCGGTACGGTTATGAGTTGAGATTCTCTCTGACCTTGGATACATGTCCATGTATATATTTAGGCATATATTTTGTTTATACTTTGAGTACAAAACTCATTTATTTTTACCGCTATTGTCAGCTAGAACAAATGTCATTTTCATCTAAAATAGTCTTACCATGTAGTCTATAACAATACATAAAAGGCTATCAGCGGGTAAACAATCGGTTAAACACACACAAACAACACCTCAATGGATCGAACTCTTGACGTTTTAATTAATATGTGAAGTTAAAATACAATATAACAGTCCATTTAGAAATCTAATGTCACATCGTTACAGAAATTTCAAATTCAATTTAACGTTTAAAAAGATGCCATATTGCTCTGGTGGTCAAGACACTTTCTAATCACGTTTTCAGTTACTCATTATCATTTCTTTAGTTATTATTGTTGTATATATATGCAACCACCATTCCCTGAAGAGATACACCTCTTCGAAACAAGTTTGTCGGTAATAAAGTTACACTAAAGAATAATGAAATAGTCTCTATTTTCATCTATTATATATATATAGACGCAATACACATTGAACGGTGAGATTATTCCACATTGACTATTCTAACCTTCGTTCATAATAAACAAATTGCTTTACCTTGAATTAAGTGTAATAGGGAATTTTAAAAGTTTTTTTGTTGTTGCAAACAATGAATGCCACGCATGCGTGGTTTATCACATGAATATGATTATGAAGAACATTTCACAATAATAAGAGTATAAAATTGCACGTAGATTGAAACTTTCATTAATATGAATTTAAACAGATTAATACTTTTAAGTGTGAAGTATTAAGCCTTGGCCCTACACATGCTATACAGGTATCATAAAAATTAACTGCGTTTTTCTCCTTTTGGAACTCGTGGTATGGATATTTTCATGACCAATGTATTGATGTCTTATAATGCAAAAGAACTAAATAGTCTCACGAGGAAATACCAAGACCTCCTAAGGGGTACAAATGCAACAGTTGCGCTGCATTTATTGAATGGCAAATCTTAAAGAAAATAATATCCGTTTTAATAAAACACGGGTATTACGCAGCGTAATCTGTTATTCAGTTGTTATCATAGCCGGTGATTATCTGATTGAAACGATGTGTAATCGGGATTTATACACAAAAGTGACGGGGAAATCGTAAAAATGCCTTGGGCGACATGACTGCGCGATATCGTGGAGAATAATCGGCGTATACGGGACGTGTATGCTGTGTAACAACGCCTGTTCCGCCCCTATAGTGAAGGATTAAACCCATATCGATGCATAATTTCAGATAAAAAAGTTTCTGAAAAGTTTCTGAAAAAAATCCAGATTAAAAAGTGACAAATTATCACAAAACTATTACATATGTGTGTTGAATAGCAATTTAACATACTTTTATTCCTGTCAGTTTATCGTAACGGAGAGTCCGGTTATTTTCTTGACAACCTAATTTAACACATCGTTGCCTGTTTTGAAACGCTATACAGAAAAAAATAGGTCAAGGTTCATCCATAGCATGCCTGTTATATTCGCTTTCTAGACAAACAAAATGGAATGAATTGTAAACAATAGGTATTATGTTATTACAAAACATTGTTTTCATGTTTCGATATTCTCATCCGCAACATGCTCTTTTCTATTTGTTGTGTATAATACCTCGCGCGCTATCTTCAGTAGATAGGAGCATCACGTATATCATGTATACACATCGTAAAGACCTTTTGAAGTCAATGCAATTGTCGAAGAACTGGGGCATATGGTAGGAAGTCAACTACTGAAGGTCAAGGGTTCACGACAGATCTTGTAAAAACCTTATTTTCTGAAAATATGAAACGAAGTCGAAATGGGTATATTTATGTTATTGGCAAATGCCAAAACCAGTAACAAGTAAGTGTCGAGTAAGGCCAAGTATTTTAACGAAAAGGATCAAAAAGTGATTACAAATCCTTTCAAGAATTATTGTTATCATAAGATAACTTTATGGCATGGTCAGGTTTGTTAGTGGTTACAATAAAAATTTAATTAGCCTCCTGTGATACAATGAAACACACTTTCTTATTATATAATACAGCGATGTTACGACTAGCCACGTGTGTTTTCATAGTATCTCACCGAAATTAATGAATTTATGCTCAACTTGGCATCGGATGTTGACGTATGAGTCAGGGTCTTTCATATATCAAGGTCATACTGGCGCCACAAACCCTGGCAACTCTCCGGGAAAAAAACTCTATTACATGCAACTATAAATCCAAACTACCTTTAGTGAATTTAAAAAGCAACTTACGCAAAGTGAATCCCCTTGGCGAGTATTTCCCTTGCTCAATCCTCCCCGGCCGTTCGTTACATATCCACGCACTTAACGAGAAGACGGTACAGAACTAATCCTATAGCGTATAGTTATAGGGAGAGGCTAGACTCTAGGGGAATACGGTATATAGAAATTGTCATCAGACTTTTTCTACAAAGGATCGATATTAGTATCCCCCAACTAAATTACTCACCATCGTGTGGGTTTCATCAGTCAAATATAGTATTAAATATGCGTGGCTATTATACAGTTAAACATTCTGAATAATGTTCTATACGTATGAAATATTTGATCTAAAAGTTTATATCAATTTTGTCGATGCTATTATTGGAATTATTGGAATTTAAAGTCTATATTGTATTAAATAGGATAATTATACACCATTAAACTGAATATTACATGTACATGTATACAGCTAGTGTAGGGTATTGAGTTTCAGAATCTCTGTAAATTCTTACACAAAGCTCAACAGTGCAAAGTTAAAAGAGTACCCTTACTTACTCTTATAGGTAGGGTAGGTAGGTAGGTAAGGTAGATTACATTGGGATTCAGGAAAGTGATCTAATTGTAATTGTATAGATTATTCCATTAGCCTAACTGTATATGGTTTTGAAATGTATGTGATTTTTTTCTTCAAAAGTTAGTGTTAACTATTCAGGAGAATACAGTGTGAGTCAAAAAGAAGTTGATCATGATTGAATTTGTTTTCTTCCGAAACGGCAAAAATATTTAACAAACCAATGAAGCACATAATTATTGAAAGAGTATATTCTTCCGCTCATGTTAAAAAAGAATCACTGAAATTGATCATGCCTGTTATAATAAAAGAAACCCTTTTGGCAACTGTCCACAATATGCTAAATCCTTTGAAATTATTCGTCTTAAGTGAACAGCAAAGAGTATGTTCACAAAGAGTCATTTGTATTCAAATGACATTTTAAACCCAGGAGTTTTCAGCCAGTAGGGAGGTCACGCTGCATGTCATATTTTGTTATACGCAAGAAAACAATGGAGTCTTAGTGACTGCAATATTTGCTAGAAATAGCTTCGGAAAATGGTCTATTTGGGCATCTCAAAAACTAAGAAACGTGTTAAAAATCATGTAGATTTTTAGAGGAGGGTTAATAACATCTGCAGAACGGTAAAATGTATAGTTTTAAACACGTTTGGTGACCAAATTTATGTCGTACAATGTCGAAAAATTCACGTTTTGAAAATCCGTGGTCTTCAAAATTACAGGAATCCTAACTCATTCTAAACCTCACCAAATCATGAAATGAACCCTCGTCTACAAAAAAGTCCATGTACGTATTGCTCTATCTGCTTGGAGATAGCGAAGACCACGGAAACCTCATAGCTTTATACTACAATATGAAATCTGCCATAGACATTACATGGCGAAAATTGTACAGATTTGCACTGCAGACCTCTGTGTAGGGAGTGTTGACAAAAGCATGACAATAGCAAGGTCGTTTGACAATTGTGTTTGTGCATGTTTGTGACGACTGACCCCGTTTAACAATCTTCATAGCTTTCATATAGGGCTTGGGTGACCTAACTATTGACTGTTTTAAACACAGTATAGAAAGGTATGCATAAAATCAATAAACTGTTGCTAAAAGTTGAGTCAACACTGAAACATTCTCCTTTTGTCAGATTTTGTGTTTCATATTATGAGAATCATCTAAATGCGGGTGTAAATCGATTTATTTCTGAAATAAGAATGAAGTTTTGAATTTGTCTGCTACTTTTTTCCTTTTTTAGGAATTTCGTTGACAGGTCAAAAAATGGTTATTTAGTTTATAAAAAAAAGCATAGCTCTTTATGTCATTGAATATTTATTTAATTCATCTCTCTGATTTAATATCACTGGTATAAATATATTTTGAATTTGAATGGATCTGAACTCTTGGCTCCTCACTTAATTAGACGTATAATTTAAAAGAAGTTAGCATTCCTCGGACAGTTACCAAAATGGGTTCTTTGATCAAAACAGGCACAATTCCTGATATCAAGGCGCAATTCCAGTGATTCTTTTCTAAGATGAGTGGAAGAATATGCTCTTTTAATACATACTTCATTGTTTGAATATCCCAGGTATAAATGTATTTTGTGTTTGAATGAACCGGTACTCTTTGCTCCTCACTATTTCAAAGGATTTAGCATTCCGTGGACAGCTGCCAAAGTGGGTTTTTTTTATACGAGGGTCATTCTTTATGTTCTACCTCCTACCTTATAACTTTATTATTGTATAAGCCAGTCTTATAAAATATCCCAAAATTGTTGCTTGGAACCTCAGCTACAAATTCATTGCAAATTTATCTGAGTAATGGTTGTACTTTTCTAAAGATGCAGTGAAAGCCAAGCCTCGATTTAGTGTGACGGAAACGGATGAAAAACAGCAAAATCCCGCCGAAGTGCTATTCATTTGGCCTATTATAAGAGGCAAAACATATACCTATCGGTCAATGCTAACCGTTCTAAATGTCAGACATCTCTTTAACAGACTGTAAACAATAAAGTTGACTGATTTCTTTGGAAAAAACATGCCCTCTAATTAGCTAGATCCAGGTCAGGACAACCATTAAATTTACCCTCTCCTGAAGAACCCTGCAAAAGTCATATTTGACTTTCATATATAAGAACTAAGCGATCTTCAATATACTGTATGAGATAGAGGGATTACAAGTCTCTCAAAGCGATAATGTTCTATCATTGACTACCTATTTGACTATTCCGAAGGTTGCACATAATGAAAACACATAAAGTGACTATTTTGTTAAAGATTTAACATTCGAGGCATCACTGTGGCTTGAGTTGTAACAACGAAAATTTAACTGATTGGCAGTATTCCAGTATGCCAAAGGCATAGCAATACATTTGAGTTGATATCACACTTTTTGCAAGCCTACACGAGTACAAATTGCTT
Source organism: Ophiura sarsii (assembly GCA_035610835.1). Classification (NCBI taxonomy): domain Eukaryota; kingdom Metazoa; phylum Echinodermata; class Ophiuroidea; order Amphilepidida; family Ophiuridae; genus Ophiura; species Ophiura sarsii. The sequence continues at coordinate 86,185,981 of CM069442.1, read as the reverse complement.
ACAATCTTATTTACACATGATAATACTGTAATATTCAGATATCATTCATTGATTTCCATTTTCAGTAATAAAATCATGCTCTTATAACTAACCATACAATACATATAAAACACACCGAAAAACATGTGTATATTTTTAAGGTAATTTTCTGTGTCCGCTGTCCAATCTCTCTCTGGCTTTGACCGCATCATAACAAAAGTGAAACAGACATCAATTATCATTTATTACTAATTTGTAGCTATGATTCAGAGCTATAATCATGACAAATGCCATGAAGTTGACATTAATATTAGTGATGTCATGAGGGAGGAGGTAGAACTTATTGAATGACCCTCGTAGATGATGTGACCGTTGTTTACATCAGTAATGTTTACAAATTGATTAGCGCCTGGTTTGAAGACATGCTAGAGGAGGTACTAGTCCATGACCGTAACTGCATACGCACTATTCAAAAGCAAATTACTCATCACTGAGCGCCAATTTTAAAAGCATCTGCCCTATATGGTGCGTATACGCATACGGTCGGGCAACCAGATTTAGTACCTGGTCCCTCATTGTGCTAGGGTGCAGTTACTATTCTACTACGTAAGTAATGATCAATCAAGTGTGAATTTAATTTACAAAGCAAATTCTCTCTAGGTGCACACGCATACCGCCGGGCATTACGTCACAGGTCACATCATCTATTAAACCGGCATAACTCCTGATGGCGAGGGGCAATCCAAGTAACTGTTTTTTAAAATATGAGTGGAAGAATATGCTCTTTGAATATATGCTTCATTGGTTTTTCAAATTTGGTTGGTCTTGTTGGATTTTTTTATTTATTCACGATCAACTACTTTTTGACTCCCGCTGTATATGGTATACGTGATGGGCATGATTTAAAAGAAAGATTTGGATCCCAGTATATCTATACAAGTTATTGAAACGGTGTAAGTAGTAAGGCGGTTTGTATGTCCCAAATCGATCCAAAACATAGTTCCCTTTTTTGCTTATTTCCGAGTAATTTCCAGGCACCATGTACTTATGTGGATATTTTTCCTAATTAGTTTTATATATACAGATAATACAAGAAGAAATACACAGTGACACAATGCTATCTTCAGAAGACATCATAAAGGTATTCGCATGTGCATTGAGAACTATTAATTAATTGAATTGATATGAATAATTGACTGTTTTACACGTCTTGTCAAGACATGTCGTTTTCTCTCATCTCTAATTTAAGCTCACGCGCACACACATCATGGAAGTATCGTTTGTATTTTTTCTGATTTGGGCTACTCTTTTATCTTACGGTACATTCAATCAAATGTTCAAACTGATTAATTTATTACAGATACTATACTTTGTAATGTTACTCCTCCATTAACGTGCTGCTATTCGCTGTCGTAAATATGACGTTAAGTCGATCGTTACATGGTTCAAGCTAGCTGTTTAAACTTCGCTCAAAATAATCGCAACACAAACTCAGTAAGTTGTTAGCGAGATAGCGAGATAGGAATCAAAGCTTGAACATGAACATGATATGGTGCATGGACAGGATATAACATTATTTACTACGACCACGGCGAATGACACAGTGTTAAACCATTAAACCTTCCTCGGTGTTAACGATAGCTATGTCAGCCCTGTATAGGTAAAGAATATCATTAGCATTTGAAAATGTATGTAAATGGATTTAGGTGTCAATATGTATTTGTCACTCTAATCATTGATATTCTAACCTTGGCATCGTATATAATTATCAACAGCCTTTATCAGTCGAGTTTTTGGGCACAGCCAATTTCAATTGAGTAAATCTGGATATATTAAGGCTATGTAAATCGTTTATCTCGGATAAAACTCTACCATATCTGGACATATTTTAAAGCAAATAATGTAGGCATAATCATTTATCAAAATATTAGGCATACTAACCAAATTATGACTGATTTAACAATGGAAGAATTTTGAATTTACAAATCTACCACGTAGAGTATGTATTACAAGTGTTACTATATTAAAACTACAAACAGCAATATGGTTGACATTTCTAAGTGTTTCATCAATCATATATCTGAAAGATGTAGTTCACAATGCAGACATTTCTTACAATATATAATCAAATGTTTAGTAAATTGTGTTCATGTTGATAAAAAGAATAGCGTAAAAGGTTGAAATGTAATATTCGTAGGATTTCTTCAGAGGTTATATCCTCCTAAAACACTTATAGAGAGAAGTCTAAATAAGGTATAAGACATGATAAATTCAGAAAGATTTCCAATTTGTCATTTGATTAAAGAGCTGACAACAAAGATAGGCTCATTTATGCTAGCATTAAGGTGTTAAGATAGGTTCATTTACGCTAACATTAAGGTATTAAGATAGGCTTATTTACGCTAGAATTAAGGTGTTAAGATAGGCTCATTTACGCTAGCATTTCGATTTCAGAATGCCAATCCCTTTTTTGAACCACTTTGGGGGAAATACAAGTGATACCAACTTTTCTTATATGCCTATAGTAGGCTACTAGGAAATAATAGGGCCATTTCATTGACGAGTATATACATGTAATGTACATAGGGTTATTTTGTATATAACGGAACCAATATACTACATGGTCGATTGTGCACTCTTTCATAACCATCAATAACGAAACATTATGATATGAAAATATGTCCACTAAAAATAATCGGCGGTGAGATATCTTGCAGTATAAGTATATGTCACTAGATACAAATCACATTGAATGAAAAAACTGATGGCTTGATTATTTATTATCAGGCTTTATGCTGTTTTCGTTTTCTAACATAAAATAAAACACATTTTGATTTGGTATGATTTGATTTGCTTGATATGGGCGCAAACGCTTAAAAGATGACACCAGTGCTTAAGGGATGGTCAGTCAGTCACCCAAGGTGATTATCGAAGATAGTGATCTTAATGGGCAGTGAGAAAGGTGGACGTACTATATTAGATTGACATTTGGCATTTGTGTACTATCCACTGAAAGACAAAGAAAGAACACTCCAAGCAAATATAGACAACTTGTTGTGACACGATGATGACATGGTGGATATACATAGAATAGATTGACGGACCACGGTGTACATGTATAGCCTATTGGCTATGACATATTCTGTCTTTTGAATTATCAAAATCAGATACCGTTTAGAATTGATCTGGACACAATTGTTATAGGCCTACTTTAAATTTGGTTTGATATTTTCATTGATTTCAAAAATCAAAATAAGACGTACGATTCTACATAACAATGCTTCAGGCTGTTCTGCTATCTACTGAAGATAGCGCGCGCTGTTAACCGCATTGTTTGAGCTTAGGCATCCGTATCTTTTTTTAGTGAACTGTGTGCCGTAACTGATTAAACATTACATTTTGGGACGTCGGATACGTTTAAATTTGTTTGTTGGATGTCTTAAAAGCAAATATTCTTTGTTGTTAATCTTCTCATTTTGGTATATTTTATAACACAAGGGAAATATCAAGGGTCTAAATCTTGACACTGATATTCATCGGAGAAGCAATGCAAAGACCGGAAATAATCAACTTATATCAATGATTACATAGGCGAGCTTCAAAATAGTCGTGGCTTTTGAGTAACTAAACCGTTTTGGTTACGGATGATTCGTTTGGTTAAAAACACGTCGAATGAATGAAAACGGCTAAATATGGAAACTAAACAGCGTTAAGTCACGGATCATTAGTACTTAATTGAGACAATATTAAGCGTAACTGTAAGTATTATCATGATATGACGACATTTACCGGCAGTCCTTTGCAATGGTGTTGTTTACTGTGTTTTAAGATTGATTACGTTTTCTATTATTGTACATGTTTGTGACATGAACACATCATTCCTTTGTCATACGGTGGTTCGACTACACATGCCGCGTGTCTTTGACCAATGATTATCAGTTCATGATCAAGGCAAAGAAGAAAACAAGAACAATTTTAACATTTTTTAACATTCAAATTATGTTTACTTTTTAGCCACAAATGAACGTGTAAAATTCCATTAACAAGAAGGCATCTACAAGATTAAAGTCGTTACATTTAAAGTTAAGATCAGGTAAGATCAATATCCGCATATAGTCTTGGATTGATAAGTGGTTAGACACAAAATGCAATTTATATTATTGGATATTCTTGGACGTTGATTTCAATTAATCTTAACAGATTTCATGCTATCTTCGTGTATAGTTGATATCAATAATGGTATTTCAACGAATGACCGTACGTATATGTCCTTCATATTTAATCAACTCAGCACAAAACATAGATAATCATTAAACAACTAAAAAGGGACATAAACAAATTTATTACGATACTCATCTGTTACTTTTGTTAATGATGATTTTTGTGTCCCATCAGTACTCCAAATGTTCGAGCTTAGTCGCAAGTCATGTACCTTTCTGAATGTCGCAACACATCTACGGCGGCGGCGGTGGTTGAGTAACGGTGTTGAAACTAGCGCTTTATACTTTCACCCGGTAAAAGTTAAAACACGTATTAATCAGGTGAATTGATATTGTTGCCGTCCGTGGCGGTGCAGTATTGCCAGGAGTGGACGGTAGATGGGTGAATGGTTGAAAAGAGTATTGTGCTCAACACATCAGCAGTTCAGCTAGTGCTTATTCCACAAGGTGGACGATATGTACAGCTCAAATCGTCCCTTCGTTTTACAGGTGTAATCAATTCACCGCTCTGTATCGAAATGAATCACAAATCGTCGAGCATGCGACATGAAATCTCATGAAATTCACGCAAGACCGAACCTCCCATCTGCCACATGATCTACTGCATAATAGAATACACTGTGCCAAGAACAAAAGAGACCTGATAATCGAATACTAACACCTGGTGAACGGTACATGATGACGTCCCAATTAGGGTGAAACAAAACTGCCATAAATACACCGTCCAGGTTCACACCTTATATAAACGTAGGCTACATGATATTGGTGTCAGTTTTTCGCGTTGCCATCGGCGGATCACCAGCGTTGTAAATGCCCTTAACCCTAACCCGGCGGCCGTTTCTACCAGAAATGTCGGTGGCAAATACCTTCGCTTGGTTTAACACGATGCCATTCGCTCTAACATTTTACCATTCTAGACACAGTGGAAAATTTCACAGCTTTACTTTGCTTCCAATCGTTACACTTCCACACGAATTTCCCACGATACAAATCTGCACCACTAAGGTCGGTCGCAAATGAACCAAAAAAGGTAGATAGAGGCAAAAAGTTTCGCTACAATGAAGACATTGTGAAAATACGTGAAACCATAGCATATACCACTAGCCACACGCATCAATGTATTGCAGAATGGAATCTGAAAAGCCACCATGCTAAAGTTGGTGGAGCTTGAAACAACTGGTTCGGTTAAGCAGCTGAAAGTCACTGAACATTAAGAACCTTTACCCTTTGCAAAACCTACTGTCTGTTTTGGTGACTGCCTAACAACTAAATCACCGTTGTCCCTCCTATCACATATGAACCCTATAACCATAAAACTTGTTTTCTTAACGTCTCAATAAGAGCAGAACATACCGGCGTCTGCCCTTTTTTCGCGGCTAAAACGGCGCGATTCCATGAGGCGTACTGAAATTGGGCGACACCAACTCGCTCGCGTGGGTAGACATGCATAACATAAAGGCGACCGAGCACACTTCCGCTCTAAGGTTTTGTGCCTTGGACATATTGAGAGAAGATTGAGCGTGTCTGGTTTGATCATTTGAACTTGACATTTTGCTCGTTCCTCTGCATAATAAGAGGTTATATTATATATGTATTAGCAATTGTTAGTCAATGAAACCACAGGCAACCTTACGTACATTTGCATGATTTAGGAATACTGAGGAGGATTTATCGTTATATTTGCACCAGCGTATCACGTCGATTTGTTTCTTGCAACAGTGTGCACTGAAAATTACCTATAGTTGTGAAACTTGGACAGAATTCAATTATTTTTAAATAGATTTACAAATTTAAATAAACTTACCTTATACTTGTGAAAAGTATTTACTTACTTACCTACCTACTACCTACCTATTACTTACTAACTTAGATATAAGTTACACCTTAATATGTTCTGGGTTTCATTGCATTTGATAGAAATAAGTTATGCTTATTATTGCTTAAATATGTTCTTTGGTTAATTTGAATATGATTGTGATAAGTTATGCCTTAATATGTTCTTTCAGTTGAATTTGATAGAAATAAGTTACGCTGGGTTTTATTTGCATTTAATAGAAATAAGTTATGCTTAAATTTGTTCTGGGGTTAATTTGAATTTGATAGAAATAAGTTACACTTATTGTTAATTGTTCTGGGGTTAATTTGCATTTGATTGAAATGAGTTACGCTTAACTATGTTCTGGGGTTAATTTGCATTTAATAGAAATAAGTTATGCTTAAATTTGTTCTGGGGTTAATTTGAATTTGATAGAAATAAGTTATGCTTAACTATGTTCTGGGGTTAATTTGAATTTGATAGAAATAATTTCTTAATGTTCTGGAGGTAATTTGAATTTGATATATATAAGTTACGCCTTAATATGTTCTGGGGTTAATTGTATTTGATAGAAATAAGTTATGCTTAAATTTGTTCTGGGGTTAATTTGAATTTGATAGAAATAAGTTACATTTATTGTTAATTGTTCTGGGGTTAATTTGCATTTGATTGAAATGAGTTACGCTTAACTATGTTCTGGGGTTAATTTCCATTTAATAGAAATAAGTTATGCTTAAATTTGTTCTAGGGTTAATTTGAAATTGATAGAAATCAATTACGCTTAATGTTCTGGGGTTAATTTGCATTTTATAGAAATAAATTATGCTTAAATATGTTCTGGGATTCATTTGCATTTGATAGAAATAAGTTATGCTTAAATTTGTTCTGGGGTTAATTTGCATTTGATAGAAATGAGTTAATATGGTCTGAGGTTGATTGCACTTAATAGAAATAAGTTATGCTTACATTCATTCTAGGGTTAATTTGAATTTGATAGAAATAAGTTACGCTTTTAGAAATAAGTTACGCTTAAATATGTTCTGGGGTTAATTTGAATTTGATAGAAATAAGTTACGCTTTAATATGTTCTGGGGTTAATTTGCATTTGATAGAAATGAGTTACGCCTTAATATGGTCTGGGGTTGATTGCACTTAATAGAAATAAGTTATGCTTAAATTTATTCTAGGGTTAATTTGAATTTGATAGAAATAAGTTACGCTTAAATATGTTCTTGGGTTAATTTACATTTGACAGAAATATGTTATGTTTAAATATGTTCTGGGGTTAATTTGAAATTGATTGTGATATTTGAATTTGATTGCTCGATTAATATGTTCTTTGATTGAATTTGATAGAAATAAGTTATGCTTAAAATATGTTCTGGGTGAATTCGTGTATGAGTTCGTGAACTACGCATTGGAGACGAAACAAATATTTGTTTACTACATATTTGAAGGGACAGAACACAATCAAATTGTCTCCAATTATTCGGTAAGGTGAATTTGTCGGTATTAATTACCCACAGTTATCGTTCTACGCCTATTTTTTTGTAGGACAGATCATTATTTTTTCTTAGTTTCTCTTTCCTCATTACAATAATATTGATTCATTACCTACAGTATTATATTCGTTGTGTTTCTTTTTTCATTTTTGTCATGTACAAAAACCATTTTCCCGTTCAACTACACGATACAATAATATAATTCGGTTTGAGGTACCATCTGCTTAGTGGCCGACACGCTGGTACCTCAGTAACCAGCGGGAATCTCATGAGAAGTACAAATGATATTGTTTTCAATGTCCAATCACCCGAAAACGGTTGGTTGTTACTATATGCGAAAGCAACTGTTCAAATCGTTTATTTCAAGGGAAAGGTCAACCAACGCCATACATGTATAAATCACAATACGCTGATGTATATACGGTTGCGTCACCAATACGGTAATACTCTTGCTTCGGTCAAGAAAAACACACTGTTTTATGGGCCCGACCGCGGTATATACCGTAAACAACATTTGATACCTTGACGGAATGAAGCGTATAGTAATACATGATGAGACTGATTGTATACATGTACAACAGTGTTTGGCCAAATGTTGTTTACTGTTAATAAATGGCCGAATTTCAGTTAGCATATTTTCAAGACATTTCGATTTTATGGAACATTTTTTAAAATGTTTGAAAAAGTGTAAACAATTTGTGATTTTTTTATATCTAATTGTGGGAATTTTTTAAAATGTGTGAACAATTTACATTTTTATAAAAAATATTAAAAATTATTTGTTCTGTTTATTCAAATATAATATATAGAAGTGTTCTTCAAATTGCCTCCATTTTATTTTTGAGACAGCTACGATGAATAAGTGATTAATTTATACGGCATATCACAATTTCACACTATTTTAACCCTGATAAATACTTCATTTACCTCCGGTGACGTGACATACAATAGATGTGCAAAATAAATACCAATATATCCATCAATCATATCAGCTATAGCGCCATTAAGTAACTACTACTGCTACTTCACTGAAATAATTAGGGTATAACAAGGCGCGAAATTGAAGACCATTATTTGTATATGTTTGGTCATATAGAAGTAAAGTGAGAAGCGGGAAGGTGGTCTAATTCGAATCAACTTTGGGTTATTTTTTCATGCTGTTTCTGTCTACATATTCAAACCAAGGCGCCGAATTAGCGTCATTTAATTCGCGGTTCGACGTGGTCAAATGAACGAGCCTTAACTTGATTGCGTTGAATACTAAATCATCCATGAGCGACGTATTACGTACTGCGTTCTGCGAAAGGTTTCGCAGAACGCAGATTTTGTTACGAATGTGTTAATTTTGATAAAATCACAGTCCTTGTACTTACAAGTTTATTTTCATTGTTTTCAATTCCTACGAACCGTTTTTCATCCGATGTGACGCGCCAATGGATTATCTTAATCTTAAATACTTATTTGTCTATTTGTTTTCTGAATATTATCTTTAAAATCAGGCCAGTCAGTCAGTTTTGAGAGCAAATATATTTTGCGTTAATGTGTAAAATGCTAAGGAATAAGGACGAGATCTGAATACCTCAATATCCATTATAAGCAATAACTTGGATAATTTAAATCCGAGCAAAGCTTGCCTCACTTCTCACTGTGCTATCTACTGTAGATAGCAAATACAGTGAAAAACCTTCTGGTACAACATTAATCGATGTGATCAAAATTGTGTGAAGTAAATGTGAACAGTGCAGTTTCTGTTGATTTGTTCGTATAGAGATAGTTTGTACCGGGGTCTGTACCTCAGAATTGTGAAATCTCATGACGGACAGAGGTTATTCATTTCTGCTGAGATATGTAGCAGTTTAGTCTTCACCGAAATTAAATGAACAGAGCATGATGGTGATGACACCATACACCAACGACAAACAAAACAGCCTTTCGTGGATATCATCATGTATCTATGATTATACAATATCAAACTGACACTTATGTTGCAAAATGGCCGCCGTTTGGTGGATCCCATTCTTCAAAAGTGTAAAAAGTTAAGGGAAGTGTCAACCCTTTTTTATGAAATTTAGCAAGCACTGTAACTTTTAAACTAATCGTTCAAATACACTACCATTAGAGTACAAAGTGAGTAAATGGACCCCTGATAATAATGGCACCTGTCAATTATGTAATAATGGTATTGAGGATACAAAACACTTTCTTTTCACTTGCATGTCACTTAATGCTATAAGAACTAATGAATATAATAATCTAGAAAAGGCTCTAATTGACTTAAATGGTATTGATGTATGGGTGCTATTTATCTCTAGCGATCTTGATGTAAAATATAAATTAATGCTAGGTAGTATATACACCACATTTTGAAATATAAGCAATGTTAACGACTTTTATCATGTATTTGACAAATTTTGTAAGTCCTTCTAGCTCCAAGCGTGCATGGAAGGCACGATTAGAGACGAAATGCGCAAACAATGACGATTGAATTTAATATATTTGTTCATGTAGGCCTATATACGTGTATAGTGCCATTTTCCATGTGTGCCTGACATAATTTCAGATCAATTTTGTATGATTGACTTTGTGTCTGTATATAATATGTATCTATCTCATGGTAAAACTTTGTAATTTGTGTATATAATTGTGTATTAATCTTGTGATTTTCTGTATATGAACGCACCGTCGGGTAGACGGGTGCCGCTGTTTTAAAAGCGTATGTTCAAATAAATAAATAAATAAATGTAATGTACATAAAAGTATACAGTTTGTGAAATGAAATGAGTCGGAGAATCCATTTTTTGTATCAAATTTCACAAACAATGATTTTTACATATTTGCCCAAAAATCACTTTTTGGGCGCCAATTTTTTTCAGACAACCTAACCAAATCAGTTTTTGGTTAAAAATTCCAAAATTTCACCAAAATCATCTAAAGTAAATTATCCAGGATCGGTGTTTTTTTTCTTCTTAAAAATTTAAGGTTTGAAAATGTTGACCAAAAAGTGCCAAAAATGTGTTGTCAATAATTTCAATACTAAAAAAATAGATCCTACTTAATTGACTATGGATGATTTTGGTGAAATTTTTGAATTTTTTTACCAAAAACAGATTTTGTAAGGTTGTCTGATTTTTTTGGGGCGCCAAAAAAAGCGCAAAAAAGAAAGTTTTTTGGGCAAAAATATAAAATCACTGTTTTTAGTGAAATTTGATACCAAAAATGGATTCTCTGACTCATTTCATTTGAAAATATGTATACTTTTATGTACATCACATTCATAGTTTAAAAGTTACAGTGCTTGATAAATTTGGCGCCAAAAAGGGTTGACACTTCCCGAACGAACGATGCATGTGAAACAGTTCTTTGTGATGTAGGCCTAATTGACGATGATAAAACAGAGAAATCCATGTTGGAAAGTACACAGTCACCTTAAAAGTTGAAAAGCGAGTTCATCTTTGAGTATACACCAATTAACATTGACAGGGTCTGCATGTCGGTTTAGTCTGAGATAGAAATAAATATCAATGATTAGTGTCAAATTGAAAGCTTTTTACTATTTTGCTGCTAATTTACTACATTAAAGTGACGCGCCTATAGCGTCTCTTGCTGATTACATCGTCATGTTAACGCGGCACGGGGAGGTTCCGGCCCTGAGATAACTCATCATAAGATACGGTTAATTACTCAGATTTTACGCGCAATATTTTCGGATTAGGTAAAGCAAAGACAATTCCTGAAAAAGCAAATTCTTATACCAAAACGAACGCCGAGTACAGGACTAATATACAGCACATTGTCAAACGTTATCACGCCGTCACTATGGCATTTCGTTTAGGTAAAAACGAAGTTAACATTTTGTGATCATTCATTCAATAAAAATTACCGTTTTAGGAGCGGATCGCGTAGCGAGCCGAACCCTATTAGCGTGGGATTGACAAAATTATGAAATTTAGGTCTTTCTAGATATAATAGAAGGAGGCAGCCATGTTTAGTTTTTGTAGTCTATGACACATTCGTAAACTATATGTACTGTAATGCAGCATGGTGCAGCATAGTTTATTAGTTCCCCGCAGCCTAAGATATTTGTTTTTAGTCTATGTATTGGCAATACTTTCCAACAGAGAGACATACTAGATAATCTTGTTTGACTAAGGAGAAACCATGCAAATAGTGGTCAGTCAGCACAGCAAGTGTTCTGATAAGGAAAACTATATGGCACTGCCTGAACAATGTGTAAAATCATATATAAGCCATATAAAAAGTACACAGACACAAGCCTGAATTGTAATTTTGTTTTTCAACAATTTGGTCGCACGGTCAAAAAAAAATCGCACAGTACATGTAATACATGTACTATTTTGCCTTACTTCACTATCTGGGCTGAATATACCAACACATAACCGCCCGCCACCTCGGGTCTTTTATCATTATTTTCCTATTTTCTTTTTTTTCCTCCTTTTTAATTTTTTTTAGAGGGGCTGGGGGGCGGGGGCACAAATGGGGTTTTTCCGTCAGGGGGGGGGGGGGGGGGCATTTGCCCCCCCCCCCCCCTGAGCTACGCCACTGCTTGCGACGTGAGATATGGCCGAAGTAGCTCAGCATTCGGGTGTTGATATCATCAAGAAGTCGTTTAGACACCCCGATTTCTTCAATAATACTGGCATTGATCTTTCTCATTGTCCATGAGATGTGAAGCTCGAAAGCAGCTATTCTGTTTTTGTCATAAAACTGTGTTTTAGTTTAGCGAGTAACACTTTTCTAAACACAGTCTTGCTATCACTTTGTAAACATGTTCAGAGGCTAAACGTCATGTGTCAAATCACTAAACATTGGTGTTCAATTTCTAAACACTAACAGTCAACATGCTAAACATACCTTTTCTAAACACATCTTTGCTCTCACTTTTTAAACACACTTTTTAGAGTAGGTTTTGTTAGGGTACATCTCACAGGCATACATGGCAATTGGAAATACAAGGGCTTGGACAAGCCTGGTTTTTCGATTGCTCTGGTTATTCCTCTGTCAGCCCAGATCTTGCTTAGGTTGATTATTGCTAAATGCTGATCTAGCTATTGCTAAACTGTGTCTAAATCTCTTGGCTACAGCCACCCTCTTTGGTGATCAGGGATCCAAGGAAGTTGAATTGCGAGACTGATACCACCTCATTACCATCAATTATGAGAGACTCTCCACACCATCTGTGACTATGGACATAATCTTGGTCTTGCTGACATTTAGACGTATTCCAAGTTGCTCACTCTCAACCGTGACCTTATTCAGGAGTTCCGCCATCTCTTCCATATTAGTTTTGTTGCAAACAGGGTGGTGTCATCTGCATAACGTAGATTGTGTCTTTGGTACCCCCCTGGCCAATCATCCAAAGCACGTTTCCTTATAAACTCTGCATAAAGGTTGAAGAGTGCTAGTGAAAGTATGCACCCTTGACGGACTCCCTGACCTGAGCAAACCAGTCACTATTTCCTTTATCAGTGCGAGCACAGGCAGCTTGACCATCATACAGATTGCGAATTAGGTGGACGAGGTGGTAAGGGATTTCCATTTCTTGCAGTGCAGAACTGGGCTTACTACAAAGTTATATTCATGTCATCATTACTAAGTATTATTGTCAAGCTAATGTTACTCTTAAATTTAATTAAATATATCAAAGAGAAAAAAATAAATCACTGAATATTGGTATAAATGTTGTCCCTGTAAATTAATGTCTCAAAAATATCTCATATTTGTTTAAACAAAGTTATAAGAACCGTTCATCAATTTGTAAACCAAGAATACCAACAAGCTAACACAGAAGTTCAATGGGTTCCCAGTAGTTTCTCACAATTTGTAGCAGGCAAGGTGTCCTAAGACCTTTGGTTGCTAGTGCACAACGTTACGAAGAATTTTTACTTTTATTGGTGGATTACCCTTTTATTATATCTTCGTACATAAATATACTGGCGTCCTATACTACCAACACAGACCTGCCATCCAGACAGGCATAACTGCCAGCACATGCAGTAATGTGCAGTTATATACTGTCAACCAAACCGGCGACCTAAACTGCCAGTGCAGAACTGCCAATCATATAAGACCAGTGGCGTAACCATCAATTATGAGAGACTCTCCCACACCATCTGTGACTATGGACATAATATTGGTCTTGCTGACATTTAGACGTAGGTCAAGTTGCTCACTCTCCACCTTGACTTTCTTTGGGAGTTCCGCCATCTCTTCCATATTTGTTGCAAACAGGGTGGTGTCATCGGCATAATGTAGATTGTGTATTTAGTATCCCCCTGGCCAATCATCCAATGCATGTCTCCTTATAAACCCTGCATAAAGGTTGAAGAGTGCTGGTGAAAGTATGCACCCTTGACGGACTCCCTGACCTAAGCAAACCAGTCACTATTTCCTTTCTCAGTGCGAGCACAGGCAGCTTGACCATCATACAGATTGCGAATTAGGTGGACGAGGTGGTAAGGGATTCCCATTTCTTGCATACAGTGCAGAACTGGGCTTGCTACAAAGTTATATTCATGTCATCATTACTAAGTATTATTGTCAAGCTAATGTTACTCTTAAATTTAACTAAATATATCAAAGAGAAAAAAAAATTAAATCACTGAATATTGGTATATATGTTGTCCCTGTAAATAAATAATGTCTCAAAAATATCTCATATTTGTTTAAACAATGTTATAAGAACCGTTCATCAATTTGTAAACAAAGAATACCAAAAAGCTAACACAGTAAAGTTCAATGGGTTTCCAGTAGTTTCTCTCAATTTGTAGCAGGCAAGGTGTCCAATGACCTTTGGTTGCTAGTGTACAACGTTACGAAGAATTTTTACTTTTATTGGTGGATTACCCTTTTATATATCTTCGTACATAAATATACTGGCGTCCTATACTACCAACACAGACCTGCCATCCAGACAGGCATAACTGCCAGCACATGCAGTAATGTGCAGTTATATTACCGTCAACCAAACCGGCGACCTAAACTGCCAGTGCAGAACTGCCAATCATATAAGAACAGTGGCGTAACCATCAATTATGAGAGACTCTCCCACACCATCTGTGACTATGGACATAATATTGGTCTTGCTGACATTTAGACGTAGGCCAAGTTGCTCACTCTCCACCTTGACTTTCTTTGGGAGTTCCGCCATCTCTTCCATATTTGTTGCAAACAGGGTGGTGTCATCGGCATAATGTAGATTGTGTATTTAGTATCCCCCTGGCCAATCATCCAATGCATGTCTCCTTATAAACCCTGCATAAAGGTTGAAGAGTGCTGGTGAAAGTATGCACCCTTGACGGACTCCCTGACCTAAGCAAACCAGTCACTATTTCCTTTCTCAGTGTGAGCACAGGCAGCTTGACCATCATACAGATTGCGAATTAGGTGGACGAGGTGGTAAGGGATTCCCATTTCTTGCAGTGCAGAACTGGCCTTACTACAAAGTTATATTCATGTCATCATTACTAAGTATTATTGTCAAGCTAATGTTACTCTTAAATTTAACTAAATATATCAAAGAGAAAAAAAAATTAAATCACTGAATATTGGTATATATGTTGTCCCTGTAAATAAATAATGTCTCAAAAATATCTCATATTTGTTTAAACAATGTTATAAGAACCGTTCATCAATTTGTAAACAAAGAATACCAAAAAGCTAACACAGTAAAGTTCAATGGGTTTCCAGTAGTTTCTCTCAATTTGTAGCAGGCAAGGTGTCCAATGACCTTTGGTTGCTAGTGTACAACGTTACGAAGAATTTTTACTTTTATTGGTGGATTACCCTTTTATTATATCTTCGTACATAAATATACTGGCGTCCTATACTACCAACACAGACCTGCCATCCAGACAGGCATAACTGCCAGCACATGCAGTAATGTGCAGTTATATTACCGTCAACCAAACCGGCGACCTAAACTGCCAGTGCAGAACTGCCAATCATATAAGAACAGTGGCGTAACCATCAATTATGGGAGACTCTCCCACACCATCTTTAAAATCTGCCGGCAGCCATGAACAGCTAATACGGTAATTGTCGGGGCACATAATCGGTTCTGCTGTTTTGAAGGCTAGGTGCGGGCTCTCCAGGCACATAAATTTTCTTCATTCATGATAATATTTGATAGGGAAAGTCATAATGAAAATGCGTAAATGTAAGTCTTTGCACAACCTGTATTCCTTCAAGTTCCAAGCCGCCTTCATTTATCACGTGATTTATTAATCAATGGGTCAGCTGCCTAATGAAGTGTCAAATGGTTTTGACACGAAAAGTAGCAAGTTGTAAAATGCAATATTCCTAATAAGTTTATTTCTCATTTGATATTTCATGCCTGAGCATTCCTCTTATTTAGTCTCATATTTCATGATTAACACGAGAGGAGTAGCGTGCTAATTGCTGAACATAATCTAAAGAAAAACATCTATTTTAACTCTATTCATACAGTGAATTAGGACCTCTTTCGGTACTTGATTAGTTTTATCTATTTTTGTTACTTTTGCCTAAGACTTGAGATAGAATAGAGGTTCTTGAATTGAATGCATGATGAATGACATTGTGCTCATCGGACGCCATCAAGGTACGTATGTAGTCGGACGCGAAATCGACAGACTGATGAGAGAAGGAAATTTAGATTTGTCCTCGACCATACGTTACCATAGTTACAATAAGGAAAATTCAACGAAGCAGGAGTGTTATCCCGCTTACATCTCAGTATATGATTTTCCCAAAGGTTATCTTTGTGAATTTCCATTAAAATCGATTTCTTGATTTAAAACTCATAAATGAGGGACGGACAGTCGTATTCGTTTTGGACGGTTTTATTTTGAACAAACCTATAATTTCTATAGGGAGCTAGTTGACATTATCTTGTGGTGGATTAAATACATGTTGTTCGGAGTTAATAACATTGGCAAAGCCAGGGGGCGAGGAGAGGGGGGACGTGATCCTCGGCTCCATGGGAACAAAAAATAGAAAGAAAAACAGGAGAAGGAAACAGAGAACACCGAGAGGGGAATGTTTGTCTTGTTTTGTTTTGTTTGTTACTTTAATGAAAATATTACATATTATTAAAAAGAAAGCCATTGTTAAGTTTAGGTCAGTCTATGCCAATCAACATCAACATGCGATAGTTGAGTTAGGCGGTATATACGGTATTCCTAATTGACGTATGCGAGTTGTATGGGGTCTCTTCGGTAATGAGTGACGCCTAACATGCCTGTCTTTCGGTGACAAATTAAGAATATGGGACTTTCACTAGTTGATATCATAATATCAATGATATTCTTTGGCATTTATAACCTAAATTGGACCACATGGAGAATTGATAAGTCAATACTATACCGAATTCCGAATAGTGAGGTTTAATAGTGGTTTTATTTGTGGTGGTTTAAATACCACTGCAATGACAATCTAAAGCTTACAAGTGTGAGAAATCATGGCTTTTGATAAGAGGGCTAAAATTCGAGGAGAACTGCCTCATCTCACCTATCACACATACGAATCCAATATGACATACACTGACTTATAACAAAATCTTCACCAGTCCTGTCCGACCGATCCGAATTCATTTTAATTTAACTTCAACATGTTCAAGAGACAGACCTTTGAGGCATGTGTTTCTATTGATTTTACAAGGCTATTGACGCCTGGAATAATTACGTGTTATCTTGCACATATACGAAGCAAATACAACACATACACATAGCATGGCAAATGATTACCATGATTACAGTCGCACCTATTTGTTATTTCCATTTTCTTAACATGGCCAATTATATTCGCACCTAATTCAAGTTCAGCAAATTAATTACATCGACTACATACAACAATAACGCCAAGTTAAATTATATTTAGTGAAACAACATAAGCCCACTGTTATAAAGGTCTAGGATGGAAAGAGAATGAGAAGACGTAAGGCTGCCTTATGGTGGTGTGATATTATTGCTGTATTTTGAAGACCATACATCCATCTACCGTAGATAGAATTGCGTTTCTAAATCGTTACAAAAGGCCTGTTAAAAATTATATAACGCATATAATATAAGGCCTAATTTATACTATATGTTATAAAACACTATCAATTACCAAACATTATCGTCCAACATTGCACAAGATATATGCCTATTTGAAATGATCGAGCCATTGAACTTCGTGGACATAGCCCATTATATTTCGCCCGCTATATAATTTAGATGCACAGCATCCACCCTCTCTAAAACCCTGCAAACGATGTTTGCGCTGTGAACGTTTCGAATTTAGTTATTATTAGGGAGTATATTATACAGAAGGTCAGGTATTTATCTAGTCCACTATCCATGACTAATTTATATCAATTTAACCAAATCTCTGAAGAGTAAAATTCATATTTTCGTATGTTTTTGTTTTCATTCAATCAAATTATCAGGGCCAGTGGTATATTTTCCTGGTATTTCATTGCTAATATGAACGTTGTATGACTGGAAAAGTAATGAGGAGTGTTTTCTGGAGGTAAATGGCAAATTAGAACCATCGAATATTGGACAAAATGATTTCATGGTTCTATTCATTATACGCATTATGTTATCATATATAGGGCCTATAGCTCATTTGTAAAACTATAATTATATGAATAGTGCCTCATTATATTGATTCGGATTAAAGGTCGGTTATTCCAGTTGCGAAATAAGAAAAGAAGGGTCCTTTATGCAGCAGCATGACCCTAATTTTAAATTGAAGATACAAGATGAGGTTATGTTTTACAATGTTTGAAATTCAGACGAGGAAGAGAAAAAAGCGCGGGAATGTCAGATTATTTGCTGAATTGTAAAGCCAGTGAGAATGACAATCACCTCTAGATATAGAAGGGGAAGGGGGGGGGGGTAGTAGGACACTGACCCATAGGTAAACCATTGTCTTATAAGACAGTGGTCAAGATAGACTTAATCTCAAACGTCTGCATTGCATTTACATTCCACAAATGCATCGTGACAAAAACTCTCAATAAATGTCAACATAATATTGTCCTTTTATTATATTTGAAGCTCTGTCTATAATTTCTAATACAAATCAAGCCGCATACTGCAGGACAGCATCATTTTGTCGAATCTTTCCGCTTCTCATCGATTCTTCTGTACACAACCTAACCTTGAACTCATCTGCTTTAACTTGTAATGTAATCAACTGTAAGCAGTTGTCACAGTGGTGAAATAAAGGCAAACATACAGCGACAACCATGAACAAGAATGGCCGTTACACTACAAGGGATGGGGATTTGATGGGTCCAGTTTGAATAAATTACCCCGGCAGGAAATTAGAATCCAAAATGGCGATCATTATGTCAAAATGCATATTAAATGTCAAAATGCATATTAAATGGTTCCTTTAAAATGTTTGGTTAAAATGATATTGTTATTTTCTGCAGGCTTAACGGAAACAAGTCCTATAGCAATTCCAATGGTGTACATTTTTATATGTGTGGGAAAGCCTGGGGGCAAACCTGGGGTAAAGATTCCAATCGGAATCCGCTGGTTACGCCACTGGATGAGTTAGCATGTCAGTTTATTCAGGGTCTATGGTTTTACGTGAGAACGATTTTTGAAAATAATTCTGATGCTGTGGACACGATATTTTACTTCAACTGTTGTATACAATGACATGCCTCAGCTATTATTATCTATCAATTTTCATCGCATTGTTTGGCCCCTAATTGGACATCTGTGATCACATTTAAAACCAATACGAACTGCAGTCAAATGAATGAGGATCATCTTGTAAGGTTATATCACATTTAAACATATTCAGCGAGTTTGAGATGGTATTATTAAGCTATCTACTGATGATAGCTCCTTATAACAATGCTTCAATATCGAGATAACAAATTAACTGAAATCTTCAATCGTATAAATTACTCGTATGATCAATTTCGTATGAACGTAGTAATTGACATCAGATGAGTGGTTGATTAACTTTTATCACATCTGATCAATTCACGTTGATCACAGCGAGATATATTACTGGCGAAATATATACCTTACTATAACTTAAGCCTAGTATCATAGTTTCTAAAATCTAAATGATTCAAAAGTCTCGTCATGTTATTGACGACAAATCAATATTAGTGCCATCATTTTGTATTTAGTTATGTTTATTTATAAACTTCTCGTTTCCTCTCTCTTATTTTGATATGTCTTTCATATATTTTTCATAAAATGAATAAATATTACAAAGAATTAGGGCTCTTATAAAGTCAATGTAGTTATTCCAAGGTTTCAAAATGAAAGCCATACCGAGCTTGTTACATCTATAGTTTAGGCTATACGTCTCAAAGAGTCAAAGTGATTATTACTTAAATATAAATTTAAAAACATTTAAAACGAATACCGTATTTCATTTGTGACACAAACTCCCGGAATGTATACCCATCCATTGTGAGGTAATTCATTTGTTAATTTCGTGGAGGCGCGTACGAAGAGAGATAGATGGTAATTATACAAGCCAGCTTTGAGTCAGCTGATCCCCGTAGGTTACAGGCATATAGTCGACCTTGAATTACGCCTTCAATTCGCCATCTCTATCCGGTGCATGTTTGTCATCCCACTATATGCACCCCTAAGGAACGTGTATAATATACTCGTATCTGATCAGTCTTGTATTGACAGTTGTAAATGCGATTATAATTCACTCACTCAATTTCGACGAAAGCTGCTGCTTTTCAACTTTCTAAATCTGTCTGGCATTGGCGTCACTCTTGAGGGGGGGGGGGGGGGGGGGGGGGGGGGGGGGGGTAGTAGTGTGCTATCATCAGTATATAGCTGAAGAACCACAGTGTGCTATCATGCAGCATGCAGTAGAGCTGGCTGATGAGTTGTGTGCTATCAGCAATAGTAAGCTTATTAATAGTGTGCTATCAGCAGTAGATAGCTGATGAAGTAGTGCAATCAGCAGTAGACAGTTGCTAAAGTAGTGATCTATCAGCAGTGGATAGCTGATGAATTAATGTGTTATCAACGGTAGATAAATCCCCACGTATGAGTACATTTTTGTTGTTAATCTTTCAGCTGTATTTGACACTTCCAGACGAGTGTCCACTTCTACGTTTTAGTACGGATTTACGTTGATGAAATTGGATCTTTGTTGAATAAAATAGTGACATTTGCAGGATGTAAGGGGTTCTTTTGTGAAAACTAAGAAATCATAAAACTTCCTGAATTGTCCCGGCCCTCACAGATCAGCACACGATCCTTATCTAAGATTAGACACATGATTCGTTCTATTCCCTCCACCATAATTTCTATTTATCCGGAGCAAATTACCACTGTTAAACCAAACCAAACAGATATGCATCGGCCGAGTGCACCAATGACGGGTAGCTGAAGAATAGCGCTACCTCGCTAGTAACTGAGGCGTAACCCAAAATTTTGAGAGCGCCAATGCCGGGTAATACTAGGCTAGTAACTGGCGGGTAATTTACGCTAAATGTTATACCTGACCGGACCCAAGAGTAAGTTGGGGCATAACATTTTATGCCACAAGGCAGTCGATTCTAGCAGTAGCGTAAATTTGTTGTGAACATTGGAGGGGATGATTCGCTGATGCTGAAAGACCAATTTTGCTTGCATGCCCAGGGGATGTATATTTGAAGTGGAATGTGACCCCTCATAAGCTGAAATATTTTATATTTTGAAAATCCATTCATGCAATTTGGGGATTTTTTTAGTCAAAATTTAGATCAACTCCTTGCCCATTCAAACACTAATCGCACCGACTTTGGGTCATATTTTGACCAAAATGTACTATAATTGTCCAAGGATCTTAAATAATGACTAAATAAATAAACTTATTATTGTTTTTATTAATTAAAACTGAAGTTTCAACATTATTGTGAGTGGAAGGGTATAACTAGAAGAAAAAAAATAAAAGTATATCGTGCAGTGCGTGGTCTGGGAATCGAACCGGGGTCCTGCGGATAACAGGCGAAGAACAAGGTATCCATGCCACGGAAGTATGAGTGTAAAGAGGTGTGTTATAATTGTATATATTTGTTTGCATTGGGTACCTGTGTTTGTCATTAAAATTGTGCTTTTTGGTGCAATATTTGTGTGTGCCCCTCGCCCAAAATATGTTTGTAATGTCTTGATAGTCCTTATTTTTGAAAAAGCGTTGAACAAATTCGAATTTTTTTGGCCAAAGAAATACCGTCATTTTTGTTCGGAACGCAAGCCGACTGAACGTGATTATTTATGTTAATTATGTACACTCACCTATGACCTAGCGAGTGACGACACATTTTAAATATTACGGAGGACCACTCACGTCAGTATTTTACAGTAACCTAGGTTAACACTTCGCATATGCGCCAATTAATTTTGTAAGTGGACGATGCTGATTAATGTGGATATTTACCTCGCTATAGTTACTATTCTGTTGTTATTCGCCAGTTGTGCTCTAAGAATTACATCGTTAGTAAGTTACGCTACAGTTACAGCATAACTACTAGGGATGTAGCTTACCTCCCTATTAAGTTACCCGTCATTGGTGCACTCGGCCGCATATGATAACACATCATCAATATTCGGGAACATCAACTATAGTAAAGTATATAGCTACAAATACAAAACATTTGACATTTCAAGATTTAGAATTTATTTTCAAATGTAAATAAGTCATGTAGTTTGAATGTCATTGCTCAGCATGTTCCGCATGACAAGGATTGCATCTCATACGTCGCGTTCATCTCATTGAAGGTCAATATAGTGAGGATTGCCTCTCAAGCAATCGCTGATTTGTAATTCATTGGTTTTACTACTCACGTCACATCCTATACTATAATTTGCATCGGCACAGGGGAAATACTTATCTGCGACTAATAAATAGCTGCCTTATGCATTCGTAGATGCAAACACAAACAAGTTTGTTCGGCAAGTGTATCACGTAGATTGCTATGTTGCGGCGTCACTATTGAAAAATGTGGTAAACTGCATATATATATTATATTCTTATTCAAAATGACACACAACTCTCAGGTCAATTCACTGCTCCATCAATGAGGTATCTAATGCCCGATCTAATGTTTATATTACGCTATTTAGATTTGATTAATTGACAAAGAAAAATACATTCTATTTTGCCCAAATGGTATGCTGTATGGAATCACATGGCTTCAATGACTTGGACCTTGGACTGATTTAGAACATACAATAATCTTCCATTCGTTAATTACTTCCCCGCAGAATTCTCCCATCACCATTCTCATGGCTCAAACATGGTGCATACACTGCAAATCTAAGTGTTAATGATTTGAGTAACGGATGATACTTGAACGCGTTAATGCTCTAAGAATTTGTACAGTAAAGGTATAGGATGTGTTCATTAAGTTTCATTAAGTGTTATACTTATTAACACATTAACACCTGATGAACGCCAGAAAAATACGTAGGTAATAACATATTAAAGAGTTCACATATGAACTCTTTAACACGTTAATCTTTGTATTTTTCAGGCGTTCATCAGGCGTTAATGTGTTAATAAGTGAACACTTGATAAACCTTAATGAACACATCCGATACCTTAACTGTACAATCTTAGAGCAGTAACGCGTTCAAGTGTTAATTATCCGTTACTCAAATTATCAACACTTAGATTTGCAGTGTAGGCCTAGCCATCTTTCTAGTAATATTCTAAAGTAGGCCTATAAGAAAATATGACTCCTCATTTTCAATATTTTTTAAAATTCTCTAAACTCCATCGTCATTACATTGATTCTTGTGTTTGGTATCAGAAAATATGACTCCCCATTTTCACTATTTCTAAAAATTCTCTAAACTCTAAACATTTTTATTTCATTGATTCTTGTGTTTGGTATCAGTCTCCTCAAAACGGATTTAGAGAAGTGAACAACTATTTTTTTCTGATGAAACTTTGAAGATAGGAGGCATACAATCTAATTATAAGGCTACTATACTATAGCTCACAAAAGCCTCTGAAATGCCAAAGGACTCACGGTGTGACACCGACGGATAACCACATGTCACATTGTACGGATAGGAGAAAATCTTCCAAGTTGAAAGGATCTAATCGTAATAAAGAAAGCAATAGCTTCATATCCGTCCATCCTGCAATTTCGATAAATCAAATTAAAGTTCGGTACCTAGGTTTGACTCCCCCAAGCCTATTCATAGAATACAATCGAAATATTTCAAGAGAATTTACGGATTCTAGCACGCACGCATACTTAGTCATTGGCTATGAGAGATAGGACCATGCAATTTATTGCGATTTCACTTCAATTACGCTCAAATTAAAGTCTCATTATACTGTGCAATTTCACCCCATAATTAGGCCTTGGAGTAAAAAGCATTACACGGAAATATATTAAAATTAAGGAAAGGAAAACAAGGAATTGCCCCATAAATCATGGATGGCATTTCTTGAATAATGGTGTTAGAATTTAAAATGACTTTTATAATAGCAAAGCATGTACGAATCTCTGAATTATGCTGTGGGCAGTGACGCCAACTGAAGCAAGTTCTATAGGAATGATTTTAATTAAATCTCGGACTGGTTATAGCAATAGTCAAAAAATGTATACCTTTTGAAAAACACGCAGCATTAACTATACAATTATTATATTTGAAAATTTTAGTTGTCATGACTACGATGAGAGCGAACGACCTTTACATTGAAAAGAGTCTAGGTCATGGTCAAATCGAAGCAATTGAAGAAATCTTAAGAAAACTAATTCTTTTGTGGCATCGTCTGAATCAATAGTGAGATTTATATGACGTTGAGGGCAGGATATATAATTGAGAGCAGGCTGTCATCAGGCGTGGTTGTCATGGTATTTTAACAGAATTTGTGTCGGTTTGTGCTAAGATATACTGTGATGTTTGTATATCTCAGGTTCAACTTGTTTTACTATTTCTAAACAAAGCTGTCTTATCTAAAACATGAATTTATGAACAATTATTAAGGAGCTTTATATACCCATAACTACCCTATAAAGCCTGTCTGTGCTACCCCTGACAACAACACATTATAATGTATTTCAAAAGCTCTTAACACTTATGACCATAATCATGATAACACCAAGTGAATGTTACACTATAAGTGGTTCATTTCATTTCATAACCTCAAATATGATCTTCTGCTGACGACTTTGGTCACTACTACCTATAGCTCACCACTCCCTCAACTATCGACTACACATTCTGCCCCCTTCATCCGCTATATCATCTATACTGCTGATAACACTATACTTGATAAGCTTTCTACTGCTGATAGCACACCCATATCACCAGGTATTGATTGTTATAGCTCATTATTTTATCGGGAATGGGTAGAAACTATTTCACACATATATCTACTGCTACTGGCACTGCTGATAACACACTGTGTCATCCGCTATCTACTGCTGATAGTATGAAACTCATCAGCTCTATATACTTCTGATACTATCTGCTATTTACTGATAGTATGAAACTCATCAGCTCTATATACTTCTGATAGTACACTATCTGCTATCTACTGCTGATAGTATGAAACTCATCAGCTCTATACTTCCGATAGGCCTACTATCTGCTATCTACTGCTGATAGCATGAAACTCATCAGCTCTATACTTCTGATACTATCTGCTATTTACTGCTGATAGTATGAAACTCATCAGCTCTATACTTCTGATAGTACACTATCTGCTATCTACTGCTGATAGTATGAAACTCATCAGCTCTATACTTCCGATAGGCCTACTATCTGCTATCTACTGCTGATAGCATGAAACTCATCAGCTCTAAACTTCTGATACTATCTGCTAGGCCTATCTACTGCTGATAGTATGAAACTCATCAGCTCTATACTTTTGATACTATCTGATATCTACTGCTGATGAAACTCATCAGCTCTATACTTCTGATACTATCTGCTATCTACTGCTGATGAAACTCATCAACTCTATACTTCTGATACTATCTGCTATCTACTGCTGATGAAACTCATCAGCTCTATACTTCCGATAGGCCTACTATCTGCTATCTACTGCTGATGAAACTCATCAGCTCTGTACTTCTGATACTATCGGCTATCAACTGCTAATAGTATGAAACTCATCAGCTCTATACTTTTGATACTATCTGCTATCTACTGCTGATAGCACAATAATACTTCGTTAGACCACACTGCAATACTAGTACATGTATAAGAGACTTGTACACAAGACTTATACGCGACGCTAGATGATAAGTAATATTTTGCATTACCATACTACAAGCACCCCATAAGAAGTTAACCAATGCAAATATTTGCATAATAATAAGTTCAGATTGCTTGTGCGTATGGTGATGTAAAGTATAACTTTCGCACCATACGTATACAGTGATGAAAGTATTACTTTAGCCCCATTACGTCTTACATACAAGTTACTGGGTTTGCAGTGCTTTTTTACTGAATCAAGACAATTTCAATTTAATGTTTTACAGGTTTCTTTAAATTTGCTAATATTAAAGGTCTCTTAAAATTTGCTGATTTTTTAAAGGACTCTTTAAATTTGCTGGTTCCTCTTACTGAATTTTGTTTTTGTTCTTATATATCATTTTAACAATATCCTAAAAATACAGTGCATCAGTTAGGTACTATGTTGTCAACTATTTGATAGCTGTTGGTAGCACATTACTTTATTAGCCATCTATTGCCAACTATTTAATTAGCTATCTATAGCAGATAGCATAATATTATGATTACAATTTCGATTGCAACTATATCGGCATCTACTGCTGATTGCACCTTGAATAGCGTAATTGTTATCATATGTAATGCTCTAATGTCTTAGCGATCAGACCATTTGTCATCATATTAACTGCTACGTCATCATGGTCATATTGCTGGTTACATGTTGTTTTAAAAAAAACCTAAGCGCACCGGTTTATAAATGCCTAACCTTTCCGTGCAAGCGTTTCATTGACATTACTGTAAATGCCTAACTTCACAATTATGGTGTTCTATTGATGTAAATGCCTAACTTTATTGTATTGTTTAACATGCGTTTTATCACATTTATTCATTGAATGCATTTGATGGTTGAAACAACACAATTGTATGGGGAAGTTGCATTGTTATGAATACGTAACTAATACACATCAACAAAAGTAAGTCCCCCTCTCAACAGATCGTCATAACATCGTAAGGTAAAACATTTTTACCAATAAAACTTAGTTAGAAATAATCCTATGACTGTTTCCTAAGTATTGTTTGAAAATGATTGTTTATCGAATCTGCAGGTCAGAAACAACTCACTGTGCTTAGCTCTGAGCCAAGAAGGGGATTTACATGGTTGAATGATCATGAAATGATTTCAATTTATAGTAATGTTCACCTTCGGTATTTTAAAACTACCGTCCAGTCAGCTTAACTTGCATCCCATGCAAAATAATGGAAACAATCATAAAGAACAGACTACTAAAGCACATCGAAGACAACAGCGCTCTGTCAGAGAAACAACATGGCTTTATAAAAGGAAAATCATGCTTGACCAACCTTCTGGAGACACTTGAAGAGATCACATGCGACTTGGATCATGGGAATGCTTTAGATGTAATCTTTCTAGACTACGCCAAAGCCTTCGACTCCGTCCCACACCTGAGACTCCTCAATAAGCTTAAAGCTTACGGATGTGAAGAGAAAGTTTTAAACGAGCTCGATAGACATTGGAAAGATATGGGGTATTTAAAGGCATAGCCTACCATTTCCCATTAAATTGTAAGTGTAAGTGTAAAATCTTTAATTTTCAAACAACACTTATAGGAAACAGTCATAGGATTATTTTTAACTAAGTTTTATTGGTAAAATGTTTTACATTACGATGTTATGACGAACTGTTGAGAGGGGGACTTACTTGTGTTGATGTGTTTATATACTTTGTGTCACCTCAAG
Organism: Ophiura sarsii; assembly: GCA_035610835.1. Classification (NCBI taxonomy): domain Eukaryota; kingdom Metazoa; phylum Echinodermata; class Ophiuroidea; order Amphilepidida; family Ophiuridae; genus Ophiura; species Ophiura sarsii. The sequence continues at coordinate 86,158,542 of CM069442.1, read as the reverse complement.
TTGGGAGGTGATGTGAGTGTGTAGTTTGCATCATGATTCCATGCACGCAACTCAAATAAGACAGAGTTTGCATCCATGCGTCAAAGAATGCCGGCCGGCCGTGGCGCAAATTATGTTACGTTTATCAGTAGATTACGTCTTTACGCCTTGAGCTGACATAGTATATATTCCGAGGGTTATAAACAGGCATTGCTTGTGTTACATCATGTTGAGCTGACATAGTATATATTCCAATGGTTATAAACAGGCATTGCTTGTGTGACATCGTTAGTTGAGCTGACATAGTATATATTCCGAGGGTTATAAACAGGCATTGCTTGTTACATCGTATGTTGAGTTGACATAGTATATATTATTCTGAGGATTATAAACAGGCATTGCTTGTGTGACATCGTATGTTGAGCTTACATAGTATATTAAACAGTATATTAAACAGACATTGCTTGTGTTACATAGTAAGTTGGTACCGTTACTTAAAGGTAGATGACCCGATCACATTTTCGTAACACAGAATTATTTCAAACATACGGAGATTTTCATATCATATGAAAGCTCGTATTTTTCTCATCATCATACTGAAATTTGACGGCCTAAATCGGTATAATTACGGAGAAATCGATGAAATAACGTCGAATTACCGCGAATGGTGGTATACCACCGATATAGTTTGTGTACTACTCAATGGGTACAGTTCACAGCATCTTGTGCGTGTAAAATAAGAACCATTAGAGCTATGCAACTCAAACTTTGGAACACGACTTTTTTAAGGATGACCTTTCATGTAGAATAGAAAACTTCAAGTTGAAAATCGAAATGTGATCGGGTCATCTACCTTTAACTTTATATTAAAGATGTGTGACTGTGTTATTGCTTTTAAGTACCTTATTTTACAATTCAGTTAATAATTGTTAAAATTGTCAACTTAATATTGGAAGCCATGTAACAAATGCTTAACTTTACATTGCAGGCGTCATACTGTTGTTACAAATGCATAACTTGAAAGCGAGACGGTTTATTGTTGTGACAAACGCCCATCATCTGGTTTTGCTTCATCTGCAACTTACAAAGAATATATTTGACTGTTATGCTTAACTTTGCAGTGAAAGGGGTTTACCGTTGATAGGACTTCCATATTTGAGAATGAAGGTGTTCGACCGTGCCTGACTTTACAGTGAATGGTTTTCCTGTGGACAATAGGCTGTTTCCATTTAAAAGTGCCCTATGTGATTCTCACTTTGTGGAAGTATGCACTGTATTTGGCGACCAGTGGGGCGAGACCCACTCAACTTTGGCAGGGATGATCTAAGAGAGACTCCAAACTAGGGGTTATTGGTGAGATGTTAAGTGAGAAAGGGGAAAAAAGGTAAAAAGACTACCTAAATGATCATGAACAGGGCACACACACACAAAAGATAACACTTCTTGATATAACTTGACATTTGTAGAAATAGTTGTTGTATTTTAATAACTTATTCACTCTTCTTGGCTCTAAATTGTCTTCCAAATGAGTAGATAAATAATTACAAGCCATAACGATGACAATGAAGATACTTAGTACAACCAGTATGTCGGTAAAATGGTGTATTAAAATTCATATTTGGAATCTTGACCACATCTGGCATTTCCAATAAGTGATGAAATTATCTCTCTGTAATTTGCAGACGATTGAAATAATAAAAATTAGAAGTGACTTGTTCAAATTTGTGATCAAAAGATGAATTTTAATACAAAATATTGTAGTTGATTTACTGAACTACCTCCTCTCCTCATTCTTCTTGGGAAATGATGAAAAATAACAAGATTTTCATACCAGACGCATTCTTTCTTTATTTTGTTTAACGTGCTTTTGTTCCAATAAGCAAGCCTAGATCCAATGTTGCTTGACCAATTATTAAAAAGAGGTAGAGGAGTAATCATCTTTCATAATGATATGCCAAAAAGAATGGTCTACAAAATACTGATAAAATAAGAATAAATGTGAAATGGCTATTGCATCTAATGGAAGCTATTCAAAATAATAATCCATTTTTACAATGAATTATCTCAGGTATATAGATTCAAAGTCTTTAATATTGTCTTTTAGGTGCACATTTTGATGATCAAATTCTTTCCAAATTGTGGTTCAAAATAACTACATAAAAGTGACAAAAAGGACATCAATTCTATTTAAGTCTATGATACTGACTGTACAGTCCTTCTATAAGACACAATGTTTGGCTTAAATTAATAACTCCATCAATTTATTCATTGTCATCTACATCTTATATACACGGTAACTAAATTTATCTTCATAATTACAAGGATCGTATAAAAAACTCAGCTAATCAAATTTTGTCACAAAATAATTTGTTGAAATTATTTATATAAAGTGGTCCACTGAAGGAGAGTATGAGGGAGACGCTATGACTGGCGGCAGCACTTGGTGTATAAATATCACAATATAAAATTTTACATACACATTTTAAAAATACATAGAGGAATGAAGGCCGTTCTGTATCATATTGGTTCACAACGACAGTGAACACGCACTGATCCATGTCCACGTCAGAAATGGTTGAAAGTATATTATATTCTGATCAAACGCAGGCTGTATTCTGATCAAACGCAGGCTGTAAACAAACAATGACTTGTGTCTCAGTTGCTTTTACTTCTACTTTTAATGCAGTTGATAGATTTCAAACAGATTTTTTTCTCTTTTGATCATCATATTTTTGGGTGCAGATTAATTCAGGTTATACTTTTAATTTGTATGACATTGAAACACACAAACCAGTACAATGACACAATGTGTGTGTTACTAATTGTTTATTGTCAAATTGCATGTAAAGAATTTCACATGTTAAATTTCACAAGGTATGTGTAAGAATGCATTTCATCTCCTATTAAGTTTACCTAATTGATTTTCCTTAGTTACACCCAAAACATGTATTTTAATTTGAAGATTCAAATACAGGCATGCCAACTAATTGATGCAGACAAGATATTGTATTTGTCAACTTTCAACTAAGCTTAAAAAATCAGATATCCAACTACTGATCATTTGACTGTACAGGGTGACTCAATATGATACATAACATGACCAGTTTTAATACATTACATAAAATAGACCTACTGTACTACTAACAGGACTAGGTTCTAGACAAGACAATGATTATGCATGCAAAAATATGGCAAAACGTTTGTCTCAACTTTGTAAAAAATACAATTTCTTTGTCCAGCTTTTATCCAATAAATGGTGATTTCCTTAAAATGTAAAGAAATTCTTTGGGTCTACTGAAACCATGACAAACTTTGTTGTTGTTTTGATATCGTCTACTTTGTTACTTTTAAATACAAAACAGCCCACTGGAATTTGACATATTGTGCATAGTGTGTCATTTACGTAAGTAATTACAATTGTCATCCAGAGAGTTGTACACAAATAATGAGGAAAACAATACAAAATCACTTACTGGGAAATGACAATAAACAGTATGACAATACAATGGGCTTATAATAATAAACATAAATTATGTATATATGTACACAGTATTACATGCATGAATTTCTTAGTTACAAACTCAACTTACTTTCAAATATTATGATTTAGGATGAAACCTCCTACTTTGCATAAGGGATTGTAAATTACATTGCAATTTTTTCTTGTTAGGTGTATCATTCAAAGACATATGAAGATAACCAATGTTAATGATTTACTTTGAGGAAAGATATGACCTCAGGAATGAGTCGTTTAGCTATATTTGACGTCAAACCTAGCACCATAGAAATAAAAAGCTGGGATGTTTGCTAATTTATGACTCTTTTTGTCAATTTTGGTTTTGTCTAAAAACACAATTAATACTTTTGAGGTATAACGGTTTAAGGAAAGATATAGACATAAACAAAATAAACTGGTGTACGAGCCCGCAACTAGTGGACACACCACACACATATAAGCACCCACATCCATATCTGAACCTGTATTGGAGTCAGAAACCAGAGTGAGTTGTGGTGTGACAATCCCGCTGGTGCTAGAAGAACACACGCAGGTGCCGGTGTAAGTATGAGATCACTCTAGTGTGAGAATACACACTCATGTGAGAATATAAACTTGTGTCTGTGTGGAATAGCTGATTTATACAAAAGTAGGGTTACAAAAATAAGTCTCATTGTTTTACAGGCACTATAAACAATCAGAACTACAAACCAAATCTTCTTCATTCTGAATAAGCAATGAAAATAATAACTTTACCAAGATTCAGAAACACTTAGATAATGTAAATGCTGGATCAAAACGAGTTAGTCCACACCTATGATTGTGAACTCCAAATCTACATTTCATATTTGTATTATCTTAATGCTGCATACATGAATGTTTTCATTATCAAAAAGTCCATTTTGCTGATCTCGATATTATAAACACTGGTTAGATTTTTGGTAATGGTTAAGTTTTAATTGACATTACTTAAAACAAACTTGTAAGAAAATACTGTTTTTACATAAAGAGTAACTGAAATAAATATAACAATTTGCCTATTTATTTACAGTGGAATCTATCTGAGCCTAACTTATTCTACATCAATAACAATGTTAACCCTTGTCTAGATCCTGATTATAAATCAGGCCTTAAAAAGGTTGTACCGTTGCCAACAAATCAGCCAATAATTGCTGGCTGGGGAGATAGCTTTGTGTTATTTCTATAGTCTATTTATCTTCCTCTGGATAGTGATGTAACTTAAAGGTGCAGCATTTATGCACATGTATCTATCTCCTGTCTTTCTACACATGTGTGTATACGCCAGAGCCTCAGTATGGTGCACGTGTTTATTCACTGCAAATCAATGAATGACACAGTGACTTCACTGCTGTCTCGTGAAAGTGAAATAGACTATAGTTGAAACATTCTGATTAATAATAAATATTGGGCTAAACAAATATTGTAAAAAAAGATTTATAAAAATGCCAACACAACCTGTTTCAATTTGCCTATAATCAGGTTGGGTTAGTTTCCAATACACTTTAATTGATGCCTTATGATTCTGAATAGCAGGGATGTGTACTCATTTACACTGTTTTATATTTGTGCATTAAAAAACCTTTGAATTGATACAAGCCAGAAAATAATATAACTAAATTAAAAATGTTAAAAACAAAATATAAAATTGTAAATATTTTCTGGTATTCATAAAATTGCATAGTAGTTATAAACCATTTTTGTTGTTTATTTGGATGTTATTGAAAGCACTGATTATTTGAATCCATTCTGTTAAATCTATAGAAGCAAGCAAGCAAGCAAGCACCAATGATAATGTAAAATGATTTACTTCTACTATAAATTCCAAAAGTCACACAATTTGCATCCTCTTGATTTCATAATAACCTTGTATAAAATATTGGATACTTGATTATCAAAATTACAAATTGGTCAAAGCAGAATTACATTATACAATTTGCTAGTTCATCCAAAATAGATTTGCATTTTCTTTCACATCAATTTTAACCACATTTTCATTTTGTATGCAGTTTTTATGTAAAATGTAAAACAAATACCAATTTCTATGTTTAAATCATTCAAGTTAATATTGAACCAAAAAAGGTAAAATTTATGATCTTGAGAGATAAACTAAAGAGTTCATTAACAAAAAATCAAATTTAAAAAAATTATAAAATTTGTTGTGATATTGACAATTAAATCATAGCCTCTTTAAAAGCATCTGTTTTACATCACTAATTCTACAGGCAGTAACACTAAAATGGATGCATCTGCCATCCGTTTCAAACCTTCTTGAGAATACAATAAATATCATTTAAAAATCTACAAATCTTAACAACAATACAGAAATTCCAAAATACTGATCGACTTGTTGCCCTATAATGATCAATAATCAATAATCGATAATGATCAATTATACAAACATAAAGTATAGCAACATTGCATTATGGGGTTTTATCGGACATAATGCAAAGTTTCTATAATGATGTCGTTTCTGTACAGATATGAAATACTTTGATGAATAAGAATAATATCCCTCTGAACTCTATCAAAAATAAGTTATATTCAGAAAAATACCACAGAGAGCGAAGTGTACACTCAATATCAAAGATATTTAACATCTGATAGAACTGACAAAAACATGCATGTGTTTTATTATCTTAGAGTAGACATTAAAAAAAGCTAATATATTATTTTGGCAAAAAATAGGACATAAGTGCACACTTTATCCTTTCCTCCCTTAAAATAAATGTTTAAAAATGTTACTTAATCTTTTCTGTTATTAAAAAAATACAAATTGCAGAAAAAATAGAGAAGCAAATGAAGCAGAATTTCATCCTTCTATTTGTCTTCCATGCCCTGTGTTTTGAGACAACCCAAGTTGAGCACAAATAAATAGCACCCTTGTTGTATCACTACAAACTCACACGCCAGTCTTATGGTCACAGTTCAATGACCAATGCAACCCTGAGTACCAAGCTATTGACCCTTTGGTCTCTGGGTATCATTTGCAATCCCCAGAACACAAAAGGGTACATCACATAGTCCAATGATCCATATACACATATGTGAGAGAGAATGACCGGTTGATCTGGGTGGTTGACACTAGCAGTATCAATAGCCTCAATTTTACAGGTAAAGTTCCTCTGACCTATTACATCAGTACTAATTTCAGGTTTCTGAATAGTGTATAATGATGGCTGATACCCAAGCAATGGGTCTGTGAACTATGAACTTGGTACAAGAGCATTGTGAGATTGTAGTGTTAATGTATTGCATGAGCCTCGGACCAGTACTATTAATCCAGCCTTCAATCATCACATGCATTACTTGGCATATAGGCTCGCTGCTTGAACACATAGTACTACAAATTGTTTATCACAAGAGTATGACTCTTGTCCTAAGAGTTTATGATCCATTAGAGAGCTGGCTTGGCCATCAGCACCATCATTTGTTGCTCTCCATTCATCACAATAACTGTTTTCCATACGCTCGCCGTCTTCGTATGATCCATGCCATAAGTATTTGTCAGGCCTGTGATATGAGAAGCAAATTAAATATGGTTAATATTTTGGAAAAAAACTATTACAACAACAAGATAAAGCATTGTTTTTAATTATACTTTTTGATTTGACCTGTGTCATACCTTAAATTGGATGCATCTTACCTTTACTTTTATAATTAAAAGATAAAATTCACAAATGACAGTCACATTCAAAGATATTAATTTAATTGTTTGTCCCACACACAATAGCAAATTTGTGCATATTTTGCTTGTCAAAATTCAATCAAATCAATTTTATAAAACCAAATTGGGCATGAAGTTTTGTGAATTTGAAAAGGTTTGAGACAACCATTGAATAATAAATCTACTACCTTATCAAACACAATACCATACAGAAAATGCACTATTTGGGTGTTTGTTTCCACATTATGCTTATTTTATGAAACTCAAAATGACAAATTGTCACTTACCATGTTTCGTCTGTCATAACGTCTTTACCATCAAATGAATATAAATGTACATTGCTCTTAAATTTGCCTTCATCATCTTGCTCAAAAATGTCTGTCCATTTGTCAAATAGTACTTGATTCTGAAAAGAGATGGAGACAAATGATTAGTAAGATGACAATACCCCAAGCCCTGTTCTACAGATCTTCGCACCTCTCAGGTAGGGCCAGTCAGCATTTTTTTGTGACATTTTTGTGTGAATTTCAACCATTTTTGATTTTAAAAATATTTCCTAAATGTATATAACATTTTTTTAATACTACAAAATTGCTTGAAAATTGTTTGAAATCAATGTTTAAAAAAGTTCGACCCATAGAACAGGGCCTTTTTCCCTTATCCTAATATAAAGTTTTGATTTTACAAACATGGGGGGTATTCTGATGAATGTGTATGTATGATCTTAGGGATGTGGCACTTAGGGATGCGAATGAGGTCACAGGGATGCACAAGGTCTAATAGGGTTGTAGATGGGGACATTGGGATACAGATGTGTGTGAGGTCTTATAGTTAGGTGGTCTTAGGGTTATGTGTGAGGTCTTAGGGATGTGTGTGGGGTCTTACAGTTAGGTGGTCTTAGGGATATGTGTGAGGTCTTAGGGATGTGTGTGGGGTCTTACAGTTAGGTGGTCTTAGGGATATGTGTGAGGTCTTAGGGATGTGTGTGGGGTCTTACAGTTAGGTGGTCTTAGGGATATGTGTGAGGTCTTAGGGATGTGTGTGGGGTCTTACAGTTAGGTGGTCTTAGGGTTATGTGTGAGGTCTTAGGGATGTTGTGTGAGGTCTTACAGTTAGGTGGTCTTAGGGATATGTGTGAGGTCTTAGGGATGTGTGTGGGGTCTTACAGTTAGGTGGTCTTAGGGTTATGTGCGAGGTCTTAGGGATGTTGTGTGAGGTCTTACAGTTAGGTGGTCTTAGGGATATGTGTGAGGTCTTAGGGATGTGTGTGGGGTCTTACAGTTAGGTGGTCTTAGGGATATGTGTGAGGTCTTAGGGATGTGTGTGGGGTCTTACAGTTAGGTGGTCTTAGGGATATGTGTGAGGTCTTAGGGATGTGTGTGGGGTCTTACAGTTAGGTGGTCTTAGGGTTATGTGTGAGGTCTTAGGGATGTTGTGTGAGGTCTTACAGTTAGGTGGTCTTAGGGATATGTGTGAGGTCTTAGGGATGTGTGTGGGGTCTTACAGTTAGGTGGTCTTAGGGATATGTGTGAGGTCTTAGGGATGTGTGTGGGGTCTTACAGTTAGGTGGTCTTAGGGATATGTGTGAGGTCTTAGGGATGTGTGTGGGGTCTTACAGTTAGGTGGTCTTAGGGATATGTGTGAGGTCTTAGGGATGTTGTGTGAGGTCTTACAATTAGGTGGTCTTAGGGATATGTGTGAGGTCTCAGGCATGTGTGTGGGGTCTTACAGTTAGGTGGTCTTAGGGATATGTGTGAGGTCTTAGGGATGTTGTGTGAGGTCTTACAGTTAGGTGGTCTTAGGGATATGTGTGAGGTCTTAGGGATGTGTGTGGGGTCTTACAGTTAGGTGGTCTTAGGGATATGTGTGAGGTCTTAGGGATGTGTGTGAGGTCTTACAGTTAGGTGGTCTTAGGGATATGTGTGAGGTCTTAGGCATGTGTGTGGGGTCCTACAGTTAGGTGGTCTTAGGGATATGTGTGAGGTCTCAGGCATGTGTGTGAGGTCTTACAGTTAGGTGGTCTTAGGGATATATGTGAGGTCTTAGGGATGTGTGTGAGGTCTTACAGTTAGGTGGTCTTAGGGATATATGTGAGGTCTTAGGGATGTGTGTGAGGTCTTACAGTTAGGTGGTCTTAGGGATATATGTGAGGTCTTAGGGATGTGTGTGGGGATGGATGGGGTCTTAGGGGTGAAAAGGTGGTTTTAAAAGAAGGTAATATTGGTCCAAGAGATCACTGTTTATGTGTCAGGTTCTATTATTGTACCGTGTGCCACTGTTCATAATGTAAAGCTACAAAATGTTTAAATCTTTGCATACACTCACCTTTGAATTTGCTATAGGTAATTCTCTATCATCTTCTCTTACAATTTGTTTCACATCTTGTACTCTTGATGACAAGAAAGCTCGGAATGTTCCTATAATGCCCTGCTGTCTGGCCTGTTTGTAGCATTGATAATCTGCGCCACGGATTCCACCAAGACTTTCAGGGCCATTTTGATTGCCTGCTAATGGCTTATTGAGGGCGTATACATATAACTGCGAAAACAGGATTAAAAGGCAGATATGTTATTAATATATGAATTATGTTAACAAATGTAAAATTGTTGTTATTTGTAAATAGCATATCATAGATTCAATTATAAGATGCATTGAAAATACAAATTTGGAAACGGCACAGATTTTTATTAAATTGTGACTGATAAAAACAGCCTAATCCATGACATTTAACTGTTCAATTGCATCCCAATTGTTAAACAAATGTCTTTCAGTTTTTTAAGTGGTTTTGTATTTAACTAATGGAAATTGTTGTTAATGCAAAATAAAGTGATGATCTTTAAAAGCAGACACTCTCGAGACATGTTATTAAACATCAGCAAATATCGATGATGGCCATACCACTTGCAAACAACATTAACCAATGAGCTGTTGTAAACAACATTAACCAATGAGCTGTTGTAAAGTCTTGAAATAGACATTAATGTTGCACTTGTTCTTATGCCCATGCCTCCAATAGATAATGATACAGCTAAAAGAACACCCAAAATCAAAATGTTTCCTAATTTACCAAGAAAAGGGATGATACAAAGACACATTTTATAGCAATATGCCGCTAACACTATTTCAAAATAATGCAAAGATTAACAGTTTGTGTAATGAATGTGAGCTTCTGCATGGCACCTTGCTATCACAAATTCCTCTACTTTTGATCATACATATTATAAAACCAATATCTTAAGGCGACAACTCTGATAATTTGTCTGGTCTTATTCTTACCATTGGGTCATCCTGTACTGGAATGTTTGGTCCAATAAAGAAGGGCTGTGTGGGTGTGGTTGGGACTATAGGTTCAATGTCTAATGTGGTCATTTTCTCCTGTAAAAAAAACAGTCACATAATGAACATATTTGAAAAATATTAGCACATGATTTATTCGAATCATGTGCTACCATGAAATTATTGTTTAAGAATACATAACATTATCTTACGACAGCTTCAGAGCTTTGAGATATCCACCTCTCAAAATATGTCATTGTTTTGGACCACTCTGTATATTACATAATCATGAAAATACTTACATAAAGTTAGAATCCAATAAAGGTCAGTTAAATTGACTATACAGTATTATATTAGTATCCTTAATTGTCCCATATCAATTGAAGTGAATGATTAATCGGATTTAAATTCTTGTGTTGTACCTATCAAAATATGGGGTCACAGTATAAATGAAAAGGTTTGGAATATTTGATGTATATTATTCACCTTCCCCTGTCACTGTCTGTATCAAAGGCCTAGCCTATGGGTGCGGAAATTAAGGGGATAGCATAATAGGCAACAAAAACTATTCCCTTTGAAATACATATTTATCATCGTTAAATACAATTACGTAGGTAAATAGTACTGGCCGATTTTGTTACCACATCTGACATATCTAATGCATGCATACCTATAACATCAGTGTTTATGTTCAAAACATAAATTACACATACATATAAGATGGTATACTATTAAATTAGGCTTCCTGAGAATGAGATGAATTACGCAGACCTCACAAATGATTAGTTCTTTACAGCATATATTAATCACCACAATGAAAGATTTACCCAATAAAAAATCACTTACGTTATTATCTAAAGTTATTACACAATATCTATATCTTTAATTAATATCTAAAGTTATTAAACAATATCTCTGTCTAAATTGCTCCCCTTGAGTAAGTTAGGGGAAATATGTGAAACTAAGATGTGCTCCTAGGGTAAGTCATGGGAAATAGGTGAAACTAAGATGTGCTCCTGGGGTAAGTCATGGGAAATAGGTGAAACTAAGATGTACTCCTGGGGTAAGTCATGGAAAATAGGTGAAACTAAGATGTGCTCCTGGGGTAAGTCATGGGAAATAGGTGAAACTAAGATGTGCTCCTGGGGTAAGTCATGGGAAATAGGTGAAACTAAGATGTACTCCTGGGGTAAGTCATGGAAAATAGGTGAAACTAAGATGTGCTCCTGGGGCAAGTCATGGAAATAGGTGAAACTAAGATGTGCTCCTGGGGCAAGTCATGGGAAATAGGTGAAACTAAGATGTGCTCCTGGGGCAAGTCATGGGAAATAGGTGAAACTAAGATGTGCTCCTGGGGTAAGTCATACGAAATAGGTGAAACTGTGCTCCTGGGGTAAGTCAGGGTTAATAGGTGAAACTAAGATGTGCTCCTGGGGTAAGTCATGGGAAATAGGTGAAACTAAGATGTGCTCCTGGGGCAAGTCATGGAAATAGGTGAAACTAAGATGTGCTCCTGGGGCAAGTCATGGGAAATAGGTGAAACTAAGATGTGCTCCTGGGGCAAGTCATGGGAAATAGGTGAAACTAAGATGTGCTCCTGGGGTAAGTCATACGAAATAGGTGAAACTGTGCTCCTGGGGTAAGTCAGGGTTAATAGGTGAAACTAAGATGTGCTCCTGGGGTAAGTCATGGGAAATAGGTGAAACTAAGATGTGCTCCTGGGGTAAGTCATGGGAAATAGATGAAACTAAGATGTGCTCCTGTGATAAGTCATGGGACAGGAAGGTAACATAAATGTTTGTGCTGAAACTTCATTAAATACCAACATAATTAAGTGATACCCATAACCAAAGTGCTAAAATCACCTGAACGTATGTGAGTATCAGAGTTGAAGTATCAGTGTAAATATAAATAAATAATACAACTTAAAATAAGAAAACCAATAAAGAAAAAGTGCCCAAATTGAATGTGCTTACAGTTATGTATGGTAGGGGTGGATGTTGCTGCACTGTTGTTGGTTCTATCTGGGGGTATTTTAACTTGAATATGGCTCCAAGCTGTATGATGGAATGATCACGGTTCAAGTTAATCAAAAGAAAAACAATTACAAATAATCACACATATACATGCAAATGATTAAAGATGTGTGATCTTATTTCTTTACATGTTTTATTTTTCTACATGATGGTATATCATGAAAACATAATTTCTATTAAATTGCTCGTGCCGTATTAATGATAAAGCAAAAAGTCACCTAAAGATCAATACCACATTTTGTGGATCATTCACTGCTATCTTGCTTATGGCACCCAAAAAGATACATCCATAAAGTCTAAGATTTTGCAGGGGTATTGTGAAATATATGAACTTTCTTCTGAAGTCATATTCTAAATAGGAAAAAGTGAAGGAATTGGGTCACACACCTTTAAACAAAATAAAGTTAGTGCTATAAGTCGTTCGGTCACATCACATAAAAACGCATCACATACAGACCTATTTGATGCATCGCTCAGATTTCGCTTCCATCTTATATATTGCATGACCAATTTTCATAAAAAGGGTTTTTATATGAAGAAAACATTTCAAGTTTATTATTTTAGTGAAATTTGTATTCTTATTTTATAACATTGGTTAAGCATGCTCTTGACAATTTAATTATCAGAGGAGACAAATGGGTCAAAGTTTTGGGGAAAGATCACTCTTCGCCCTCGTAGGGGATGGAACCCGGGTTGCTTGTGTGGAAGGTGGATACCTACCTAACCAATTGCTCTAACGGGGAAGCTAAGCTAACTTTATGGAGACCATTTGATTGATTACCTAGATCTGTATGTGAAAACCTTATGTGGAATAGTCGCATTATGTGATGTGCCCAATGAAGTGTAAAATACACCTAACATAGATGTCAACTGATCATCAGATCTGTTAAACTATCTGAACACTATGTGAAACAAATCCATGGATTACACAAAACAACTTCACCATACATATTTTGAAAAAATATTATTTGACAAATAATGAAACACTACTTATTAAACACAATAGTGGTGCTGTGTTTTGTAATATATTCCAGGTGTTTTGCAATATATTCCAGGTAATTTGTCACTATAGCATTGCCCATAAGTGCTACAGTATTTCAGATCATAACAGGCACTATCTTGTTATCTAATTTGTCACTATAGCATTGCCCATAAGTGCTACAGTATTTCAGATCATAACAGGCACTTTTTTGGCGAATGCGCCACAGAAATGTTAGACCTGTATATTCAAAACCAATGATAGTCCTAAAATGACCACATATTTGTCTTTTATTCAAAAGAAGAAATTTTGAATTCGAACATAAAGTTACAACAGTTTTAGTAGAACCCGGTATTTTAAAGCCAATCCATGGAATGGTAATAACACATTGGGGTTTTACTAAAAATTAGTGTAACATGATAAAAAAATGGTCGATTTTTAAAATTCTTCTTTTGAATGAAAGCCAAATCATAGGTCTTTATAGCGCTACCAATGGTTATAAATATGCATGCCAAAGTATTCATAACAATGAATCCAAGTCAGTGGTATAACAGTGACCAGAGGCTGTAAAGACCTCATTTGGCTTTTTATATCATTTGTTGCCAAAAACAGTCAAAATGTACTTCAACCCCCCCTTCAAGATTTGGTCAAACTAAGCTGAAAGGGTAATTAATTTATTAAGGTTTGACATTTACGATTAGTCTAATCATTTAACATGCAAAGTCACTCTATGAATGCTTCATTGAATACAAGTTCCAAGAGATGAATTAGAATGTGTATGTTTACTAGAACATGTTTTGTAATATAAAAAGGAATTAATTATATGGCATTATTAAGCAATGGGGTTTAAAGGAAGTAATGTAAGGTTTAGGACAAAAGTTTTATTAAAAAAATGAAGGCCATTATAGAAATAGGCCGTAAAAAAGTGATTAAATATCCGACATATTAATTTTTTTTAAAATCAAAGTAGTCTTGTTGTTTGAAGATTGCGATAGCCTGAAACTCAGAGTTACGACTTCTATTCCAGAAGGTCTATTACTTTGATTTATTATTATGCTCTGCCTCTTGGCATTGAGCACTCTCATTCAAATGTAGTCTACCTATTGGCATACTGTCGATACATGATATGAAGTATTAAAGGTAGATGTTCCGATTTCAACTTGAAGTTTTCTATTCTACATGAAAGGTCATCCTTAAAAAAGTCGTGTTCCAAAGTTTGAGTTGCATAGCTCTAATGGTTCTTATTTTAGACGCACAAGATGCTGTGAACTGTACCCATTGAGTAGTACACAAACTATATCGGTGGTTACCACCATTCGCGGTAATTCGACATTATTTCATCGATTTCTCCGTAATTAAACGGATTTAGGCCGTCAAATTTCAGTATGATAATGAGAAAAATACGAGCTTTCATATGATATGAAAATCTCCGTATGTTTGAAATAATTCTGTGTTACGAAAATGTGATCGGGTCATCTACCTTTAATTATATAATTTATTTATTATCCTGATTGGGCCTTCTCATCTGGAGTGACCCACCACATCTAGTACTCTTGATGGAATAAACATGTCAAATTCCATCATAACGTACATATATATTAACACATAATTATTAATTATTTCACTATTTTCCATAAAATATGGTTGGTCAAATATGAACAAACCTATTTTTTTGTTTTGTCAAATCACCATCAATCACTAAGATAATGACACATGCTTACAGTAAGACATCCATGCATTTCACATCATCCTGATCTAATTAATCAACTAACTATAATCCACCAGACCGTCTTACCAGTGGAACTTGCTGCATCCCTGCCTTAACTCGTATATACAGTTCCTCATCATCTAAAACAAAGGCTAATGTTCCTGGAGGCAGCACGTATGCTGCAGCCAACATCTCAGAGTTTGTGATGTAAGACGTCACCTGTTGGTTGCAATGGTATATGATGTTACACTATATATCTATTTTGGGTAAAAATGCACATTAAATTCTTAAATTAAACAGAACTATCATTGTTCCCGACTATTTCATATCACGATAACATTTATCACGGTGAAATTATAAACCTTACAATTAACCCCAATTTGGCAAACCTCCTAACAGCAGCAAATTCCTACAGAGGATCTTGAGTGCTCATTTGTGTGAAGTGTTCGTACGCCAAAATTGCACATGTACATGCACACAGACAGATGAAAACCATATTTCTCACTAATTTGAAAATGACTAAACTACGGAAAGTGATCTGACTCCCGACTTTTATGTAATCACTATTAAGTTTACGAGAAAAAAATGCTCTAAGACTGGAAATGTCAATTGAAAACTAGAATTTAGACTTCTATAAATCCAAATCTTACAGAAAGTCAATATTCTTTTAAATATTCTACAATGTCCATCATGAAAAAAATTCTTAGACTCTTCCATCTAGTCTATACACTTACCCCCATATTCGCCCCACCAACATTTCCAGATTTGCCTGGTAATCCTGGTGGACCAGGTGGGCCTGGTACTGGGTACTCATTTCCTCCTCCGCCGCTTCCTGATCTACCGGGTGGTCCTGGAGGTCCTCTCAAACCAAGACCTGGTGGTCCCTGTGGACCCGGTAAGCCAGCTGAACCCTTTGCGCCCACTCCTTCGGGTCCCTATTAATTAATAACACAGTATGGAACACAGTATTAGTTAGTGGATTGTTTTGTATTATTTAAATTGTCAATATTCAATTTAAAATGATTTTTGAGCTAACAGTATTAATCTATTTCTTAAAAAGAATCACACCACTTCTTAACCCGTGAAGAGTGAGTGGCAATGTAGGATTTGTGACTTGCTATGAAGATTTGATATTGATCATAGATTTGGAAAGGATCTGAGCAAACAAGTTCTTACATTTTCTTATAAAATGTCAACAATTATTTAAAATTTAAACAATTAAGAAGAACTTTCTTGGGCAAAAAAAAGGATATTACTTACCGGTGGTCCAGAGGGTCCTTGTGGTCCAATGTAGATCTCCCCATCAAATCCTAATCCTCCGCCTGACTCTCCCTAAACAAAATCACATAAATGAAAAAATGTAGTCATGTATGTGGCATAATTTTAATTCTAAGTAATGCATTGGTCTCAGGAGCATTGGACCTGCTGGATTTGTTGCTTAGAAATGTCATCACACAGCAAACCAAAAACCCTGTGGATTTGACCAAGATGCGATAAAATCTTGACATCAAAAACTTTAAAAAAGAATGATGATGATTGCAAAAGTGTATACATATGAATATACCAAGATACTGATTGGAGAAATACTGTATTTGTTTTCTTGAATGAAATTTATAGATATCCAAATTAGAATCAAAATTGCAACATAAATATCTCTTACCCTTTCATATAGCAGTAATAGTAATAAGATCACTTCTAAGAAGCCTTTAAACTACCGTGCTGTCATAACTTGGAAATGAAAACAAAACTGTTTTAGTATTTGGTTAAAAATGCACTTACCTTTTGTCCTTTAGCACCAGATATGCCTGACAATCCTTGTACACCATCATAACCAGGAGGACCCTAGAAAGGAACAAATAGCAAAGTATAGATCATCAAAATCATACCCTATTGTTACCAAAGTTTTTATTATCACATTGTCACAACCATTTCATGATGACAATATGTAATTCATAGGTTAAAGATTCACCCACACAAAACTGCATGAAACTCAATGGATTCTTGTAAACTATGCATTTTCACATAACATGGTGATAATCCATAGACAATCAGTTTTATTTTAGGCAATACTTGAATGATTAAATGAAAACGTGATTTATTTAGCGCATTTCCAAAAACACAATCAATGCGCTTTACAGGAATTACATATAAAAGATAAACATATTAAAAAATACCAATCAAAATACATTAACATTTAAGTTAAAAAATATACAACGCAATAATATACAGATACAATGTAAGCATTAAAAAGCGTGGATTAAAAACACACACATTTAAAAAAAAAAGGGGGTGCATTGCATCCGAAATTGACCAAAAAATTACACCTGCGGAAATAGATGAGTTTTAAGCATCTTTTTAAAAGATTTGACACTGCATGCCGTGCGTGTGGAGAGTGGGAGGTCATTCCACAGCCTTGGACCGATATATGAGAAAGCGGTTTGTATTATTTTAAGGTGTAGTGAAATTCTACCTCTGAATTATTAAGACAAATTTATCACTAAACTTGTTTTTACGAACATTAGGTAACTTGATTATAACTCGACAAAAACATTGAAGTTAATTATAATTACTTTACAATTATCAAACATGCAAGCATTTGCAAACTAGATATATAAATGAATTATGACATATTTCTCTGCTTACCGGTGGTCCTGGTCGTCCGCTTTCCCCAGTTAACCCTTCCCTTCCTGGTCTTCCTCTTAACCCATCTACACCAGGTAATCCATTAGGTCCTGGTACTCCCACTTGTCCGGTATCTCCATTTAAACCTCTATCACCTTGTGGTCCCGGTGGACCCTGTGGTCCAACGATTGAAGGTATACCCTACAAAAGTAAAACATAAATTATTATCAACACAAAAAGAGAAGACAAATCCAATTGTGAAACAACAATTTTTAGATCTTAAGTATTCAAATTGCAGTGTGTCAAGCCAAAAGTGTTACTTATAAAATAAAAGTGCCTTGAGATAGCTTTTTTTCTATTTTTGCATGATACACAATGTCATGAGGAAGATACTACCAAAACAGTGATTTACCTTATTGTGACAAAGTACTTCATCAGTCAATTATACTTACTGTAACAGAGAGTTGGGAACATTTGAAAATTCACACCTTGTGATTTTGAACCATTTAGTTCAAAACTTAATTTGTGGTTTAAGGTCAATATATAAATGTCTACACAAAAGAAATATAGTATTTTGATTGTTTTTAAATTCATGGTAGATACTTGTTGTACGTAAAGAGCTCAAATTAATTATGTTAAAAGCTTGTTGTCCTTAAAAATACTGAAGTGGGTCATTGGATTAACATCAATTAATAATATTAGGAGCCATAGTGTCCTCCCTCAGTTGGTCTAATATGTAACATGATACTTACTTCACCATTAGGATCTGTAACAACGTTTCCTGGAGGCCCAGGTGGTCCCATGTCACCTTTGGTTCCCTACAAAAAAGTAAATAAATAACAAATTCAACTTGAAGCATTTATAATCATTTTTAGTATAAAAAAATCATACTAAATATTAAAAGTAAACACAGGCATGAGAATGAATTTACATATAAAACAGAAAACTTGTGGAAAAGTAGAAAAATAAAATGAAATTAGACTAAAAAATAAAATGAAATTAGACTAAAAATACAAAAACGGGGGTGAAAATAAATAAAAATATGCAGAGATTTGTGTGACAAAAAAAAGCAGCAATTCCTGAATTATCAGGAAGATTGTCATGCCTGTAAACAATGAAGTAGTTACGCTATCATTATCCAAGCAGTAAATCCTATTTTGGTATGTTTAACTGTACATCACAATAATGTGCATAATATTTACTTTCCATTTCAATATTTGTTCTTACACCATCAAAATCACAACAAAATATAATAATGATAAAAATATGCAATGTTACCTTTGATCCTGTATAGCCAACTCCCTGGAATAAAAATTAAAATAAGAAAGGCTGGTTATTACTCAAAGAAAATGCAATGTAAATATCATTGTGGAATCAATGCGCTTAAAAGTCTCAACATTTCAAACAGTTTCTTAAGAGTGAATTTTTGTAATGTTTTCTCAACAATTATATATAAATGCTTGTTTCTCAATAAGCTTTATAATCAGACAACAACAGTAAACATAATGCAATAGGTAATTTCCTTTTTATCAACACAAAACACAAATTTACAGCAATACAATGTTGCATCACTTGATAATTGCAGACTATGAAATAAGAAGAATCCACTCCACATACTGCTCATTTTTATTTATATCTGTTTTGAACAAAGGTGTCTGACAACTACTCAATTGAGTCCCACTACTTACATCTTGTCCTGGACGTCCTTCTGGACCTGGTGGACCTCTTGGTCCCTCTGAGCCAACACGACCCTGTAAAATAAACATGATGGAAACAAATAGTATGCGATTAAAGATCCTTCAAAATGTAATATTCACACTACATATTTTACAGAGGGTGATAATCAAACACATTTATGACATACTAGGTTTATGTAGACCTCATAATTTCATAATTCACTAAATTGGATTAGTAATCATGGCTTTATCAGTCTGTAAATCCATATGTAAGCTATAATATCTTAAATGAATATTTGGGGGCCTCAAAGATGCCATAAAGATGCCTAACATATAAAACAATATTTGGGAACCCAATTGAATGACTTTGCAATATTTGCCGTCACCAAGCTCAAATATGTCACAAAAGGTGGACCACATTGCCAGAGCATACCACTACTTGATGTATAGGAAGAGTGGATGAAGTAGAAGCACTTTTTGCTGACATGCCATTGACATATACAAATATATACAATAACGTAAATCCAGAACATTTGGAACAGAGTGCTCAATATATATTATATAAAATCAACTTGATTAAAATTCCATGATTATACTACAGCACTGTTTCATACAGCCAGCATTGGCTGCACTCATCAGGTACAAATATATATATATCTTAGTATTAAGGTGTTATATAGGAGTACAGCACCTTCTGATATCTGGCAAGGCTGGATAAATGCTAACTTCCTGGGAAGCAAGTAAAATGGCCCACATATTTTACATATTATTTATATTGCATTTTATGTTTGTGCCTTGATCGGTCTTATTTAGAGTGGATGTGCCTTGTCGCTATTATTATCATTATTTCCATGTACAGAGCTAAATATCCCTGCCAACATTTCCTGTGAGGGAAGATTCCTCATCCCCATGGATGTATGTTGCTATAGACAAACATATCTAGTTTTATAATTAGACTTACAGGTCTTCCTGGAATTCCAAAATGTCCTTTGAGTCCTCTGGGTCCAATAGGTCCTTGTTTTCCAGGTCCTCCCTTCAATTGTATCAATTCTCCTGGTTGAGGATTATATGGGTCACCTTTCTCACCCTGTGTAGAAAACACAAAACATATTGAATTATTGATATACTATTCTTTAACCAATAGGTACAAACCACTTCCAATTCTTATACAAATATTGGGCTTCTCTGGGAATAAATGTAAGATTTAGAAAACTGACACAATGACAATAGGAAGAATGAAGAGGTGGAGGGGGGGGGGGGGGGGGGGGGGCACTATTGTTTCCTAACCAACTTAACAAACTGTACTGTGGCTTGAGGCTGTCAAACATCACCAGAAGGTTTTGTGTTGGATTAGTGACTTTCAAATTACAGGGACGGCTAAGCCGATATTTTCTGTTGAAGCTGTGTGTGTCTCGGATTAAAATCGATCATAAGGAAGGATCATAAGAGGCCACATAGCCCTGTCATGAAATAACTCCTCAACAGTAATAAATAACCCGACGCTCTCACTACCAGAAACTATCATTGATCTGAAAAGATGCACTAATAGACCCGAGTGCTTGTGGGTTCCAGTTTAGGTGTAATAAAACACTGAGTGAAACAGTTGTATAAAATAGTTTTTAAATATTGTTACATAAATTGTGTCAGTGAATTCATGCAATAATTTTAGTTGTTCAAAATGTTTGAAGGATTTTGATTTCCACCGACACATTTTTTTCTAAAGATAGTTAAAAATATCATAACATTTAGTATGAGAGACAATTTGTTGTCACAACACACTACCAGTTTCCCTATTCAAGCATCTCTATTTTTGATCATCTCTGGTTGGATGGGTAGCTTGATACCAGAACCTCCTTCAAACTTGTTGATATAATCAGCAATCCTAGAGGATTTGGGCAACTGTTATTTCATAATTGTTTCAGTTATTCTGCTGATTTGCCAATTTTAAGCATCTTTCTTATTATTATAGTCTTATTAATTATTGAACCAACAAGTTTCTCCTAGCATATACGCACATTCGAGATACATGATTGATGTTGCGCTAGTGCGAGCGCAGGTCCTTATGCTGCGTCAAAGTGCCTAAGCACATGAAGCATGTATGTACGTATTTGCTGCTTGGACTTGATTTACTACGCTATTCCATAACCGTTCATTCAATTAGTAATTAGACTATACTTGCTATTCATTCAAGAGCATGTTAGTTTTACTTACCTTGTGACCATCAGCACCAAATAATCCTTCAAGACCCCTGGGACCAACATCTCCCTTCTGACCATTAAGACCAGAGTCTCCCTGGCAAGATACAAAACAACAACAGTGTAGTCAGATAACATATGTGGTAAACTAATAAATTATGTAATATACATGATTTACATAAAGTCAATGTTTTAATTGTGTCATCAGGTACTGTGAGAAAAGGTCATATGCATTTCCTGGGAAGGGCGGAGATATCTAAAAATTTGAATCCCAGACCTATAAACTCATCTCTAATACATTATTCCTTTGATAGCAATTATCCTTGTAAGTTTAATATAGGGCCTGCCATGTAAAGAGACATTAGCAATGTAAAGAAGGAATACTAAGTTGATTCCTGGTCAAGAAAATAAAACTTCATTCCCCAACCACCAGTTGATATCATCTTCTCAACTTGGTAGTGTTAGTGTTTTGATCACTTTTTATGATAATGTAGTGGGAATAATGAGTTATTAACCACCCATTTAATGCCTAAAAAAGGTTTGTTTGCCCAAACAAGAGTTGAAAAAAGTGGGTCGGTAGGTCGATAACCTTTTTTTTTTTTTTTTTGGCTATAGACACATTTAGTGAAGAAAATTACTTTACAATTTGATTTTAATACAATTTAATGTTCTTTAAAACCCTAACCTTCCTACACTACGATTCACTACGGCAAAAAAAAATGTCCACGCGCATGCTACAGCGTTCGATCAAGATGAAAATATCATTCAATACATATATTTTTCAACATAATTTGTAATTTCTATATAAAACTTTATTTAAAAAAATAAAATCTAAAAAATAAAATCTAAAAAAAAATCTAAAAAAAGCAGAAAAAAAAGCATGGGGTTTTGAGATATTATGGGTCAGTCGTGTTTGGGCAAACAAACTTTTTTTTTAGGCCTTATTCATGTCTGAATGCTATTACCTTTTGTCCTTCGATTCCAGGTTCACCATTCTCACCATTTGCTCCTGGCAAACCAGGATTGCCACGGAAACCTGGGATACCATTCAAGCCATTTTCACCCTGTACGAAGCACAGAAACAGAAAGAATGCTAGTAAGCACAACAAGTATAATATACATTCTACATCCATATTTTCAATAACAAATGCTGTCCAAAGTGAATTAATAAACCTTAGCACATGTAGTGATTCATTAGAAAAAGCTTAGCTAGGAAAACCTGTACATACCGTTTCTCCATTTTGTCCATCATTTCCTGGTAGACCTGGTTCACCCATTTCTCCTTTAGGTCCATGTTCACCGAGTACTAAGCCACCTGATCCAAGCTCCAAACCCTAGCAAGAAATAACAATAATATCATCATTTGTCTTTGTTTTGTGTATATACTCAGCTCATTAAATAGATAAACCAATAACATCGTAACTGTCTCATGTCAGTACTACAAGTCACCTATACTCTCTTGCTGTGTGATGTCAGATCATATTGCAGTGATCTCTGAGACCGGTCAAAATAAATTAAAGCACATTAAAGTCAACATTCAAAAATCTTGTATTATTGACCCTTGAGGTAAATCAGTATCCAAACTGGTGTACTGGATTCCAACGCATGGCAACAGGAAACTGGGAAGACCTGCTCTGAAGTACATCAACATTCTCATGCAAAACATTGGATTGGGACTCCTGAAACATCCAGACCGAAAAGTGTGGAGAGTCATCATAGATCGGGGACAACACCTGAGTTAAACAAGTAAGCTTAAGCAATGCTTGAGGGCAGAGATCTATCTCTGGTTGCATGGGTACACACAATCAAGTTTGAATCACACACACAACAATGAGCAGAACTCTGATGTTACTGCATACAGGTAGATGAACTGAAGCATAGAGTGATTTGATGATTTGTAACAAGTCATTACACACTCTGAGAAGAGGTACATGAATATTCAGTCGGATACTTGTAATGTTATCTTAAAGTTCACTCATATACTGTAAACACAAAGATGGTTACTTACATCTAAAAAGCCTGGAGGGAAAGTTGGCATAGTTCCCGGTGGTCCTGGTGGGCCAATAGGGCCCTTGAATCCTCTTTCTCCTTTGGGGCCCAAGGGGCCACGTAGACCGTTATCACCAGGAAATCCTGGCAAACCTTTACCGGTTTCACCTGTTGCACCCTGTACGGTAAGAAGTAATATGTACTTAATAAGGTTTGTCTTAAAAAATAAAGTAATATGTACTTAATAAGTTTTGTCTTAAAAATATCATGGGTAAATCTAAAAGTGCTTGAATTTGTTTGGTTTCAATTAATTAGAAAGTAATTTGTAATGATTGAAAAACTTGTGATTTAAATTTCTTGAAACATAGAAATTAGCGATTAGTGGAAAAATGCTCACTCAAGTTTCATGTGAATCTAACTGCTGTAACATGATTATGTATTTGTCTAAACAACTCTTTACAAACCCAATGGGTTGCTAACAACTAAAGGATTAAACATAACACATTAACCAGGTTACGACATGACAAAGAATTATAGTTGGTAGTTTAAACTGAAAGCAAAAACACTTCAATGTATGCACTGCCAATACGAATACCTATCCCTTGCTGTTGTCAGGCATGATATTGGTTTCAGGTGAACAAATGCTAAATTTAGTGGAAAAGTATCTTAAATTGACCAAAATTGAATGGACAAACACAAATCTGATAAAAAATGTTACATATTTAGAAGAAAAACTCTTTTTATATCTACATCTTTAAAATATTTTGTCCGGTGTCACGCGTAGCAATAACAGTATGGTGTAAAAATGTTATTGCTATTAAATCATGGCTTGGTATGGATAGGTCCCATTGCAACTTACACAGCCGTTTCTTCAAGTAACCATGATGCGAGACGTAAAACATAGCTGTGTATTCAACTGAACAGGACATAATTACAGCCTCCTTACCTTGTCTCCCTTTTCAGCACGCTTTCCATCAAGTCCTTGAGGTCCCATAGGTCCACGTTGTCCCTCTGGGCCAGTGGGGCCCTAAAAACAAGAAATCAAAAATACATTAAGAAGACGAAACTGCAGTATGCAGCCTTATACTGTGCTTGGTAAAAAGTAGACGTTATATTTTAGTACAGTAGACAACATTGTACAAATTGTATCCGTCTAATATGACCGATGTGCAAGAGAAACAATCAGGACAAGAACAGGCCAATGTTTGTTTAATTTTACTGGAGCATTACAATTCAATAGATAACAAAAAATAGTATGAACATTCCCAGTAAATTGGATTTTCCAATTAAATATTTTGGATACAGACTTGTGATTGGTAGACAGACAGACAAAGCATCATTATTGGCCGGGCACTAAATATTTATATCTCAAATATCTGTTAGTACTTTTGGTTAATTGAGTTGGCATATTATATGCAATGTCACACTACTGCGACGAGCATGAATTGTTTCCTTTGAAAATATTCTATAAAATAATACCTGTGGTCCTCTTGGTCCTCTAATGCCACGCTCACCCTGGAAATAAAGATACATGAATACATACATGAATACATACATGAATACACATATGAATAGTGTCATTATTGTCATCATTATTCTACTATTAATTACATACATAAATAGAAGCTAAATGTACTGAGTCATTAATATCATGACAGGTGTAATGAAATAAACTGAAACCATTATTAAAAATATGATACAATGGAATGCAGCTTGTACAACATAAAGTGTATTAGAAAAGCAGGATTCTAAGGTCCGTATGCACAACAGAGTTAGACCGGGTCTAAAGTTAGACCTGGTCTAAGTGGATTTTAATTTTTGTGAAAGCACACCTTTAATTACATTTCCTTCTCAAATAAGCTAACAATTTGTAAAGATTCGGATGCAAAGTTCAAAAATAGCACAAAATATCTCATGAAAATGCAGAGGAAAACAGATTTTGAGGCATGAATAAATTTCACTTAGATCAGGTCTAACTCTTTTGTGCATACGGACCTTAAAGTCTATCTCATTTCAATGTGTTCTGCGATATGCAAGATTTGCAGGTTTTAGATTGTTGAAGCCTTAAAATGACAAATAGAAACTCACCCCCTAAGTGCTAACCTTATCATAATGGCTTCTACTCATAACCAACCCCTAAGTTCAACCTTATTCTATATGCCTCTAAACTTAAGCCATACAGGCCTCTGTATATCAACCCTATGAGTACCACCTTACTCTTATCTCAACCCACAAGTATTACCTTATCTATTAGGTGTAATTCTCAACCCAGTACTATCTTGTAATGCTCAACCCGGGTACTATCTTATCCTATAGGCTTATAATCTCAATGGTATTTATTTGCTGCTCATCTTAATCCCCCCCCAGCTAACTTATTTAGTAAACCTCCCTTATCAACCTACCACTTCTCCTCGTGACCCAGCTTCTCCTTGTGGTCCCATGGGTCCTGGTGGTCCTTGTATTCCATGTGGTCCAGCTGGTCCTTCCGATCCTGCCACTCCTGGTATTCCTGGTGGACCTTCAGGACCTGGTACTCCCGGAAGACCACTCAAGGGTGGTGGACTAACCTATAACAGTACAATCATATTTAGTAAAGATAAGAAAATTGTAACATTTTTGGATGAGTTCTAATTTCATTTCCTACCATTTGTGTTGAGTAGTCTATGGGGATCATGTATATTGAACTATTCAAGGATCAATAAAAAACCTGTAAAATACTTGGCTCATTTAAGAAATGATAGATGATAACTTGCTAGAATTATAGGATCAAATTCACTTTTCCCCATCGAAATTGAGATTTTGTTATGTGCACAAAGTCTTATTTTTCTCTTTAATAATGCACAATTTAGGCTTGGGAGATGTTTTGTTTAGATGTTACGAGCTAAAAAGTAGTGAATGACCTTCGAACCACCAAGACATTTGTATACTGTTCTATAGGAAACGTTCAAGTGAATTTTTGATGTCACAAACACTGGAGCAATTTAACTTAAATTTGTAATATGCTTGAATTTTATAATTTGCCTTCAAAATAGAACAACAAACACAAATGTGGCATTTGACCGAAATTAGATGATATTTGAGCAATTCTTAAGTACACTTACCTGTCCACTATCAGTAGTAGGAAACCCACTTCCAAGCTCCTCTCCTGGACCCTATAGAACAAACCACAAGCAGACTATCAGTACCATAACATTTTACAATTTCAAAATCAACACACAGGAAGTACTGGACTGGATTGTTCAAGCACAAATATGTGACGAACCCCTCTCCCAGAATAAGTTGTCCCCAATCCTCTATACCACCCACATCCCTTAACATATTTTCATCATCAGTCATTGTTGAAATGTGGAGATAGAACAGGTATTTTTTTAATTGGGTCTGTAAAGTACATTAGAATGTTACAATATGAATGGGATATTTCATTTTCATTTCGTACCCCTCATACAACATTTAGACAATTCATGTAGCATTTAACGGTTTAATGGTAATTAGACAGTTTATTATCAAAGTGAGAAAGCACTACCATGTTATAATACTCACAAGTATGGGTATATCAGGTGTGCCAATTGGTGTGCCAATTGGTGTGTCTCCACGATAATATGCTGGTGGTCCCGGTGGTCCTGGTGGGCCTGCAGGTCCTCTAGGTCCAACAAATCCAGGATTTCCTTCTCTGCCTTGAATTCCTTGTGCGCCTTCTACACCTGGTACACCGGGTTGCCCCTAGAGACAAGAAAGAAAGATGATTCAAAATGATGTGACCAGGCAAAATATGTCTAATATCACTTTTTTAAATTGGTAAGGGATGTACATGATTCTTTTCTTTTACTTAAGATTTCTACATCACTGCATTGACTATGATCAATGTTTAATGGCTGGTGCTGACTCCAAATGCAAACAATTATGTGAACATATACAAAGACCCCACTCATATAAGGCCAAAAAAAAGGTGTTTGCTTGTCCTTGTCCGACCGACCGTCTCCTACGGTCCCGACCGTCTCCTACGGTCCCGACCGTGACGTTTTCAACTTTTTATCCATTTTTTTTTCAACAACAAAAAAAATCACCTTTTTTGTTGGTGAAAAAAATAAAAAACAGGATTTGAAAAAAAAGGAAATCCGAATGACCGACCCAACTTTTTTTGTTTGCATCTATGGACAAGCAAACCATTTTTTGTTGTTGCCTAAACTTGCATAGTTACAGTATCCGAAGTGGCTTCACAAAAACGCACTGTATACTCTGGTATCCATTTGTTTTTAACATTGCTATACTTCAAATGTATATGATTGTAGCTCACATCATGTAGGGGTCAATCATCTTGCCTTTGGATTTCAAATTGTTTTAGATCCTCTTGCCTCTCACATGTTCAAGGCTAACTAAATGGTCATGATCTCATTATGTATCCTTACCAATTCTCCCTTTGCTCCATCTCTGCCTGATGGCCCAGGGGCTCCCTGTCATAGAAAATAACGTAAACATTAATAATTTACACAACATCAATTGTATTATTTGGAGATTAGAAACTTTAAGTCATCAATTATGCATTAGAATTCAATTGAAGCACATCATTTATTCCAAGAGGCAGACAATACAAAATCAAACTGTTAACTATTACTTCTAATCAAAGACCTGGCATATTGGCCATGAGATGTTGTACAAAGGTGGGATGTCAATATATTGGAATGAATATATTGGTGCATACATTATACATGCCATCAGTTGACAAAACAGCTTTGAAAAGCCATACTGGACCATCTCTCATCCTTGATTGTTAATCATACATGAACAAAATACTCTTCCTTCTCTTCGCCCCATCCCTTTCCTTACTAATCTCCTGAATCAGCAGCAGTAAATATGCTTGCTAAGGGGGGGGGGGGGGGGGGGGGTTAATCTGACTCTTGTGTAAGTTTGTGATTCATTCCCTGTGTCATTTATAATTGTCATTTATAATTGCTGTTTTTTAAAATTTTTATATGTTACCCACAGTGCAATATTAGCTATATTTAGGCGACTTAGCTTGTACAACCTTTAATTATCTATGTATTTTTGATACCTTTTAATCTCTTTTAGCATTTTTAATTTTCAATTTTGTTGTTATCTTTGTATACATTTCTATGTGCAATTTGATGTTTTTATACCATTGTAATAACCATGTAATTCAGCTTTTTAGCTGCGATTTGGTGACAATAAACTATAAACTATATAAACTATAAACTAACAACTAACTATTTCTGCTTATCTCCAGGTTAATCTTACCTCAATTCCCTGTATACCTTGAGCCCCACCCACTCCTGGAGGTCCTTGCGCTCCTTCAATTCCCTAATACAAATAGCAAAAACAATCAAAAGTATAAACACCAACTTATCTATCATCTGAATATTATCTGATATATCGTTTAATTTGTTTAATTACCTTTATAAGGGAAAAAATTGACTTACATTCAAACCAAAACCAGATGGAAACTGATATGCTCCACATACTTCATAACTGAACATCATAATATATCTTTTTTTAAATCCTATGTAACAGGGCTCAAATTAATCGAAGGCATTCGATGCCCCACCTAGTAGCCTTGATGCCCTCAATTTCTCGCTGTTTTCACTCCATTTAAAAGTACATAAATGCCTTGGATAAATTTGGTGCCCCTTTCAAATTGCTTTAAATTGTCTGTCCTTTTCATTTCTTATTATGAGCTCTGCTATGTAATATGGTATTCTTGATCGATTTTGGAAATACTTTTACGCACTATTGTTATTAAAAGTGAGAATTTGTAAATTGCCTTTTTCAATGAGAAATCCATAATACCAAACAATCTGAAACTATGAACAAATACTATGGCCTTCCATCCATGCCTGACCCAACTCACCTGTATTCCTTGAGATCCTGGAAGTCCTGGTTCCCCCTCTCTACCTGGTGGTCCCTCAATCACGCTCACATTCTGCCTGGTATGTGCTATACCTGGTAGTCCTGGGGATCCTCTAGGTCCTGGCACACCAGCAATTCCTGTTAAACCGGTTTCTCCTTTAGGACCTGAATTACCACGATCTCCCTTTGGTCCTTTGGGTCCTTCTAGGTCTGCACCACTCTATAATACAAAAAATTGGAATAAAATCATGATTAGAAATTATTCCAATGATTTCTGGATCACAGCCAAAATCTATGGTAGAATTTATTGCCTCACTTATTGCCATCTATACAGGTAGCCAGGTAATTACATAATTAGTCAAAATCCTAGTTACCTTACCAAAAGGCAAGTAAGCCTAATCAACTACAATGATAAGCTAAAACATTTAATCATTTCAATTTCAGTATGTGACTAAATTACTATTATCAAACCGAGTCCATTGGGTGTTACATGCTGTAACGGAAGTTAGCTGGTTTATTTTACAAATCGCATACCCTTGTGCTCTCATAATCTTACACATTAAAGCTTGACTTACCAGTAATTCTTCAAGACCAGATCCAAGTTCAGTCAAATCAGTAAGTTCAGACAACCCCTATACAACAAAACCAAGTGCATAAATTACAAATTATATTTCAAAGACATTGGTTGTGTCACTTTTTATTCATGATATGACACCCTAGGGCGAGACCACAACCCCCATATTGTTACTGTTCTGTCGGCCCTTCAGCATATATAAAGTAATACTTTGTATGTATAGCCTTTGGGCAGTCTGCTCTAAACATGTTCAAAGTAAAAAAACACCCCTGAACATGTATAAAGCAACACTTCCTAAGCATAACCATTGGGCAGTTTTACCTTATACATGCTGGGATGGAAAAACATACGAGGTTTTGATAGAACAGCGATGAAACGTTCTCTATCCCAGTCAAGGAATGCATTTTTCATTTCTCGACCACCACGAGGGTAAGATTCATTATCATCAATTCAACCTCATAAACTTAAGTAACTTTGATTTGATACGTTCTATGGGCTGTAAGTAGGGAGGGTTGACCTGGCAATTTTGTTTAAGCAAGACTTGAATTTTGACTGGTGTATGAATTGCATTGAACAGGTGCATAACATATTCTTCCTTACCTGTCCTGGTGGTCCTTGTGGTCCCTCTGGTCCAATGGGTCCTGGAACACCTTCAGCTCCAGGCAGGCCAACACCAAGATCACCCTGTATAATTCAATAGTATATGTTAGCCATAGAACCATTACATGTATGGAATGGATCACCTTGTATTACGCTCAAGTATGGGATGGGTTTTCCAAAGTTAGGAGATATAATTTTTATTTTATTTTTTAAATGTTCTTGCCTGAAAATGTTATTAGTCCATTAGGTCAATTAGTCTTAGTACTTGTTAGTCAAACAACATGTGAGATATTACAGCTTTCGACATAACCTTACAGAAACATACCAAGTAATAATTAGTACTTGTGCTGTGTGGTAAGAGGATGAATATCTAGATTGAATTTACAAACCAAACAAACAGCCTAGGTCAAATTGATTAAACAAATACTGTTGAAATGAGCCACAGACAATATAAGAGACTTAATTTATTTATAAACACAATTCTATACTCAATTTAGGGGTTATTACAATTAAATTTCACACGCCATGGAAGGTATATGTTTATAGCCTTGACTTCTGATAAGTCTTCCACAGTGGGGTTGGACTGGAAATGAGATAGCTAGCCTAAATGGGACCTTCCACACAAATGTTTATCTTACAGTGCCTGTAATTGGATATATACATTGATATACTTATCATCATAACCAATCAGAATGAAGTTTATACCGCCCACATAATTACCTATCTTACAGGGCATGTGAGTGAACACTAACATGAAAGACTTGTCATAGTAACCAATCAACATGGAGCTTTTAATTATCTCGTATCTATTACAAAATCTACACTACTGCTTAACTTACAGCACCTGTGATTAGGTACTTCATATGATATACTCAGAGTAACAAATACAACTTGAGTTTTCATCTATTTCAGCTATCAGCAATGCTTCCCTATCTCTGAGTAATGGTCTATATCCACCTTATAACCAATAATAAAATAGTGAGCCTATATGATACCAAACTTTAGACAATTACTGTTATTAACAACTTTTACACATAAATTAAAATGTATGCTCTTTTTGTTTTTGTAGCACTTAGGTCTATATGCTAAGCCAGGTTTTTCTACTTAAATGGTCAAACATATTTCATAACATTGCTTACATAATCACTTTAGCTGAGGCAAACTAAACTTTGTGTGCGGTCACTAAGTGCCCTTTTATGATATATATACGGTACATGTAAATAGCAGTAATTGTCTAGAAGATTGTAACTGAATTAAAAATATACCTAATTTTCTGTTTAATAGGGTAATCTATGAACTACTTTCCAAATCATTTGATAGATGATGGAAAGTGTATTGTCCACATCAAAATAATGTTATTATGTTTTTATGAAACTCATATATCTCATCACAAACTTAAAGAATAAATAAACATCCGTTATTTGACGGATTTTATTTAACTATTTCAATAAATATAATTGGATCAAAAATATTTTGTGAACATCCTTCCCACAATTTTCAAATGATGTAGAAGGCAGAACATTGCTAAACCCCACGCAGCTATTTATCTATCTAAACATTTGTAGAATAAACCAAGTAGAATAACCTACAATAACAAATCCCTGTACACCAACAGGCGGTCGTCTCTCAGCCTAGAAAATTATAAAGTGTTTAAAAAGATAATTTAATGACGGATGTTTCAACCAGATCTACTCATTCAAAATTTGTCTCCATGCAAGTGCTAAAAGTCTGGAAATGACTCCTAAAGAGGTATGCTATATAGTGTTGTCAACTTTTATTCTAAACATATTCAAAATGGACTAGCCAATTTGTCAACACTAATACTACAGAGTGAATTATCTGGAACCTGGTGTGATATTCATAGGCTACATGCCTCCAAATGGGACCTGTGATCTTCCTATGTCATCTAGTGAAAGTCATGCTTTATCAAAGGTGTAAACCCAAACGTTTATAACATAAAATTACAAAATTACGATTAACAATGATGTGAGGTGTCATGCATCTCAACAACACAAACATCAACATCTCTATGAGACCACAGTAGATCGTACTATACATGGCAGAGGGATTGGTTCTCAATTTTAGAGAGGGTAGTAAATCAACATGATACTAGTACACTCACTTTGAGCTAATTATGAACCAAATGAACCCATGAAACCTGTGAAGCCAGTTAGTTACTATCAACACTCAAGAATTTCAAAGCAGAATTTAAGGGATCAGAAGTTTTAACAAAGCTAGATCGATATACATTATATTAAACTTCAATACAATCAAACTTTAATGCATTTTTATTTATTAATGAGAAAGTCCAAACCTGGAATAGGATTAGGCATATCTTATTAATCTGTTATCAACACTATAGTTAGTTCATCTTGATCTTTGAATCAACTATTTCACAATTTAGAAACACTTATTTTTATTGAGACTTCGAAGAGCATGGTGTTTATAAGGAATAGTGACGCGGGTGAATCATGTATATCACAAACGTTCTTCCTATTGCCCTTGTATTGTACATTACTGGAGTAAAATACTAGGAAAATTAATTCAATCACCATTTCATTGTCTGTCACAAGGCTTGCTATATAACCAACCTAGTTCAAGAAGAAGAATTAAAGGTAGATGTTCCGATTTTCAACTTGAAGTTTTCTATTCTACATGAAAGGTCATCCTTAAAAAAGTCGTGTTCCAAAGTTTGAGTTGCATAGCTCTAATGGTTCTTATTTTAGACGCACAAGATGCTGTGAACTGTACCCATTGAGTAGTACACAAACTATATCGGTGGTTACCACCATTCGCGGTAATTCGACGTTATTTCATCGATTTCTCCGTAATTATACCGATTTAGGCCGTCAAATTTCAGTATGATGATGAGAAAAATACGAGCTTTCATATGATATGAAAATCTCCGTATGTTTGAAATAATTCTGTGTTACAAAAATGTGATCGGGTCATCTACCTTTAACTCACTACATCCCTTCCAGTATGATAAATAAGCAACAGGTCATTAATTTCAAACAACTGTGATAACAAATTACGACAATAAATCATGAGAAATACATAATACATCACATTCACATTCTTTACAATAATTATATACTATGTTTCCCTTCAAGTTTGGGCATAATAGAACATTTCTAATTTCAAACAATCTTTTTGATTGCACAGATACACATGCCCATTGCAATGGAGTTACCCATGTGATATCAGGATGCAATCAAATCAATAGAATATGTGCTAATGTGGCCCACAACTTGAGGTGATTCAGAGTATAGTTAAATGGCACAGTAAACAAAGAGACGAAGGTGAATTATGCTGAAAGAAAAAAAGTTATTTGCTTGAAGTCAAACTTCGTAAACCCAAGTGGACGGGTGAATGGACATCTCTGATCAAAAATATCAACTGATTGGTAAACATGACGATTATGATTGATGCTGAACTATGAAGGATTGATTATGATGGAATCATTGAACAACATATCATACTTTCCTGTTACAAAGTAACTACCTAGAATACATTAAATACATACATGTGTACTGTACACCTAAGCTATTAATTACAATTACAGTTAGACATACATCCGAGTACTTAGTGTAGTTAATGCATCATGCCATTCACCTATATTAACACTTGTTATCTATTAAACTACAACACTCTAGCCATAGTTTGGGCATCTATGGATGCAGATGTGAAGTTACAGTAGCTGTACAAAGTTTACATAATATTGATATGTGATGCTATAAATTTATAAAAGGATCCAACTATGTGGCTCTGAACAGATGATATATGTCAGTACTGGGACTTCATGCACATCTCTTGTGAATCGGACGCCAACAATTATATTATAAGCCCATATTAACCATAGGAAATTAATTCCTCAAAAAAAAAAGTTCAGAAAAGTTTTTCAATAGCAAATTTTTCAAATATTTTGAGATATAATCATAGTGGGCCGTATTCTCGTACTAAACACGGTTTTAGCTTAAAATCGTGTCTAACTAAACGTGTGTTTAACTAAAACGCGCGTTTATCTTTTAAACAACGTGTTTAACTAAACACGGTTTTAAACTCGGCGAATCTCGTTCCCAGGGTGGTTGTGCGTTACTGTATAGTAAAGGGTTCAACAAAAGAAAGTATACCACTTTGTTTATGTCATTTTGAGTAATTTTCAATTTGTTTTTGACCAAACAGGCTAGATAGGCATTTAGATAATTCTTTTAGGCATAATTTGATACCAAATTTGCCCCCTAACAACAAAGATAAACCATGATTAGCACCATTTAAAGGAAAATATCCCATTTTCAAAAGTCGCATTTCCAATACACAGCACGAGAAGATTTGGTTAATCTGTCCATGTTCTCCCCATCCATAACATTCCTTTACATTCAAATCCTTCACCCATGCATCAGTTTACATTTGAATTAGCCCGCGCATTGAGGGTTATGCGCGGTGATCAGTACGGGATAAATACGGCATATGTGTGTGTTAACAATTGGCCTATTCTTCTCGTGCTATGTATTGGAAATGCGACTTTCGAAAATGGGATATTTTCCTTTAAATGGTGCTAATCATGGTTTATCTTTGTTGTTAGGGGGCAAATTTGGTATCAAATTATGCCTACAAGATTCATCTAAATGCCTATCTAGCCTGTTTGGACAAAAACAAATTGAAAGTTACTCAAAATGACATAAACAAAGTGGTATACTTTCTTTTGTTGAACCCTTTATGTATACAGGTATTTATTGTTGTTGTGGCCCTGATAGGTTACAATAGATATCGACTGAATACCTCAAACGCACGTGTATTTTTAATACTACACAATATGCTCGGCACAGCGGGTACGGTTGAGTAATCATTCAAGGCATACAGTTCGTGTATTTGTTTAGTTAAACGCGCCTTAAACTACCCCCATACCCATGTTTAAAGTTAGACACTTTTCAGTGAGTTAGACGCGTGTTTAAGTAAAACAAATGTACGAGAATCGCGTTTAGTTAAACGCTGTGTCTAAAGTCAAAGTTAGACGCGTGTTTAGCTTAAAACCGTGTTTAACTACGTACGAGAATACGGGCCAGTGTGTTTAATATCAATGAGAAGCTGTTCCCTTTTCCAATGGTAACCTCATTAGTATCATTCACTTGTTTCAGTGCTTAGCCACATGTTTGAGAATGTGGGAATGTTTCATTCAAAATGTGCCAAATTCACAACTTTTGGTGCTCAAAAGATCAATGTGGTCTGTTCATTGAAGTTTTATACTAACAATAATAGCATAGAGTGATGTTCTATTGACACAAATAGTGATCATTTTGGCACATTCAGATTAAGACCTCATATTCTCAAGCAAGTGGCTTAGCACTGAAACAAGGGATTGCTGCACATTTAGCATTATTGTAAAGATGGACACATCAGCTTTTAATTTATGTGCAACACATTATGGATATCATCAAAATATATAACAGATAGGTGATTGAAAAGATTTTCCTAAATTATGTTTAGGGGCTTAGTTTACTGTCTGAATAAGAAACATTGGTGGTTCATTGCCTCAAGGTAGATAGGTAAATGTGCAACACTATTTCTGACATACAAAAACAAATGAAATGTGCTGTCTCACATCTTGGGTAAACACGTCACACTATATATAATTAATGAGTTGTTAAGATTAGGTGTGTTTGAAATCAAATTATTTGTTAGTATTCATTGAACAGGTATGCCTAATTCGCCAAACCAGGAACAAATAATATCATGTTATATGGCTGATGAAAAGTTCTACTGCAAATCAAAATCAAAAACTGAATAGGCAAATTTCATGTTTGAATGATTTGATGCTATGGAATTTGTTTCCAGCATTCATTACTCTTTACTACTCCCTGGTTTGTCAGAGTGGCTAATATATTTTAAGTGTGATGCCTCAGAATTGGTAAGCTAAATAAAGAGCATGAATGTGATCTGGATAGGTTAAGGACTTGTAAGCATTGTTTAGCAGTACTGAAAATTTGCGATTATAAAATTGGTATTTTTGTTGATATGAATTTAAACTTTGTATCTCAATTTCAGACAAATTGCATCATGAAATGAACAATATTTAAATCTATTCAAATTACAAGTTACCAGATCAAGGATGCTCTCCATAATAAAGCATATAGTAGAAATCTTTATGTGCAGTAACCATAGTTGAAAGTCTAAACACAGTGCAGAGTCTCCACTGCAATTGTGCCTTGCAATTTGAGTTTACAAAATTGATACTGAATTTGCTCTTGATTTTGATTGATAGATGTAAATATTGATCGTCATGGAACTATCATACTATAGGACGATTCCCATTTTTTTCACATACCTTTTCTCCCTTGGCACCAATGAGGCCATCAACTCCTGGTACACCTGGTGCTCCAATAGGACCCTCTTCACCATCTAAACCAGTAAGGCCACTATCACCTTGGTCTCCCTACAAATTCAAAACGGATTACAATAAGTTCTTATGTGTGAGATTCAACTAAATCAACTTGTGAGATTCAACTAAATCAACTTATCTTCGCATATCAATGTTGAAATTAAAATACTAATCGGGTTTTAGTTTGAGTTGCATAACTCCCACGGTTCTATTTTAAGAAGCACAAGGTCACAGGACATAATGCCTATTGAGTAGTACACAAACTGGTTGGTGGTTAACCACTTTTGGCAGTAATTCAACACATTTTAGCCTATAATTTCTAAATGGAACATTTCTGGGTATGTGATTTTACAGACATAATGAGAAAAATATGGGATTCTTCTGATATCAAAATATCTTGATGTGAAAAAAAAATCACAGCCCAAAAAAAGTGATCGGAACACACCTTTAAATTAGGTTATCGTGCACATATTTTTACCAGGGCTAAACCTGCTTGCTATTCATAGCTCACCTTAATTCCAACTAGTCCATTCAAGAAATCTGGATCAATTGTTGCTGCAATACCAGGAGGACCAGGGAAACCAATACCATCATCTCCCTGTATAGAAAATAGTATAAACATAATGCAAACAATCTGATTGGATCTTGGTATTTGAACTACAAGGTCATATAGAATTGACAGGGCACTGAAGCTGGGTGTTGTTTTTTAAATTTATTGTGACTGAGTCTTTAATAAATACTCTACATAAACACACACTCCTCTTTCCATTATTTGCAAAGTCAATTAGCTATGTGTCTAAACCCATAATGCAATTTAATACAAACAAGCTAACTGTTAAATATGAATTAGCTGATATAAATAGCCAATAAAATCTCATTGATGACAAACAAAGAATTCTTCTCACTTACCATTGGTCCTTGAGGTCCATTTGGACCTGTGTCACCTTTATCTCCTTTCTGACCCGGGTCACCAGGAGGGCCAGCTACACCTGGTAAACCATATTGTCCCTCTGGGCCAAGAGGACCAGGATCACCTAATTCACCTGAAAATTGAACCAAAATGAACGGTTATTATCGTTTGATAGACTATCAGCCCAAGCCTGCATCAAACATAAGACAAGTCAAAGACAAATTTAATGTTTTCTTGTCCACTTCATAATTTCAATTATACACACATTAATTGAAATTCATTTTTTGTTGAAGGCACAGCAGTTTCACAACAACCATGCAATGCTCTCATGATATTTATTATGCAGTGGGAGTGGTTTGATATGTAAATCATCCAAACGACGGCGTTTGATCGGACGCTTTAATTTTTTGATGCCTTTTACCAGGCTGTGGATGGCAATGACGTCATCAAGCACAATTGCTTATTTTCTGCATTCTGCATCCACTTTAAAGTGCCGCATCCAGGCCGCGGCAATTCGCTGTAGTACATAAGTGCGTTTGAGAGCAGCATATCGTGAATAAAAAGAAGTTAACAACTTACTGAATTCGTTTATATTATAAATGGGTAAGATTAACCTTTTGAAGATTAAGTTACGAAAATACATTTGACATGGAATGAGATATAATTATGATACTATGGACAAGAAAGTATATGTCCTCCGACTAATACATTCTACTAAAATATTTATATTTTAGATTGGTTGCCGGGAGACTATGGTGTGATAATGGATGGGCAAATCCATATTTTCATCGTAGTGGATGCCGGCTGCACCGAAATCCACTACTACTAAGTAGAACGTCTTCGTCTGAGGACAAATTCTTTGTAGCCCAATGTAGTCCAAAATCCATCCAATACTTCTGTTTAACCCTCTACCAATGATGGAATCATTTAGGCTGACATAAAAATGATTTGATTTATGCATTTATCAACTGATGTCCCGGCCCCATGGTACCCGGGGATGGCCGGGACTTGTCACGCACTTAGCCAAGATTTTACTGATTTTTAGTGCCCGGGTTTTGTAGGTTGTTTGTGTCAGGATTTGTTAAGAGGATTGCAACACCAATCAAAATAGCCGGGATATTGGTGTCGGGTGTGGCCGGGTTTTGTAGGTTGTTTGTGCCGGGATTTGTAAGAGGATGGATTGCAACACCAATCATAATAGCTGTGAGCCTAATCGACGCTGGGGTCACACAGATGTAAATCGTATTGAAAATACACATGGCCATCGAAAGATTTCCCCGCCATTACGAAAAAGAAAAGACATTCCCGATGGTTCCCGTTTCTTTCGACGACGACAACATTAATGAATATTCAACATTAATTCATTGATAAAAAAATCATGTGATGATGAATAAATAACAATTATATTTTCGTAAATACAAAGGAGCTTTGTGATTGGTAGAGATTTATTTGTGTTTTCCTGGTTTGTGTGTGCGACGATCGTTTACAGGTGTTGAGGTCATGACCTCGCAAGGGTAATTCATAAACAATATGGACGTCAGCCGTAGAATTCACTGTTGATATCGGGTATGAAAACGGCCATTTTGAGAGCTTCGCCAAATATATGGGTCTATTAACACTGTGATCTTCACTCACTTATTTGAATTTAAGATTGTTGAACCTTAGATTGAGAAAGAATAGCACAACTTTAGGTATTATTTCTTGAGCAGGATGTTTTTTCTGCGATCACGATAAAAAAGTGAAAATTACTCTCAAATTATTTTTTTCTGTGTTATAAAATCAAGATTTCATCGGGCGAAGAAATATCAGGTAAATTCACTATAATGACATAAACATTTCACTTTTGCAGATAAATGAACATTCCTCTTTAAAATGAGACCAAATTTAATCATTTTTATTGAGGCAATCTATCATTATCGCGAGTTTAAAATGGTCCTTCAAAAATAAAAATATTGAGAAGTCACGTTCTGCGCAGGGGTCGTGCCTGCAAAATAAGTCGATAATGCAGGTTGCGAGAAAGGCATGCAATTCCCGGCAGGCTTGGTTTACACAAATTTGTGCCCGGCGCTGCCGGGACTTGACCGAGATTTGGCTGGGGAATGTCATTTTGTAAGTTACATTTTACATGCAAGTCCCGGCCATCCCCAGGGGCAGGGACATCAGTTGATAAGTGCATTCTATTATCAATGACCTTGAGACATATGTTATTCAATTCAAGTGGGAAACATGTTTGCAATGTTTCATCTAGGATGTTATACTTAGTTGAAGTTCATATCACAACAAAACCATGTTAGTTAATAAATATTCTAGGATTTTGGGCCACCCTGTAGATATCTTTATTTCGAATACTATAATTTGTTTACATAAATCTGTGCAGTGAGGTCAGAGCGTAGTCTTGTGATAAATGCAGAATTTACGATTGAGAGCTGACATTTGTCTTTAACTCCTTCGGCACGTATGCCAGGGCATTACAATCACATGCCCAGTGATAAACATTGGAATATGCTTTCACGTCAAAGCACAGAGTTGGATGAACCAAGTATAAGTGTTAGTATTGTAACATTATCCTTACTCATAACAAATTGTTATTTCAATTCTGCTCACACCAAAAAGGGTCTCTTCACCTGTGTTTTTCTTTGCATGATGAAGATGTGGATATTGCATCAACTTCATATATTTATACTAAAATTCAATCAATTTTAAAACTATTGCTATGCTTTTTATGCTTGGAATATATTGCTTGCTTATCATTCTAATGATGAGCTGCCATCATTACTTGCTGAACTATATATTGCTGAACAATACATTGCTTACATACAAAACACAAGCATAATGCGAATGTACAACAAGTAAACAAACATTGATCATGCTTGATGTGCAGTACTAAAACTGTTGTCATGATAATCCAAATTCAAAAAATGATGATCACTATTTATATTTTGCACATGTATGTTTTTTCAATAGACCAGAGTTACAAAAAAACACTGGAAAAGTCAATCTTCATTCACTTGCACATAAGTAGGTCATTAAAATGAACCCCCATCCCATGCATCTGTATTCTAAGAAGACAAAATGTTATTGTATAACAATAAGGATGACAGAAGATGATGATGATGATGATGCAGATCCATTACGCTAATGAATATTCATTAACTTACCCTTTCGCCCCTTCGTTCCTAGTTCACCTTTAGGACCAACTGCACCAGCGGGACCTACAAGTTATTCACACATAAGCCATGCAGAACAGATTGGGAGGTAAGGGTATGACAATAAACAAGGTCAAATAAGGGATCTACTTCCAGGTCATTTGCAATGCATTTTGGGAAGGTTGTTGCTATAAAAATAGTTTTTGTGTGTGTTTCTATCCAATACCAAGCATTTATGATTATTACACAAACCCAATAAATAATCTCTTCTATCGGTAACCAATTCAGTCAAGTTTAATAAAAAGCATAAATTTGGGACTTCCCACAATACTTCACAAACTGACCTAGGAAACAAACCAAGAAGGTCAATATAAGTGACAACACAAAAGCAACAACATAAGAGGATATAACATAAGGCTCCAACTGGAACACACATAAAAATAAAGTGTTGGGAAAAGTTTGTATTTGTAAATTCAAAAATATCATAATCAATTTAATTCTTGCATGTTAAATTTTAAAAAGAATTAAAAAAACATGTTTGTGTTTTTTGTTGACAACTACTAACAGCTAAAAATGTGCCTTTTGCAAGAGCTACTAACTGGTGGTCTACATTGGGTACAAGAAGCATACTCTAGGCTTTGGTTGCTTCATGTAACTGTGTGTGTCAAAATTACATGCAAAGGTGTAAAATATATGAAGAACTATTTCTGTTTTTGATTATTTTTACTTTATGCCTTTGGCCACTTCAATTTCTTAACCAATTTACAATATGTTTTTGGGGATATATACCACATCAAAATAGATCTAAAAGACAGATACTGCACACATTTAATATTGGTTGTTATTTCAAAATACAAGGTAGATACATATGGGGTAAATATGGGCAAATACAAAAACATGCATACACTAAGGAAGAGGGTACTAAGTTTATTTTCATTTCTGCCTATCTATTCATTGGCTTTGGGTTTAAATACTTATTTCATGTTGGCAGCTATTTTGGATATTGTTTGGCGAGAACAGTTCATCTAGACAGGGCCAACTTTGTTGACGAATCTTTATATAGAGCGCAGATATTTTTAAGCAACTTTGGAATACCCTTTACATAAGGTATTCAAAGAGTTAGCTGTCATATTAACAATGCATCAGTTAAAAGGTTACAGTGGCCCTAATGAACCTCATATGGACATGAACCTATTTGTTTATAAGACTATGTATTGTTTGTTTGTTCTTGTGTTAGGCAATGGCCTAACAGTCTCATGAATAAAAAGTTGGTGAGGTTCAATCACTATTTTGTCATGTGCTTCTCTACACAACCAATTTTGTGCATGAGTCAATTGATGATTTTCAGTGGGCATACGCACAAATAGCATACACTTACATCATCTACATGTCCAAATGATTATAAGGGCAACTGTATGCTTTGCAAAGGTCACTACCAGATAAAGATTAAGGAAATCTATGGTTGCTAAGAACATGTTTGAGAAATAACTGATAGGTTTAGCATTGTTTAGCAACTGCCTTTTCATTTTGGAATTGCTCTATTCTATTTTTTGAACTATGATCTATTTTTGGAAATGAAATATATGTACAGTCCAATCTCGCGTATTCGACCATCTATTATCCGGATAATTCTGTTACCAGGCTGAATGATCCCAAAAGAAAAATAAGTTTTTACACCCTAAACACCTATTTTCACACTCTGAGTATTTGAAGACCGTCTTTTGATATTGGTAGTGCTGTTTAGTGCTTACATAATACATTGTCACTGCAATTGTCCCTCATTCAGTGCCCTTCTATTGTCCCAATTTGAGCCCTTCAGGACAGTCAATGCAGATTTACACATAATTTGCTTATCCAGATTTTTCACTTATCAGGCCATTGCTTGTGCCATCATGTCCGGATTACCGAGATTGGACTGTATTCAAGTTATATTCATGTCAACCCATCCCATCACCCAACCACAGATATGCCACTTTGTAAATTTTAAGTCTTAGAAAATAGTGGCAACATGATTTCCATTCAATGCTATTATTCAATATTCAACATTTACCCTCGTTTCCTCCTTCACCAATAGCCCCGCCTTGTCCTGGAATTCCGTCTTGGCCTGGTATTCCCGGCTCTCCCTTGAGTCCTGGTATTCCTGGTATGCCTGGAGAACCAGTCACTTCTTTAATTGGTGTTCCATCAACTATAATATGAGTCTGTGGTTCAGTCAACTAGAGAAAGGAGACAATAGGCAAGAATAAGAATTATAATTTTGTTTAGAAGTTAAACGCACACATTTGCAACACAGTCATGTCAATACATTCAGTTGGTTTCTATGAGGTTGAAATTGTTCAAATTGTTAGAAGGTATTGGTGTTTATTGTCACTGATAAAGTATGAGGGTAATGAAGCCAATTCTAAGGTATATGCCCATTAAAATGGAGAATATATCACATGCCATTTCAACACTGGATAATTGAATGACAATCTGCACGAGAAGTATTAGTTTTGCAATAAAACATTTTGATGAAAATGCTTTAACTGTGGGGTTGAACACTACAGTATATTTACAGTGAAAATCTTTTGATTGGTCAAATCTTATTAATCAAACCCGAGCTTCTAGATCTCTTAAATTCCTTAAGCTGAATTCCCTTTTAGGCTTACAACCAATTTGATGGCGTCTTTGATTGGCTTGGTGGTAGATACGGCTGTATTTATACCAATTAAAATAGCTTTTATAGGTTGACTGATACATTAATCCACAGG
This sequence comes from Ophiura sarsii, assembly GCA_035610835.1. NCBI lineage: Eukaryota > Metazoa > Echinodermata > Ophiuroidea > Amphilepidida > Ophiuridae > Ophiura > Ophiura sarsii. The sequence goes on along the minus strand of CM069442.1, from coordinate 86,114,680 downwards.
ATCCATGTTTTCAAATGTCAGATGAATGAAATGTTCTTACTATTTCAGATACGTATCCTCTATCAGAGCCAGATCCCCCGCTGGGTTGTGAGGTTTTACCAGGCTGTTGAGAGATAACACAAGATGGGATGAAATATAGGTTTAAGTAAATCCATGACATTGTGTATTAATGGTAATACACAATCAAAATAATCTTTTATCCTCAGGATTAGGTTGATATCTGAGTGAGTGGTAAATATGCTTTGCGGCAATTTGGTCCAAGGTTTGGTGACAGATATTTACCAGGTGACGGTCAATGTTTCAACAAAAAACCTGCATGTTCTGTTCTCTGGATCACATATCTCTTCGTAAAGGCCCTGTCGCACTGTTGCAAATAGAGCTGACGTGTGCCCGACGAAATTTGGGTGTACGTTCTTGTAAGTTGTCATTCGTTCATGACATGTTGTATTCGTTAGCGGTTCACTAGGGATTTGCAGAGGTGTGATGGGCCTTAGGGAAATCTTTTGAGCATGTTCAACATTTTGAGCGGGTGACAATGTAGTGATCAACACGCTATACGTTGAGCATTTGCTGTGTGAACGTGTTTAAAATGTAAGCGGGTGATATGCATTGTGATCAATACACTATGTATACGTTGAGCATTCGCCATGTGAACGTTTTCGCACGTTGGGGGTAGGTTTCTTTTTAAGCGCTGTATATGGCCGAACAGCTGACGAATAAGCAACCTACACCCAGCATGCCAAACGTTCACGCAGTGAATGCTCAACGTATACATAGATATTGATCACTACTTTGTCACCCATTCAAAATTTTGAACTTGCTCAAAAATGCCCTAAACTCCAGCGCACCGCTAATGAATACTATGTATGCCAAATATGTCACGAACGAATAACAACTTACACAAACGTACACCAAAATTTCCAACAACGTCGCGCAAGCGTTAGCTCTTTCCGCAACAGTGTGACAGGGCTTTTAGAGTGTTAATATTTTCCTTCTTGTTGGGTATGTTATGGCAAATGAGGGTGGACAAGTAATTTGTGCAAGCTTTGCTCTGATTTGGTCAGCCTACCAATGTCTGTACTCATGTTTGAATATACATTTAATATTACATATTTTCTGGAATAGAAAGCAATTCATGCATATTTATTGCTTTTTCTAATGACCTTTGTTATGTGGAAAGTTTGTTGTTAAAAACAATTATAATTGTAATTATCCTCTATAATACTTACAGGTAGCGGAGATGTTCTCCAATTTGGTGTTCCTTGTGGTAGAGGCTTTGATGTCATGGTCATCAGCTGTAGGAAACAAGATAACTTAGTAGTGTAAGTGATGCTGAAAACAATACAATGGATGTACAAGACTCTTTTGTTTTGTGACCTTTTGTAACCTAAATTTGGTGGTTTAGTTGGTTTAAGTTTGAATCAGTATTTGGTATCATTGTGAATCTGAAATACTGTTATGCATACACCTACCTCATTGGAATTCTATTTTTTTGATTTTTATTTAAAACTTATATGAAATTGGAGCAATTCTTACCCCCAACTAAACCAGACAAAAGATATGTTAGATCATTCCGAGATTGAATTGATCAAAGTTTCCATTTAATTTGTAAATACAAGAATTTTGTTTAGTTTGTATACAATTAGAGCAAATCACACTCCAACAAAATCAGACAAAGACATGCTAGATCATTTAAGATAAGGTTGATCACAGTTTTCATTTTAAATGCAACGTTCAGAAAATTGAAATGTGTCATAAATTTCAAATACATCTTATGCTCTAATAAACATGGCCTCAATTTGAACCGCTGTTCAGTAATACCAGTCAATTAAGATCAGTGTTTAAATAGACTTGTTACTATTTAAATCTACATTATTGTTCTCCTGTATTCATTGTCTTGTTCAATAGAATGGCACATTGCGATTGGAAACCATATTATCGAATAGACGTAAATGTTGGTAATGTTCATTTTGAGTTCATAAAGCATTGTGAGCAGATTGATGTACTAAATGAAGCGTATAGAAGTACATTTTAAATATAAATTGAGGTAAATCATACAAAGATGACTTGTTTGGTCCTGATGACTGCAGTCATGAACAATATACCTTTTCTTGCACCAGACATAAAGACATTATAGTACAAACAAAATTGGATGCAAAATATACATGCACAACTTGAATGTGAAATGTATGCAAGAAAATAACAAATTATGAAATGAGATGAAGTGATAAGTACATGCGAGGAAAATCAAAGCTGTGTGAAGATTTAAAATAGTGAAATTAATCAAAGAGGAAAGCAACAATTTGAATATGATTATTGATATGAGGAAATATGGAAGCATGGTATGGAGGGAAGACCTGCCAAACACCCTGATGGCACAGATCTGTACAAAACGTTGGCAATACTATTCTGATGTATAGCAGGCATGGCAACTCAGGGTAAATGAATAGGGAAAAATAGATAAGGATCCCATCTTGATAAGATAAAAATAGCATAACAGTAATAACAGTTTGTTGGAAATGGCAGATGTAGAACTGATGAAACGTGCATTGATGCACAGGTGAAAAGGAATGATTGAAAAAGCTGAAAAATGAATGATATTGAATGAGATAACAAAAAGCGTGAAAATCAAGGGTGATTTTAGGCAGGTACTTGAGAGTTTGGCACCCTTACACTATGTAGGGCATCCATGACAAACTCAAATTACATTTACGGACAACACTAATTTTGACCACAAACATAATAATTTCTGGTTAGACCAACATTTTAATTAACATCTATCTGGCACTAAAATCACCCTTGATGGAAATAAATAATAAATTGGAAAATGTAAGGAAAACAAATTGATGACAATGGAAAAATATGTAAGGAAAACAAATTGGTGATGATACGAAGTAAATGAATGCGATAGGATAACTGTAAAATTGGTAATTTTCACATTTATAATTTGTCCTGTGCTTCAATTTGTAATTTTGTGTTACGTTACAATACTGTAAAGCATGAAATATATCGTCGCTGTTCTGACATACCGGCACATCACAACAGAATTAAGTAAAGTGACGGTATGTCAGAACAGCGACGATTTGTGTGCATCAGAATGTTGTGAGTGCAGCTGACTCGCGAAATGTTCATGCACACGAATGTTTTGCTTTTTAAAGGCCTGTAATGAATACTCAACACATTTGTGGAAAGTCTGTGATTCGCAAAATGTTAATGCCGCAAACATTTCATGCTTTACATTAGACCTTTTCTTCAAAAATCATATCAAGTATTTATAGTTTCCTAAAACCTTAATGGCACATGGAATATAATGTTCAGTGAAAATGTCTAATTTTACAATATATTGCAAATATGATTCTGCTAGATATAATAGGGGAACAAATGAATACAAATCAATGTATTGATAAGAATATCTATAAGCATGGTAAATAATTCACATACAAAGAAAGAAAGGATTTTCTGATGTGTGCAACACTCTATTTTTGTGAAACTGAATTATTGCTTCAATTATATGCAAGGAAATGAGTTTTATGGAGAATTTCCTAAATGGTTTGGAAAATGTTGATGTGAAATGTCAGATGGATGAGATATGCGCAGTCATGTACAAGGTGGAATGATGATATGCACAATCTATGTACATGGTGGAGTGATGATAATGCCAAGTCAAATTAGTTCACCTCAGGTTGTTCCGTTACTTGTTCTGTTACTCGTGGTGTTACTTCAACAGTTACTCGTGGTGTTGCTATAACAGTTACTCGTGGGGTTACTCGATCAGTTACTTGTGGGGTTACTCGATCAGTTACTTGTGGGGTTACTTGATCAATTACTTGTGGGGTTACTTGATCAGTTACTCGAGGGGTTACCATATCAGCTGTAGTCATTATAGGTGCTATAGTAGTAGATACCTGTATGTAAGCCAAGGGATGGATTGAGCTCATGTCAGCCGATGAATGTTTTAATCAATACGGTTTGATTTCTATTGAATTTAGCAGCCAATGTCCACCAATAAATGTATAATTATGATTTGCCTTGTATAGAATTTAGCAGCGAGTAGCTCAAAATGAACAAATGGTTTGATTTCCCACAAAATAATAAATGTCAAATCTAAAACTGAACGAAACCATCAGAACTTCATTTTAAAATGCCAATGCTTGTAAATGTATACTATTTCTACATAGCAAATATTTCAACTCAGAAAATGTATGAATGTTGAAAACATCCTCTAAAAATTACTATCCACATGATTTGAATATGTTATTTCCCTCAAAAGTATGCTAAAAATTGATGTAAAGGGAAAATGCTTGGAAAAAAGCTCTAATTCATGACAGACCCAGATTACCAAGGAACTGTGTTACAGAGAAGTAGTTAATATACTGGCATTTATACCACTAAATATAAATAAAGGATGATTATTTCCCATCATCAATATCATCTTCACCTCTGGTTGTTCTGGTTCTAGCGTTGTTTCCATGGCATCAGGTGTAATGGTTATTACTGGTGTAGTGGCAGCAGTAGTTGCCTGAAATAGTATAGTTATCATTATCTAACGTTAGTATTAATTATATCAGTTAATGTAGTAAATAATAGATACAGAAACACAACACAACAATCACTAAAGATCCTTTGATTAAATAGTGCTTATATATTGAAGGTAGCTATGGTATAATAGAAATGTAGATGGAGACTAGAGTCATTCTCTGCACTTGTGTATCATGTATACAGAAACAAGCCAAATGTCACAACATCAACAATCACTGTCCACTGCATTAGAAGAACTGATGGCTTGTTGAGATACCAAGCTGTTGTAGCAGACTGACCAGTGGGAAGAATGGGAGGGGGGGGGGGGGGGGGGGGGAGAAGGGGAGGAGGAAAAGGAGAAAGATGAAAAGTTTGAGGGTAAAAGAAATGAAATGAAGGAGAATCCTTAAACCTCTACATTGCTTTAGTAAACTCATACCTCTTCTTGTGTTTCTTGCATAAATCAGTGTTTTGAGCGCTTAATCTTTAATATGGTCAGTGGAGCCAAACATCAACTGTCTACACTACCGCTTAGATTCAGGATTTGATCAATTTTTATTTGTGCTACATTTGCTGTTAGATCTAACAGGCCAATTTGTGCAATGCTACAATCTTGGAAAAAACTTGATCGCATGCAGCGACAGACATTTCAACCCTTCCTTCCTTCCCTGTGCAATGTTGAAAATGTTAATGTTTTCAGCAATTTCCGACGGTCCTACACATCCCACTCATTGGCAGGCAAATCAGTCATAATGCCACAAAAATGAGGCCGTGAGAGGGTCTGACATTCAAGACGGTCTAAAATGGCTAGATTTTGCCCACCAGCGATTGCAAGACATGGTCTGTTCAAGCCTTAATTGTCAACAATAGAGCGTGTTAATTCTAAACAAAATAAATGTCATCCCGTGATCATAAAAACGATTTTGCGCAAAATTTTAAAAAGTTCTCAAGAACTTTCCAAGATTGTAGTTAAACCTTTAGTGGTGCAAAATAATGTTGGTGCAGTGCACATGACATTTTTAGAATTGAATTGATAGAACTATATACTTCCAAGAGAGAGAGATGGAAATAGAGAAGTAGAGATAGAAACAGATAAAAAGAGAATCTGAAAACTAGATATCTAGATTAGGCAGCCATGTTGTGATTGTATGTCCATATTTATTCACCTGTATCTTTTCTGGATTATATGTAGTAGGAGGATCTAGAATTTCTGCCGTCAATGCAATATCTGCCGGTGTTGGTGTTGTAGGCTGTTAAAAAGGGGTGTGGATTTTTACACATTTATACATCACTATTGGTCAAGTTATTAGGATTACAAATAAGTCCGAAAACAAATAATTATGTTACTATTAAACAATAATATATTTATGATCAATGTTTACAAAATGTCTTTGACACACTTTGGAAAAAGCAATTGAAATGTTTGTAATGATGAAACAACAACCCAAACTTGTTGTGGTTTATATCTTTGCATCATTTCAATGAAACACAATAAATTCACAATGGGAAATACCATTATGTTGGTGTTGTGATGCAATATGTGTATAAAATGTTTATGCATTTATATATAAATGAATAGCAGATGGCAATAGATTTTAGTGTGAATCCACAGGAATGTCTATTCTTCCATAAATCTTATATCATTCCCTTGAAAATTCGTTTTTGTTTGGAACTCTTCTAAGATTAGACAAATGACCTCAAACCTCAAATACTTCACCAACCCCCTACAAAGTCTTGTTAGTCACACAATTTGCTTTTATTAACATAAAATAGACACACCTTTAAACCCAGTTAATTATATATTTAGGGTGTGATATGTTTGTATGAATCCTGATGATTTTGCTCTTGCCCCTTCTACCCTATCCCTTGCCCTTTGACCTCTATCCCTTGCCCTTTGACCCCTATACCATACCTGATCAACATCTGTGTTCGTATCCAAGAAACCTGTGCTGGTACTTCCCTGTAAAGAAGTAAAAAAACAAGAATTGATGATAAGGACATGAACAACTAGATTTAGCTCCGTTATTCTAATCCTTCTGGACTCTATGGCATGCAGTACATGGATCACAGGTCCACGGTGGTGAACTACCGGTTTCTAAAATATGAAACAAGAAACATTGGATACAAAGTGAAACATATAATAATGCAATATGTGTGTAAATATTAAAGATGTAGGAGGATTTCCTGCAACAAACATCCCAGGAGGTATCGCTATGTAAACACAAACATGGCAACACAAATACAAATATGGTGTCATCAAATTACTAATAACATATACTGGAGAAAGACATAAATAGAGGTAAAAATGAAGAAAACTGGTTCTATAATGATTTAACATTAAGGAATACAATATGAAAACAAACGAACTAAAAATGAATTGTAAATTAATTACACATAACTATAAGCTACTATACATCTCCTGAAGTACACGACAATAGAAATAGTTACAAGGTATGGTATTATTATACAAAAAGACAATGGTGGGAAATTTCATCTTGACTATATCATAATGCTACAAAGGGTCATGAAACATGTTCTGTTAATATATCTTACTGTTGCAAATCATGCGATTTTAATTATACATTATTTCTTGTATATTTCTTTGAAATATTTCTCCAAGAATACCCACCTACATCCATCCATAAGCTTGTGCTTCTCAGAATGACTACATCTATAGTTTAATCAGTTGCAAATTGGCGAGAGATGCGGTTTGATCTCTCTGCACACAAAAGTAAGCATACGCAAGCTTCAAGCATACAATTAACACTGCGCCATGTTCTGAACGCCCACCCTCTTCTGAATTCATTCGCGGCTGTAAGCAGTTTCGCTAATTTGGAACTGACTGAACTATAGTGACATAATTATATACAAACCTGGTTTTCAGAAACATTTAGTACCTCTGCATGCTACACATAGCTATATTATAGTATCTATTCCACTTCCTCTGGACAATCACGTAACTCTACAGGCACAACATTTATGAATGGGTATGTATCTTCCATCTCTCTACGCATGTGTGAATATACAAGCGCCTCGGTAAACACACAATATGTGCTGCAATTAACGAATGACTCGGTGACATCACTGTCTTGTGGAAGTGAAATAGACTTGACATAATAGTCAGTCAAAATATTGTGCAAGAAGGTGATAAGTGGTAATAATCAGCACCTATAACTTTCTTGCACTCAGGTGACTTAATATTATACAAGGTGTCCCAAAAACCTACTTCACTTAGTACAGTTATTCATTTACTTCTTTGGTTTCATAAAGATCTCTAGATTGCAATACATTATACATTCACAGGAGAAGTGCATTCAATTATAGGAACAATATTGAATCTCATGCTAAATAAAGAAGATCCATTATGTAGTGTTTTATGGGGCACCCTTTATTTCCCTCTAATCTGCTCAACTCAATTATAAATCAAGGGAATGTCTAAATGGACTACGATATACTTCATTATCGTATTATCATTTCTGGTGTTTTTCCCCCAAATTGTGTTCAATTTGCATAATAATTGAAAATTCATGTACACCAGCTTAGCATACAGTATAGTAATGAAAATGAATTTGAATAAGGCTTCTTTTTTACCCTATTTTTAACAGTGGATTACTTTCTTAGTATTCTTGAAATCATTTCTATGTTTCCCAAATAACATGTGAATACATTCTAAAAGTGTGAATAAATAATTCTAATTTGAAAGAAGAAACAACTGACTTTGTGGTGCCAGGCCACAAGTGATGACAATGAATGAATCTATTGAGTGCAAAGCTAATGTTATTACTGATTCACACACATTACCATCAGTTGAACAGACGATTACCTTTTGGTACTTTTTAGATGACTTAGACAACTCTGGTTCGACTCTAATCGCAGCACGATTAGAGCTCTGTTAGGGTGTTATTGGTGAGTAGTCACAGCAAAAAGGTGGAAGCAAGGGATGAAAAGAAAAGGTGAGTTATAGGTATGCATGTTAGAAAGGAAAGACTTTGAGTTACTGGAGAGATAAAGGTCTCAAGTTATTAGTGAGTTAATTAGGTGTTAAGAAAAGAAACTGGCAAGAAAAGATTGACCCTGTCTTTATAATGGTGGTGAATAGAGGATATGATTTCAAGTTCCAGGGGTGTCTCTCGATTTAACTTTTATGATTACATTATGATTCACAAGAATCGGAAGCAATTAAAGTATTACGACAGGAAACAAGGATAATATGATAACAAATTAACCCAATTGCTTTATCTCACAGGGCAAAAAGGCAATCAATCTCAGATTTATGTGTACAATTCAAAAAGAACCTTATGTTTTTTGTTGCTTTTTCTTATTATTATAATAATTATTTGATAAATTTTGATATTAAAGTGGAATATTATTATTTCTACTCGGTTAATATTTACTTCAAGTATTTCGGCCGCTTGAGACTTTGTATTCATTGGCGCTCATGTAAACAGTCTCTTGTGGTCTAGTGGGTAATTCTTTTCTGCGACAGCGAAGATGAACCGGGTTCGAGACCGTATATGTTGAAAGTCTTTACAATTTAACACACATCTTTTTGTCCAAGTCTATATATTACTTATTTCTACTCAGGATGGCATTCTACTTAATCATTCTACTGTGGGATATGGTTTTATATCAAACTATTGGGCATTCTAGGAAATAGCTACGTTATTCATACAAAAAATATCCTATTTCTTTAGTTTGAGAGATAAGGAAATGGGGGACAGAGGAGAGGGAGGATTTAATTTGGATGTCACAGAATGTCTTCTGTAGGGTACTCAAAATCTACACTTAGGAAGTATCATCATGCCAAAATTGCTGTAGATAGATGTTACCTCGACTGGCAGTAGATCAGGGTCAATCCAGGCATTAATACCTAAATCATAAAAAGTGTTCAGCTCATCTGGTTCTTCTGAACTATATTCTGACGACTCTGAACTTTCTATGGACGACTCTGAACTGTCAATGGATGACTCTGATGTGATCCCAATAGAAGTGGACTGAAGATTGATATGAAAATTGGGGTTAAAAAGGGTTTAGAAATGAATAGAATTTATTTGTCAGGGCATTCATTATGAGCAAATCCAACCTCTAATGAAGCATTTGTCAATTTTAGTCAAATTTATGAGCAGAGTTGGTGTCAGAATCAGCTTGCAGTGTTTGGTTTTCATAATTCAAACAATTTCAGGATTTGGGAGGAATCATATTGATGGCGGTACTACGCATTGAAAACTATTTGCATATTTGTGAAAACTTAATCAAAAGATCACCTCAAATCATGTTTGCGTTAAATGCTGAATTTTGAAATGCATTACAAAATTGCTCACACAGGCTCAACAAGCAAAACTAAAGTCAATTTAACCAAAATTTGAATTGCAATCTCAAACAAATGAAGCTATAGATACAGTTCACTTTTAGGGGGGGGGGGGGGGGGGGGGAAATGAAGGGAAATTCCACCAGTCGTAATTACCTCTTTCACAGGGAAAAGCCAAGCACCAAGACCTAGATCATCAATGTTGTTATCGAATAAGTTAACAGCAGGCGTGTCTGTGGTGGTGTGCATTATGACAATTGGTGCAGACGAAGTGGGCTAGATAAGATAGCAGGCGTATATATGGGTGAAGAAATCATATTGATTACGATACGCGTATATATGGGTGAAGAAATCATATTGATGATGATGATTATGATAAAGAAAACAAACTGGTTATGATGAGTATGATTATTGTTTTAAGAATGCAAAACAAGCGCTGTAGTGTCCTTATAAAGCACCCAAGCCATTTTTTAATATCCACAAATTTTGAGTTATAGATTTAAAAAGTTGGGTCTAAAAGAAAAGACAACCCTGTATCTGGCCCAGATTTTTAGAAAAATGGGAAAGCTTTTTCCTATAAATGAAATTAACCCACATTTTGAACATATCCTGAACTTTTAGAAACGTCAAGCTCAAGGCTCAAGATAACAGGTTTTTTACCAGAAGCTACTTTTTTCAAAATTAGCGCCCGGATCATGGGATTTATTGAGAATCGGGAGCTAACTTTTAGTATACCGGGAGCTAACTTTTTATTAAATCCAGCGTGGCAGCATTTTCAACTCGAAATTCAATGTCTTGGGAAAGCTACCCGATCGTCAACGGGCGCTTGTTTGGACAAAATATCAGCACTCGGTTGTTTATTTTTCAGCATTACCGGGCGCTATGGCAGAAGGACCGAAGGGTTAAAATCGCCCAGCGCCCGCTATCTTGAGCCTTGGTCAAGCTGCCCGTAGAATAGGTAGTTTTTGTCCCTTAAGGCGACAACAAAAAAGAAACATTCCTCTACAGGCCCGACCGACCATTTTGTTTTTAGAAATCTGTGAAAAACATTTTCATGTGCAAATGAATACCGTCCCAAATATTTGTTTGCCATCTCAATTTCTTTACAGTGATATTGAAGGGAAAAAAGAAAAGCGTGATATGAAAATAGCGATATAAGATCATAATATATCACACATCACAACCCAATGAATTGCATGAGAATATACAGATTTGTGTAGCCATACCACACAGATGTGGCCAGATATAGTCCTATTTGAGCATTTCCCTATTCAATTGTAATGTCAAATACCATGATATACAAACAGTGCTTCAATAGTAGATATTATAAGTGCAAAAATTAGAAAATGCTATAAGTGAAAGTTAAAATGTGCAAAAGTTAAATACAATTATACATCAAAAGTAATGGTAAATAATGATAAATATAACAATACAAAAAAGTACAATGTGATTATCATTACAGTTAGCTAATAATCCTTACCTTGTTTAATGTGTATGAAAAAAAGATACTTTCTTTACTTTTAAAAACATACAATCAGGTCTTCACCATTTACAGATAAACCTATGCCATTTACTGAACATATTATAACAATATTATACAAAATAATCTTATACTTTATTACAGTAAGTGCAAATTCAATAAGACAATATTGGAAATGATGACTGACGTATTGAACCAATGCGGAAATAAATATATGGCAAGCTGGCAATTTTTCATTAAGTTAGTTTTACCTCTACTGTAGTGGGCGGTGCAATGCTCGCTGCTTTGGTCGGTGTAGTAGCATCTTTAGGTGTAGGCGAGAGCTAGATTAAGCAAAGCAAAGCAAAAATGCAGGCAAAAAATAAGCTTAGCAGCCTCAAATCATACACACAAACATACATGCTATCAAATTTATATTTAGATAATATTAAGCTCTGGTTTCTAAGTAGGTAATTTTAAGGGATGTTTCTTAAAGACAGATATTCATGCACTTTAGGCATTACTAACTGCACTTCCAATATATTGATTTCCTATTACAAAATGGGCTATTTTATGCCCAAAATAGGACTGGGGAATAGTAACAATATTCTAATGAAATGGGTAGAGGGTTAAAATGCATCGTCAGAGATGGCAAAGTATATTTGGCATTGATAATTCCAGGGATTGCACAGTAGCATTAACATAGGATTTAGTAATCACAGTTTCATCTACAGAATAATTGTTAGTGTCAACAAAGATTACAACTAGGGTTCTGATTAAGATCACAACAAATTATGAAGTAATCCTGTTCAGACTCAGGGGATAGAGAGCCATCACTCCCCTATATACAGATTAGTTAGTCAAAACAAGTGCATATTCAAGGCTAGTTGATTTTAGGTGGGGAAGGCAAGATTTAGATATTTCTTGGAAAAAAAAGGGAAAGATATATCAGATTTGGTGCAACACTCATAAGGCCAAATTAAATTAATTGTTTGTCTCAAAGCTCCCGCGCGTGTTAGTTTATTGGTGCGCATTAGATTTATTTATTTTTTCATTAACAAAAAAATCAAAAATTTCACCGATTTTTCAGATTTTCATTGATCACATCATCTTAAATACAAAAGTTCACTTTTACAAAGATTTCAATATTTTATATTTAATTTTTTTTAAATTTTTTAAAAAACACACCGCATTCCGCATTAGTTTTACAACAGGAGAGGAGCTTTGAGACAAACAATTAATTTAATTTGGCCTAATACATTGGCCTTTAGTTTATTGACCAGGTGCTTCAACATTGGCGAACTACTTAGTACTCATCTAATGACTCAGTGATATTACATGATATTACATCTATGTTCCTGACACCTGCTATAGAAGACATGTAGAATGCTATCTGTAGGTGTATGCAAGTCATGTAAGGGAGTACAGAGCAAAACATGGAATAGCGCCACATTAAAATAGAGTCATGCTATCTATATGACCTTCCAGACAACCATCACATTGTCTGAGTTTTGACTTAATTTTATCAGTCATGATCCATGATGGCCTAAAAATGTTAGAGATATAATGTTCTATTCATCAGCACATTCAATCCAATATCTTCACACAGGATCAGACTCAATAAGATGCAGACAAGCCTAGTCTCAAAGGAGTCCAGAAACATGACTAGTTTGGCATTGAATGTGCTAGGCAACAGGTGACTTCAGTAACATGGGAATAGAGAATGTGAACAAGTAAACTGCAAACCCTGTCATGAGTTCAGTATACTTTTGTTATGTGATTGGCTTTAAAGGTAAGGAAAATATTGATTTGTATGACCAAGCTATGCGTTGACAGTGGTGAAGATCTTAAGATTTGATCAGTTGATCTTATTTTGGGATAACGCTTCCTAAAAGTGTAAGTTTCAGCAACATAGGAGGGGGAGGCACATTTGAATCATAATTAACTAATCAGTATCTTGGGAATTACTTGGAAAAGATGACAACATTGACCTAGAAAATTCCAGTCATATTCACTTTAAAAAATGAAGTCTGCTCCCATTTAGAGAAATGCATAACCTTGAATCTGATGATCTTATGATGATTGGAGTGGAATTTCCTGCCAAACTTTTTTGAACAATTTTGTTAACTCAATCTTGTGCGATAATTTTGTACAATATTAAGCACATTCAGAAACCCAGATTGGAATCAAATAGTGAGAACATAGGCACCTGTACAATCCCTATCCCCAATGCATGCACAAGGGCAAATTAGATTGTATGTGATCTTTTTCATTTGACAGGTTTCAAACAGCAATATTTTAATAAATCATTAGGCTTTTTTTTATAGGATTGGAGCTTGGGTTAGGATTGTTTGTGGAGATTGGGTGTAGTTTGGATCAGGATTGAATTATGGATCTAGAACAGGATTAGGACCATAAATTAGGGGTTGTGAATTTCTGGTAAGGATTTAGGATGATGGTAGATCTAAAGATGTAGATACTCTTCATTTATCTTAGCTCAGAATTCCTCAGTTATCTATCAATTACCTCGTCAACTACTGTTGGGGATGGGACAGCTGCTGTGGTAGAGGGCAGTATAACAGGTTCCGTTGTTGAGGGTGCTATTGTGGTCAGTACAGAGGTAGTGGTGTTCGTTACAGAGGTGGTGGTGGTGCTAACTATTTCCACTGTGGTTGGCTAAAATGGGTTCAAGATAAATATTGGGGTGCATGTTAAAGGCGGGGTTAAAGATTCTTATATAAAGTGCAAGTTGTTATGTTAAAAGTTAAATACAGACTCCTGATGCTATATGGTACTGCTACGAGCAGTTTAAGGTGTACAGCATGTGCAAAAAAATTGAGATCAAAAATGGGAGAGCTATGCATTTGTATCGGATTTGAATTCCACCTCAATTAGGCCTTTAAATGTACAAATCCATCATCAATATTGTTTGTGATTCAAAATGCAGAAATGACTAAAACTATTTCCCCAATTGGGAAGAACCACTGTATTGCATTTTCCATTCAAGCTTCAAGCAGGGATTGGTTGTTGGTCCTATCCTGTTGTAGGACTCTGAAAATACTGTAACCCGATGGTCGTTATACTTGTGTATGTGTTTAGCCTTTAGTTGTCTTTTGGCCTAAGGAGGTCTAGTATAACAATATTTGTTGGTTAGTCACAGCTCCATACCTTTGCAATGAAAGACCATTTCCAGTGAAATTTGGGGAAATAATTTATAACAAACATCATAGATTTATTTCTGAAGTTACTCTCCATCTTTTGCAACCAATATCTTTTGGGACATGCTGTAATGTCTAAGTTTGATAAGTTTGTTGCGAACAGTTTTTCAAATCTTGACGGTACTACCTGCCTGCCTGCCAATGCAAACATTGTACATATAAGTTTGTAAAGGAAGGTCATTCAAAAGGATAATCCCTTCACTACATGGGATTGTAAAGCTTTGTCACATCACATTAATAACATTAACGAAGCTTAACAAATGTACACAAATATATTTGACGACATTTGAACTGACATTGACTGGTTGGGTTATTGATTATAGATCAATAGATCATTACCTCTACAAACATTGACAAGTAATATTATCTGGTTCATATTTGCCCAGCTACTCAATGCGCTATTATCATACAGAAAGCTGTGATAAAACCCTAACATGTTAAAGCCATACTAAGCCAGCGCTTAACACGACCAAGGTTAGCTCCATTTCAAAAGACCTATTATGCACGTTATATGTAGTGGAGCTTGGAAGGAGGTGTCTATTGTTCGTTTACCAATGTTAAGGAGACTTTAATGAATAATAGGACAAAGCGGCTTTCATGTTCTTTTCACATCACTGATTACTTTAGTTAGAGTACTACTACTTAACCTTGTACTGAGATTATTAGTTAGGGCACAATACACCATTTAACCTGACATGAACATGGTGTCACATCAAACAGTAGTATACAGAAATTGGTTAAACACATTTGATAGCAGATAAAAATGTAGAATGAGCTGTTATATTTTAAAAACGAATTAAGTTCAAAATTAAATTTCTATGTATTTGTTAGGTAAGAGAGTATGACAAGGCCAATTCCTCTACAAATGTCTACACTAAATTTTAAATAAAAATAATATTTGATATGGTTACAAGTTTAATGTTATACAAAGATTGAATAAAGTTTAAAATACAAAACATCAGTTACTATCTTATCTTGGGTAAATCGTAATTGAAATCGGAAGATCAAGCAATCGTATCTAATCCAAGCTTTCAACATTAGAATTTAATTACAAATACAAGTTGTAATTTGTATATCTAATCTTATTAGTGGTAAACAACACAGCCTGCTGGTATCTTATCCCCTCGTTTCAAGGCAATAAACTAATGTTTACATAGTCCTAATTATCTATTATTGACACTTCACGGTGTGTGACCCGATCCACCCACTTTTCCAACTAAATCCAAAGTAAGCCTACAAGATGCTGCTATAAGAAGACAGAAGTCAATATTATCCCCAAGGTGGTATGGATTATTAACATACCAGAAAGTGTTTGCATTGTTCTATGGGCCATTAAGGCAAATCTTTGCTCCGATCATTAGAACTGCTGGAATAACTTCACTCAACCTTTGGATTAGAACATAGTTTTCAGATGCTCCTTATGTAGAAAAGAAAACGCCAATGAAAAAAATGTGTCATTACCATTTAATATTAATAGTCAAAACCTAAATGTAACCTTTTTGAGGAGTGAGGACGACTAGTATCTCAACAATGGCCTTGTGCACTACATGTAGTAACTATATTTTAATTGATAACATTAATTCTACCATGGAAATAATCAGTCTGAGAACTGGCTTTATCAGATCTGATAGCATAAAGAGATTTGATTGAATGTGAATATGACACCAATAACAATGTGTACATACTTGCTATACAACTTTTTTCAGTGAATATAGGCGCCATACTTAATTGCTTTTCCTAAGGGTAGTCCATGAGACTTTTTTGGGAGTTGAAATTGCTACTCCCAATTGCAAAATGTCTAATCAGTTTTTCCCAAAAGATCTAAACTTCTTCACGAAATTTAATGTCAAACCACAACATCCGAAGACTAAAGTTGACCTATATTCTGAATTTGAGCTATTTTAAACGTGTCATGCTAACTGCCAAATTGCACAAAGGGCAGACGACAAACTTTGTTTTGATGAGTAATCCTACTCATCCTGATCTGAGAGTTTGGAGGTGTCGAGTAACGGCGATATCCTAAAATAGGTCCCCAAACAGGTTTAGCACAAGGCAGCTATCATTTTACACATGAATCAGATGTACAACAATTGCTGCCGTAAGCTTACTTATCCTTGATTATATAGCCCCAGTAACCTGGTGATGTAAGGAATTTGAAGGCTCAGACATGTAGCCAGGTAGGCCTAACTGGTGTGATTCACACAAGCTTTATACATCTGTTTGGGCTTTAATAAATGTTTAGTCTATATCCTATGCACATTTGAATTCATTTTCACACTTCCGAATATGGTCTTGTACATCCTCAGGATATTTTCAGATATAATTCCTTCTATTTTTGAGATAGTGCAATATATCAATATGGGTAAATTGTGTAATTAGCGTTTCCTTACTACGAGGCAAATCATCCCAATAAAATCACAAATAAGGCAAAATCTTATTGTACCCCTACACATGGAATTTAGAATGGTATTCCAGAAGTGTCCCATGTGTACAAGAACAGTGAGTAGTATTAAAGACACATCTGATAAAATCAGCATACAAGGTTGATGATAAGATGTGTATCCATTCAATGATTATAAATCATTAATTAGTTAAAGCCAACATCTATTATCAGGAGTTCCTTTAGTATACCCTACCACTGCATGTCTTCAATGGTAGGGTATTTTAAAGCTTACCCGATTATCAAAGTAGGTCTCAGTAACCTTACTGTTGCTGAAACACTAAGGTATATTTGAACCCCAGTTTATGACCACCACCCCTCCCTGCAATCGTTGGATAAGACTAAAGTTATATAAGATGGATAATGTGTAGGATATAACCAAAAAGCATGTGGGGAAGGGGGAAATAGGTTATGCAGTAATGAAGCATGACACTCAACAGGTGTATGAGCTGTTAATTGAGATAGGACTTGACTGATGAGTGAATTACAGATAACATGATCTGGATTGACTTCCCAGTCAATGTCAGTGAACCATTGCAGGATATGAAGCATGACTAATTTCATTTTTGAACCTATAAATTAGTTCAAATGCAGGGTTACTGGTGTTAAGGCTCTCATTTGCACAAATGAGATAAGTTTATGATGCTTCTAAAAATGATGAGTATTTTAGTTTCTATGGCCCAAATAAAAGCAACAGCAACAACTTCCTTGTAGGTCCTTTGATCTGCACTAGCCAACTTTAATTACACCTGAATATTAGTGCGAGTCTCCTGGAACTATTTCTGTAAAATCCTATTTGTGAAATATTTTAGGATACCTAGCACTACCAAATTGATTGAAATAGTCGCAGATTCCGTTGAATACTTGATGTAGTGTAGGCAGCACAATGTAATTTTGCACATGCCATGTCAATTACAATTGTTGGGGGCAATTACAGGGCACCTTTCATTCCAGAACAATCAAAACAGCTATAACCTATACTAGATTTGAAGCCAAATAAAATGTTTAGGGAGCTCTTTAACCCATGTTTACAGGCTTACCATAATAAATTACAACAAATTGTTCTGAATTTTGCTCGGAAGAAAGCTGGCATATTCAAGCACACCTATCAGTCTTTAAAAGAAATCAACCATTATTTATGGGAGCCCAAGTCTAACATACTAAATATAACTTTTCTCACAACTTTTCTCACACCCACAAGGTATGTAAAGTTCTATCCATCATGTACCATTCTAGTTTCTAGTCTTAGTGTCTAGCTAGGCAGAATAGAAACGACTATAATACGCTATATATCATGGGCTGTCCACACCTCCACAGAATCACTGAGACAGACAGATGTAATTATTTATGTAATTACCATTCCTTCATTATGTCATTAAATATATGGCATAACAGTATCGACAATGACTCACTCTTTCTATCCAAATGTTTGCCTTTTTCCACACATCAGTCACTCTGTATTAGAGTTACTTTATGAGATCTAAAGATATTTTTTCATTTCTTGATCCTTCCCAAGCAAGAAGCATCACAAATTCCTATATAATTGTTAACTATCTTTGTCATTCATTAAATCTTTGATGCTATCAGCCTGATATGTGGGTTAAAGAGCTACCTAAACATTGTATTTGGCCTCGATAGTGTAATGTCATAGCATAAACGAATATCCCAACATATAAATATGTCTATTTAAACCCACACAATCTAATAGTTGCACTAAATTGGTATCTAGTGGGTCTTAAATGTGATATGATCTTTGAAATTGCCATGAAAAATACATATTTTATTGTTCATAGCAACAATGTTTTGATTGATGACATTTAATGTGTTGAATGACACTCTTAGCTATTAATAGAAAACAATGAACTTTTGCACAATATCATCTAATGTCCACAGAAATGTAAATAGTAATAGGGCCTATGTATTTATTTTCAACAGATTTGACCTTACATTTGACTTTGATAGAGATATGCTTAGAATCAATTGAGACGCTGCAGATTAATGTCGCCAAGTGCAATCAAAATGAGTTTGAAATCAAGTATCTTTTACTCTCTCAATTTTTCCCAGACACAAAAAGTTGTACTATATTATGTGCTCTTAAACAAAGGAACACATAGCCCTGCAGCTGCATACATTGTTATGGTGTGTACCCAAGTTTTAATTAATGAGCAATTAAAATAGTGCATCAAACTAAGGTGACGTAACGTTATACACCAAGGTAGCGTGTACTTTCAATGGTGTTTTAAGTAGTTGAGTGCGGGATTAGTTTCATTATACCAGCTCATCAAGATGAATAGGGGGCGAAGTTCAAGTTTAGAGAAAGTACAAACCCATACTTCTTACTTAAAGAGCCATATTAGGAAATTAATGTGCCATATTAGGAAATTAATGTGCCATATTAGGGGATAGTGTTTCCTATGGTTTGGGAATTTACTGATAATGCAGTGACCTAAATTAATAATTTTATTTTAGTGTACTTTTTATGGATATTTGTTAATGTTTTTTATTGCCCTAGTTCTTGTTATACCCTTCAGTACATGGGCAGTTTATGAGTGTTTTCGTGTTTAAACTTAAAGTTCAGTATCAACACGAAACCAGTAAATTATGGATGGAAAGTTAACAAATGAATACTTCAAAAGATGGAAGAAATTTAAATATTGTGTAACCCAAATGTCCAATTTATACACACCTAAACATAACTGTGCCCCTTTGTTGTTTGGGAGCCAATAACTCTTTCAACCTAAATACAAATTATAAATATATGTTTATTTAGTTTTAGTTTTACTTTCATCTTAGTCTTATTTATGTGTAATGAATTCTGAGTTTAGCTGACAGTCTTGTTCAATGCAATGTTAATTAAGAAGAGCAATGTGCTACATTGTTTTCTATTTAAACTAAGGCATTTGGTTGGATCAAACGCATGATGTCAATCATGCTTGACTGCTGAGGGTTAGCGGTGACCATCGCTTCACAATTACATATGGTAACAACTCTTTCCTCTCAATGGTGATGACTGTTGC
The DNA here is from genome assembly GCA_035610835.1 of Ophiura sarsii. Classification (NCBI taxonomy): domain Eukaryota; kingdom Metazoa; phylum Echinodermata; class Ophiuroidea; order Amphilepidida; family Ophiuridae; genus Ophiura; species Ophiura sarsii. The sequence continues at coordinate 86,094,720 of CM069442.1, read as the reverse complement.
CTCCTAGCTTTCATCTTCACCCATCCCTTTCCCTTTCACATTTCTGATTTCTTTTTTAGTGAGTAGACAACAAAAACACCTTCCAGAGCATTATTAATGTCCATTTCTAGCACAGGTATTAGTTATTTTCAAAGCTTGGCAAAGCCTATTTCAGACACTTCATTGATATGCACAATAATCATTCCACCTGCAAATACAGTTTTATGTGCCAATTTGCACCAATTACGTATGCATGATTGATCATAGAAGCTTGACATCATATTAGGCATTTGAGGGTTGTGAAGTATGTTTAGCACTTAATGTACATATGTCAATATGTCTATCGATTTGATTTGCTTATTAATTTAATTGGCTCTTGACAACAAGGATTGTGCATTTTATCATGAAATTAACAAAACCTAACCACCAGGATTACCCAAGAATAACCAATCATAAAAAAAGGTTTTACTATGTGCAATACAAAATTCCAATCTTAAATTACATCCTAGGCGAAATAGTCCATTTGGTTGGATCAAACGCATGATGTCAATCATGCTTGACTGCTGAGGGTTAGCGGTGACCATCGCTTCACAATTACATATGGTAACAACTCTTTCCTCTCAATGGTGATGACTGTTGCCTCCTAGCTTTCATCTTCACCCATCCCTTTCCCTTTCACATTTCTGATTTCTTTTTTAGTGAGTAGACAACAAAAACACCTTCCAGAGCATTATTAATGTCCATTTCTAGCACAGGTATTAGTTATTTTCAAAGCTTGGCAAAGCCTATTTCAGACACTTCATTGATATGCACAATAATCATTCCACCTGCAAATACAGTTTTATGTGCCAATTTGCACCAATTACGTATGCATGATTGATCATAGAAGCTTGACATCATATTAGGCATTTGAGGGTTGTGAAGTATGTTTAGCACTTAATGTACATATGTCAATATGTCTATCGATTTGATTTGCTTATTAATTTAATTGGCTCTTGACAACAAGGATTGTGCATTTTATCATGAAATTAACAAAACCTAACCACCAGGATTACCCAAGAATAACCAATCATAAAAAAAGGTTTTACTATGTGCAATACAAAATTCCAATCTTAAATTACATCCTAGGCGAAATAGTCCAGCAAAATTAGAAAAGTTAGTGAACCAGGATTATACTTGGAAGAGGTGAATTTAAGTTACACTATTTTTGGCTTACGGTTATTACCTGATTGATACGATGTTTAACAGGGTCCCCTATTAATCCTGGAATTCCAATAAACGGCTAAAACAAGGCATAAAACAGTACATACACATGCATCACACAATTTAGTTGTTCATCATGGGTAATGAGGTAATCAGGCAAGTCATTTTGTATGGGGGATTACTTTTAATCACAGCACTCTAGTGGAATTGCTTTTTCTCACAAATATAACAAAGGCATGGATCTCATTCGGATATTTCAAGAGAACAATTTAACAAAATCCAGTCAATATAATGAGATATTTCAACCAGGGAAAAAACATTACGGCATAATAAGCATTAAGCAACATCTAGTTGACATAAAGTTATTTAGATGTTATATATTATTATATTAATACTTGCATACCTGCACAGATTGTGTAGCTTCCGTGGTGGGGTCTCCTTGTATGTCAGAAGGTTCTCTTTTAGTAGGCTATTACGACAGCAAAAGCAATGTTATAAGTTTGAAAAAGGAAAAAGCAATGTGAAAATATGTTAGGCGAAAAAGCACACAGCAAACACACATTTATTCGTTGAAGAGTATATTCATTTAAACACAAAGCAGCCATAACTGACAAAGCTGTGCTATTACAGACTTTTAAAAAGTAAGCAAGCAAGCATTTCTTGGATATTGGACTCTTTTAAGCATTGTACTAAGCAGTTCATTTTGATATGCTATTAGCAAGTGCAATAATTAACAAGCCTTTTCTCCTAGCAAGTCGTTTTCATTAATTTCACATGTCACGTTCACAAGATTTTTTTTAAAAGTTAACTTTTGTCGACTGGACATGAAAAGTTGTCCCAATATTGACAGCATTTGAATAAACTACATCAGATACACACCGAAAACATATTGTGAGCTAATATATTATTTCTCATGTTAATAAGCAGTTTTAAGCGGTCTATTTTAAGCATTAAAGCACAATCACTAAAAAACTGTTCTTTGAGCTGCTCTATTTCAGCAAAAGCGCAACCAGTTCATGTAAATTTTGGCTCAATTCATTTCAGCATTAAGTGCGTCTCAAGTCAATTCAAATATGCCCAATGCCATTCAAAATGTTCCATTTTCAAACGAGCAAATCACCTTTAGTTCAAATTCAGGTTCTCTTATAATTTCTGAAGCTGATTCTGTAATTGGCTCATATCTGGCAGTTGCTTCCACCGTGTTCTGAGAAAATCATTGATACTTTTTATATTTCATGTTTGATTTGATTAATTTCCTAAATGGTGCAATGCCACATCGCCACATACAGAACTCCCATGTAAATTAACTGTCTTAAATATCAATTTTGAGGGACAGGTATGTCTGACTGAAACTTAAAAAGTGCCATTATTAGTTGAATTTGTAAATCCTATTAGGAGTCGGGAACTATGCTGTAGCTTTGAATTTGTTAATCATCTATATACATGCATATTTTATTATAAGTCTTGACTAAACAAGACTGCACAAAACATCTTTTTGTTGCTTCATGTAACTGTAATCAATACTTATGATATAGTACTTGTAGAAACCTTTAATCTTGGAAACACATTTTATAATTATCAGGCCTTGAGGATGGGAGAAAAGTTTAAATCAAAGAGTGATCTTGAAACTACTACCTACCTACCTCCCTCACTGACAACAACCATCTTTTTACAACTAATTTATCGATAAGGATCAATTACTGGTACATTCTGAATATTACTAAGTATTGATTACCTCCATATACCCAGGTTCTCTTATCAAATCAACGGATGCAGTAGTAGTGGATATGGCTGATGGCTGAACGCACATAAAATGACATGCACAAAGAAAAACAAAGGAGCCAAAATGAGCTAACAAAACGGAAAAGCATTCATCAATTTAGTATAAAATGAGTCTAAATATGTTTTAATATTTGAAACAAAATTCATGTTAAGATATTAAAATATCTGCTAGTGTTTATTTTAAATCATGCACAAATAGTAGGAATTATTAAGCAGGTTTAATGGGACAGTTGTCTAACTTTAATTGCTCTACTACTTGTTAGAATTCAAATAATTTGTTAAGGTAATATCAATGGTACATGTAGGGAAAGGAAACATGGAGTAGGTGAAGACAATGACAAGGACATGGGAAGGAGGAGGCCCACAGTTGAGGAGGTGGACAAGAGGGGATGAGGTGGACAAGAGGGGAGGAGGTGGCCAAGAGGGGAGGAGGTGGCCAAGAGGGGAGGAGGTGAACAAGAGGGGAGGAGGTGAACAAGATGGGAGGAGGTGGACAAGAGGGGAGGAGGTGGACAAGAGGGGAGGAGGTGGACATGAGGGGAGGAGGTGGACAAGAGGGGAGGAGGTGGACAAGAGGGGAGGAGGTGGACAAGAGGGGAGGAGGTGGACAAGAGACGAGGAGGTGGACAAGAGGGGAGGAGGTGGACAAGAGGGGAGGAGGTGAACAAGAGGGGAGGAGGTGGACAAGAGGGGAGGAGGTGGACAAGAGGGGAGGAGGTGGACAAGAGGGGAGGAGGTGGACAAGAGGGGAGGCGGTGGACAAGAGGGGAGGAGGTGGACAAGAGGGGAGGAGAGGAGGGGTGGCCTGTTATCATACATGTCTTGATGTTGTTTTGCTCATAGAGAAACTGTGTAATCTGTGGGTGATAGAAGAGGAAAGTAAAGAGGGGGGGGGGGGAGAATACCTCTTATTTTAGCCAAGGTTTTTATGTTGTCTTGCTAGTTGCAGCAGCTAAATATTCTGGGTAAATGAAAGGCAAGGAGATTAGAGGGAAGGAGAGGAAAGAAGAGGGCGAGAGATGACAGATATATCGTCACCAGGGGAGGAGAGAACAAAACAAGGAGATAAGATGAGACAAGGAGTGGGAGGTGAGGAGAGGGACAACCTATAATTATACCTGTGGTGTTGAAATTATCTTGCTAGTGCTAGTAGTAGCTATATCTTCTGGTATAGAGGAAGTTGTGAGGATCATAGCAGGGCTAGATTCAAGCTGTTAGCAGGGTAGTATAAAATAGGTAGAACAAGAAAAGTAGCAAAATTGCCAAATTATAGGTAATTATTATATATAGTGAACATGCTTTCAAGAGATAAGATATTCTGGTATAGAGGAAAAGGTATTTTGGTAAAATAATATTTAATATCATGGTGCAAAAAGATATTTTAGATCAAAAACACAAGACAACGATGGCAAACAAAATAAAAAGTGGATACAGTGATGTAAAACAAAGTGAAATAAAATAAAAGTGTGCATGGTGTTGATTGCATGGTGTTGATTGCATGGTGTTGGTTATGATCCCCTGGGTTAATTGAAATAAACAGTGTGCACAAATGCGTACATCTAAACACAACACTAAAAGTAAGTCCCCCTCTCAAAATTTCGTCATAACATCGTAAGGTAAAACATTTTACCAATAAAACTTAGTTAGAAATAATCCTATGACTATTTCCTAAGTGGTGTTTGAAAATGAAAGATGGCCATGACTTCATGGCTGAATGAGCTGAAATGAAAGACAAAAACTGCCCTTCTCAAAAGTCACAAAAGTTTATGAATTGTTTCTAAATAATGGAAAAACACCTGTGGTTGAGCGAATATTACTGTTATGTGTGATCATTCAGCCATGTAAATCCACTTCTTGGCTCAGATATTAGCACAGTGAGTTGTGACTTTTGAGAAGGGCAGTTTTTGTCTTTCATTTGAGCTCATCCAGACATGAAGTCATGGAAATCTTTCATTTTCAAACACCACTTAGGAAACAGTCATAGGATTATTTCTAACTAAGTTTTATTGGTAAATGTTGTTACCTTACGATGTTATGACGAGTTTTTGAGAGGGGGACTTACTTTTGGTGTTGTGTTTAGATGAATCATGGTCTCAATGATCAAACCATGTGTGATATACAACATCATGGGGAAATTGTATTCCTTTGAACTAATATCACAAATAGGGTAATGTACTTTGCAAGTAATGCTAGAACCAGCCCTATTTAGACTGCCCTGAGTAATAACGGGTACATCAGGCAATTTAACCCGAGGACTGATTAGTTGTGGTTTCGTTTTCAAAAGTGGAACCTACTATAATAGCCAACTCGCTTTTAATTAGCACACACAATCTATCAATGCGAAGTCACTACTTAGTCAGAGAATAGATTATTTTTAAGACACAAACTTCTAATCTAATCTAATCTATCTATCTTTCTATAATCTAATCTATCACTACTTCTATCTATCTCTCTATATTATGATGCAATTTACCTCTGATACTGATTTAGTTGGAGTTAAGTATTCAGGTGTGGAAGCTACACTTGGCACTGAGTCAGTCCTAGGCATTGTAAGCTGCGAGCGGGGAATTAAGTTAGTCCAGTAAATTATATTTTACATCTGGTTAATTTGGCATCATATATTATAATTAGTTGGTTCAACAAGTTAGTCTAGCAAATAACATTTACGGCAGAGCTGCCAATATTTAATCTGCTAACAGAAATTAGGGGACTTTCTTACAGCGATTAGGAAATATATTAATTAACCCTAACCAGCCAGGCTATGTTTTTGTGTGGAAACTGGGGGAGGAATTTTTCCAAGGCGATTTTTAACCCAACAAATCGCCCCGAAACCCCTGGGATTCGACACCCAGACCCTCATATCACCATCGCCACGCCACTTCCCTAACTGCTGAGCTTAGCTGGCAACGCTTGCCCGGGCAAGCTCGGACGATGACATCATGGAATCAATGCTGTAGCATACGCGTGGACATTGTTTTTGGTCGTAGTGAATAGTAGTGTCTAGGAAGGTTAGGGTTAATACATACACAACAATAAGGAAATTACAGATTAATACCATAGCTTAAAAAGTTGGTAAAACACTTTGTTAATCCGGAAACTTTGTTAATCAGGAAATGTTGCCAATTAGAATCAGGATGTAATTGGGAAGATGATTTTCTAATTCTATCAAATCATGGCAATATCTGTTCAAAGTCATTCTACTCCATTTACTATATTTCTTGGGTGTGAACAGAATACCCTTCCTTATTTGGAAACTGCACAAAACATTTGTTTAAATTAAATGTAAATTACTATTATTGCATCTTAAATGAACCCTTACATATGACAGGTGGTACCATCTTGTTCTCATTTCATATGGTCATGGGTGGATGGGCTCAAGGTTGGGACAAGAAAAACTATATTTGTTGACACATTTCTTGACAATACATTTTGTAAAGAAAATATATGACAAAAATACAATACACTGTACATCTAAAATAAAATAAAATAAAATAATTCAATATATAATTTAAATAAAACTTAGTGCTACCTGGTGTAGAATGCTAGAATATCTTGATGAAGGAGGTGAGCACCATACAAATTAAAATTCAGTTACCATTTTTGTGCAAATTATTTGACTGAAACTGGCATAAATTAACCTGAATGCAAACACAATATATCAATGGTGTCCTAAAGTTTCTATACTTTGCAAAACATATCATATACTATTTGGATAAAAAAACTTGCAGAAATGATTGGTGTACTTTTTGCAACAGGGATGGCTGTAATTGAAAGAATTATAAGTGTTTTACGTCTAAACATGTTCTAAAAAGGTATAGCAACTCTTAGGATACCCTGTAAATACAAAACTGGGAAACTGGTAAAAGAGAACAAATTGTTGGAACACTTGTGCATAATTGTAAAATATAAGAAGACCATGTGAATAAAAATGTGTGGTGTTTATTTTACCAATGATAATAAAACTATAGCAACAGATTTTTAAGCTTTGCATTTGCATGAAAAATAAAAATTTGCGAAAGAAAATAAATTAAACATAAACGTAAACCAAATGGCATTGCAGCAGCAGTGTTGCAAATAAATTATATAATTACATAATGAGCACTACTGTCATTGTACAGGTAATTTCATTAGTTGCTTATATATTATCATCATCTGAGCAACCAATCGTAATAGGACTGGTCTTCTTGTTTTGATCTTTTTAGCTAATTTCTCCTTTTTTAAAGAATCTGTGATTGGCTCAACACATGATGGCCTTTTTGTAACCAATCAAATAGATTTAACCCGTCAGTCAGGCAGTAGTGCACATAGAGTTATACTAAAACAAAAATTAAACTCAAAATTAAAATATAGCGCAAATGTTGCGTTAATGCTTTACCTCTACAACTAGCGGTGTTGTTTGTAAGGGTTCGTCAGTCCTACTGTTTCCTGACCCAGAGGTGGCGCTGTTAGAAGCAGCGCTTTTTGTGGTAGCAAACGGCTGATAGTGAGCAAAAACAAAATATGGAAGCAAAGCATGCGACAAATTAATGCATTTGTTAAAAAAATAATAAGCAAGCTTAATCGCACATACATGGTGAGTAAAAGGAAACAACTTTGACCAAATATGTTAATTTTGTGATAACAAGTATTGATGTAAATTGCCCACTAGATTATAGAAGCCCATGAAAACCATTTGAAGAATGATGATGCTATGGGTACAATAATATGCCAAAATTGAGAATCTCAATCATCAAAATAAGATACTTGGATATAGACTATTAAAAATGGTCAAATAGTAAAGAGCCTAAGCTTTCGATCCTAGCAGAATCTTTTTCAAAATTGTGTTACAAATTACTCACCATACCATGTATAACAAAATATTGTTAGTAAAAGGCATAGCAAAGTGAGATTATTATAGACGATTAAGTTCATTATATAAAAAAGATGAAGCAGATGGCAGTCTTGGATGGTTAAATCATGAAGGTTGTTTCTGTTGTGAGTGAGTCAGGATGGGAATGTATAATGATGAAAATTATGAACAAGTGAGTCAGGATGGGAATGTATAAGGATGATAATTATGAACAAGTGAGTCAGGATGGGAATGTATAATGATGAAAATTATGAACAAGTGAGTCAGGATGGGAATGTATAATGATGAAAATTATGAACAAGTGAGTCAGGATGGGAATGTATAATGATGAAAATTATGAACAAGTGAGTCAGGATGGGAATGTATAAGGATGATAATAATGAGCAAGTGAGTCAGGATGGGAATGTATAAGGATGATCATTATGAACAAGTGAGTCAGGATGGGAATGTATAATGATGATAATTATGAACAAGTGAGTCAGGATGGGAATGTATAAGGATGATAATAATGAGCAAGTGAGTCAGGATGGGAATGTATAAGGATGATCATTATGAACAAGTGAGTCAGGATGGGAATGTATAATGATGAAAATTATGAACAAGTGAGTCAGGATGGGAATGTATAAGGATGATAATTATGAACAAGTGAGTCAGGATTATGAATAAGTGAGTCAGGATGGGAATGTATAAGGATGATAATAATGAACAATCAAAATAGAATACCACAAAACTATAAGATTGATAAGAAACTCTGATCAAAGTATGAAACTATAAGGGCTACGAACCAGGTTCATTGAGACCGTTAGTTAGCAGTTAAACAATTACAATGATCTGCAATATGGCTCTTACAGCGATAATGAGACTGTATACATCTTAACTTGGAATATCAGCATTTAAATAATCAAATTCTTAATGCTGACAAATAATATTACCTACATCTAAACTTCAGTCCACACAACAGTGAACAAGAAGTAGTGCTACACTAAATTAGACACTGCGTAGCATTGAGAAATGGTTGTACTGAAACAGTTTTAGTAGATGGTTGATTTAATGTGCAATTATTAATACTTCTATTTCCTATCTTCTACACAAATCAAACTATACGGCCCAATTAAGGCAACTGAGCAATTCTTAAGCAATTAGAAACCACTTAATCTTGATTAATTTCAGGTTATAATCTCATTGAAGGTTATTCCTTAGGCTTATTAGCAGTAATGGCTTCTTTTAGATCTTACAATTGGATATCTTCTTACTTTCCCATTCAAATCACTTCCCCATTCAAAACCTTTCAAAGGAAAGTCACAAGTCTCATGGTCTATACTTGTGAACTTTTATGTACAAATATTTATATATACCAAGATATCCATATTTATTTCAAGAGGCTCCACACAATACCTACAAGTTTTACTTGGCCCTGTAGGTGTGAAGCAATAACACATACTCATGTCCATCAAGTACATTTGTACAAACATATAATTTATAATACAAAATATGGTCTGCCCTATCTCTATGCAAACATATTGAAATGCTCTCGTGAAATAGTGATCTAACATTTCCGGACAACCACTTCAGTCAAACTAAATAATACATATATAACTATTCTTTATTTTCTGGAGGCTATGCTGTTATGGATTGGTAAAGCATCAACTATCCATTTTAAATTGAGACTTAACAAAGTGGATCAGAGCAATTCATTAACAATTGCCAATTGCTTCATCTTGATGTTATGGAACTACAATATTCATGGAAGGTTATATACCTTGGGCTTACTATGATAGTTAGTTAAAGTGTATTTTTCTATAACTTGGGAATTTATCTTTGTAAAACTGTACAAACTGAGAATTAAATTCCCACTGTGTGATACAACATGTCACAAGGTACATCAATCATGAGCTGATTTTGAGATTATGTGATGTAGAGGAGTAGCCTTGTAAAATGTAACCGAAATACTACAAAATCTGATCCATTGTATCGTTCATATCTCCAGAGGTAAAGAATTAACATAAAAAATGTATTTAAATAATGTTTATTTACTCTATATTCAGAAAATGTTACAATCTAAATTTGATCAAAATGAGACAAGATGTACCTTTTTACGTGATGTGTCACATTGACATAGAAAACAGGTATGTAGACTAGCTAGATTTCCCTAACTAATGTGGATGGATGCAATAGACAAAAAGTATATCTAAAATATCTTATATTTTGGTAGGGTCTATTCCTATATTTCTAAACAGGCTTTCTTCCAGATGGTTTATTGCTACTTTTGTATAAGGTGATTCAAATACATGCAGATTTCTGGTGACTAAATAGACACAGATAAACGATTTGACATTGTGGAATGAACAAAATACAAACAAACATATTTCCATTGTACAACAGAAGGCAAGGAAAGCATAGCAAAAGATGTTTGAGATCGAGAACGCATTGAATATCACTTTCAGTAACACCGTGAGCTATGAAGGATGACAAGACAGCCATTTATAATATCAGAACAAAAATAGTCTTCTGCTTTAAAATCTCCATGACAACCAAGAAAATAAGAACATCTAGTGTGATGACATATACATGCTGTACTAGAGTAGAATATGTTGGGAACAACAATGGAGCTGGGACCGTTTTCAATCTAATCAAAGCAAGTGGTTTTACATCATTCATCAACAAGAAAACATACAATATTCAATCTGGCAACCTTCAATATCCATCCATCAGCAATTGCAGGACACCAACTGACAATGTTGCCAAATGTGAAACCCCAGAATTCCACTATTCACTATCCAACACATACTAAGACACATATCGATGACGACACAACCACTTGGAATATTTCATGCTGGACATTTTACAGGTGGAAGACACATATAGTTCATGCTCGATGCGGACATTTTTACCTCCTCCAAAAATGATGGTGGTTCCAACCCAGAAGTCTCCTGGAAATTTCCACTGCCATAACCTGATGTTAGCTGTCAGGAAGTTATAGAGTATGTCATAGGTCAAAAATAAAAACTGGAACTTAGTACATTTTTGGATGAATAGATTTTGTGCAAGTATTGTGAAGGCATACACAGAGTCACCAAAATAATCTTAAACCCAAGCTTAAACGAAAGAAAAATTGCATTACAAAATTGCATTACAAAATTGCATTTTTTTCCTTCAAAATATTAATATCTTACTATTTTCTTAATTGTAAATGTGTGATAGTAATGTCTTCATTAATCAAAAACAAATTAGTTGTATAGTTTTAAGAGTTGTTAACAAATTAGTATCATTAATTTGCTCATTACTTAATCTAATTCTATCATTAATCATACTTCAACAAATATTAGTGTTGAGTAATCGATCAAACAGGATATTATTTATGTTTTAATTAGTATTGAAAATTAAATTTGTTAATAAGATATCATTACTTTACAAGTGTCATATTCACTTTGCATGTGGCTGGCAACTGTTTGGCTGGCAGATAATCGAAAATACAACATTTCTCCCTAAATCGGACAACTAAAAAGTGCTTTTATATTGTATTTACTAAAGTGGGTCAAGGATTTGTTTCTTTAATAATATGTTCTGCCCTATGAATTAAATTCAATGAAACATAAAAATTTAAATGAACAGTTTGTGATTTAATTCTTCAACTGAACAAAGCATAGCTGAAACTGCACAATTACAACAGCAACACATTAAAGGAATTGAATAAATGTGGAACTATTTTGGTTTTTAATTTGTGCAAACAATAAATGCCTGAATCCCTATGGGGTCTTGAAGTCAACAGCTGTGATGATACCACCTGTAACCCATCCTCCCCTGTCTAGTCCAAATAGGCTATTACATTTATTCACCTGACACCCCTATTGAAGGACCAAGCCTAAAGGGCTGAACCTACAGTTCTGTATTCCACAAACGGGGTAGTGAATATATGTAGAATAGACCAAATTAGTAATTTGGCTATTCCATCTATAATTTGCACCCTGCATGGAAAGCACAGTAAATGTCAATCCTGAAATTCCTATTGTGTTTTCTAAAGGGGAGGAAAAAAAGCAAATGAAATAGCCCAAGAGTAAATAATGAATCAAGGGATATAATTTCCATACATCACTTATAAAATGTTCAGTTTTTGAAATTCAAGCACACTGCCCTGCCACATGCCAAGTGGTGAAACTTATTATTAACCAAAGGATGTGTTCAAATTACCTCTGTGGTGTCAGTATAAGGCACTCTGGTGGTAGTAGTAGATGTTAGTGATTCAATATATGGTAGCAAAGAATCGCTAGGATCAGTATCAGTGAAAAGTGTTATATAGGCGGCTGACGAAGGTGTCATAGTGGTTAGTGATGGCACAGAATCGCCGGAACTTTCTGGCTCAAGAACAACTGAACTTTTTGTCTCAGAACTGCTCAAACTATCTGGCTTAGAAATGACTAATTTGTCTGAATTGGAAATACCCAAACTGTTTGTTTCAGAAATGCCGAAACTGTTTGTCTCAGGAATGTCTAAATTGTTTGTCTCAGAAATGCCCGAGCTTTCTGGCTCTGAAATGCCCATGTTTCCTAGCTCTGAATTGCCTGAGCTTTCTGGCTCTGAATTGCCCATATTTCCTGGCTCTGAATTGCCTGAGCTTTCTGGCTCTGAAATGCCCATATTTCCTGGCTCTGAAATGCCCATATTTCCTAGCTCTGAATTGCCTGAGCTTTCTAGCTCAGACACACCAAAGCCACCTGGTTTAGAAATGCTTGGATTCTGTAGTTCAGTAACACCTGAGCCATCCGGTTCAAAAATGCCTGAACCTTCAGAGAATGAGCTAGAAAATGGCTGTGAAATAAAAATGAAATGAAATGATTAAAATTAATCTAAATCAAAATCACAAAAGTTAAGAATACAATGGTTAATACAGAAATTGAACAACAAATTGTTAGAAAGTTGATGAGTATGTTAAATGAAGTAAAACCCAAATTAGCAAATAAAATTTAAATAATGTGATAATAATATTAATGGAAGCAGCAGATTGGGTGATTTTGAAAAACCACAATGAAATAGATGTTGTATGACTTGTTTGTGCCATTGTAGATTGCATGTAAGTATGTAGGTACTGTAAAGCAACATGGACCTCTATTCGCCAAAATAAATAACTAATTAAGATTTTATACATGGCTTAACATAGCAAGATTATTCAAATTATCAAATTAATAAAATTAAAATGCCACTAAAAGGTAGTGTTTTACTAATTGGCTAAATTGTCATGCTATGAAATGTTAGTGTTTTATAGTAGTCCTTTTGTGGCTAACATATAGTAGTCCTTTTGTGGCTAACATATGTATATACAAATTGCATTGTGGGCAATTTTGTTGGTGAATGGCGTTCGATGTTTACCATGATGTGAAATGCATGTTGGGAAGATGAAAAAATATATAAAGCTTATCAATGCTGGTAGATCTCACATTGTATTACAGGGTGGGGTGGACATGTGAGACTCTTACTTAATCAATGAGTGAAAATAAACTGTCAGGTCTGCGCGACAGCTTATTTTTCACTCTAAAACCATGATTTTGAAGTAATTAGGAATCATATCGCTCTGTTACTCAGAATATATTTATGATTTATGATCAGAAATGTAAATCTGCATAAAAAAAATCTACTTTCTAAAAAAACATGAATAGAGGGCGCTCCCTGGAAAAGATCACATAATTTGCCTTTCAGCATTCACAGGGGTGGGGTGGCAATGGGCGACTCTTTGCACAGCATTGATCAGATTTATATTCATAAATGCCTATGGACAGAGAGAATAAATACGCTACCTTGTCTGTTACTTTATTTGTAGTTGTTAACTTAATGGGTACAGGTTCTGTTGTATACGATACAGGAGTTGTCTAGAGAGGGCATTAAGACGTTGGAAAACAACTTATTAGAATCAACAACAATCAACAGAAAATGTATCACTTGAGAACAGGGAAATAGAGATCTACACAACAGGTTTAGAATACCTACATCCACAAAGCTATATCAGTACAACACTACAAGTACAAGAATATTACCATAATATAGAAAATCATATTTCACTGAAATTGAGGCAGTTTTATTTGTTGAGTAGAATAAGGTAGACCAAGTTTAACTTTGTTTTCATGTACGGGAACAATGCTCTATTTCAGCAAAGAGAACCTGTTGTTCTGATCCTAACATCTACAAAGATGATATCCTAAAAATAAATAAGGAACTCATTACTTTTGAATTGATTAAGCTTCTCCGCCTCCATAACTTTGAAAGAATGTGGAATAACAGAAAAGTACATAAACATCAATTTATGACTACTGTATTTTCAATTGAGGAAACTAGAAGTGTCTGGATTGCATCAACATAGACATAGTTTAATAAGCTAAGTCAGAAACCACCCACTTCCTATTTCAAGTTATTTTAGAATAACGGGGCTGAATGTCAAGGTCTAATTAGGAGGTTAATTCAAAGTGCGAAAGCATGCCAACATAGCTTTTAAATGTGAGTGTTTGGTACTAGAGATTGAAAGACACATGCCTTTACATTTATGATGTCAAAGTTGACAGATGCCAATGCAATGTTAAATAACATCCCATCCTCTGTAATGCAAGATATTTATCTTTTCTGACTAATGTTGCAAATATAGGATTCAAAATGTTCAAGACGACACAAAATCAGAAAGACAGATGCTGGGAATAGTAGTACATGATGATTCAAAACTTTCCGGGAGACACATAAACAGTAAGACAGAACGACATTAGGTCTACACAGCTTACAGCTGGCTTGTATTGCTTTACCTTTTCAGTTAGATTTAGAGTGGGTATAGGTGCAGAGGTTGGAGAAGCAAGGGTGGTACCCATAGAGATGGTATCGCCAGAGGTGGTTACCATAGGGTTGTTATCAGCAGAGGTGGTAACCATGGGAGTGTTATCAGCAGAGGTCGTAACCATGGGGGTGTTATCGGCAGAGGTCGTAACCATGGGAGTGTTATCAGCAGAGGTCGTAACCATGGGGTTGGTATCAGCAGAGGTAGTAACCGTGAGGGTGGTATCATCAATGATGGTAACTATGGGGGTGGTGCTCGAAGTGGTGAACATAGGGGTGGTGCCTGCAGAGGTGGTGAACATAGGGGTGGTGCCTGCAGAGGTGGTGCTCACATGGGTGGTGCCCAAGGAAGTAGACAAAGCAGCAGAGGTGGTCGAAGCAGCATTGGTGGCTTCTGGGGCTGTGACCGCACGGGTGGTAAACATAGGGGTGGATGTGGTCTGCTTTTAAAGACAAAGTTAATGAATTGTCAATAAACAAGTAAAATTGAGTAAAATATACGAGTATACGACCATCGGTTAGTACAAGTGGAAATAGCTACCAAAAGTATCATATTGTCCATAAAATCAGGGAACAAAATCATAAACACATAGTAGCTTGACATGGGTGATATAGCATAAAAAATACATTATACCAACTTTTTGCCCTTTTTCCTTCAATTTTTTTATTTTGATCCAGGATAAAAAGTGGCAACGCCAACTAAAACAAGGCGGTTCTCGAACGGCGCGTCTCGCCTGTTCATCAAAAGTGACTTGAAAGAAATGATGATGAAACATATGATACAATGTAGCACTGTCACAGAGGTATGCATTGTAGTTAATGCAAGGGATGTAATGCCTTGAAAAATTTAATCAACAAAAAGAACACACCAACCCCCTTCCCTACACCAAATCACATCAAGATAGGCTTTACAGATCTTATTTGACCCCAGATGACCTCTGATGACCTTGAAAATTTAATCAGCAAAAAGAACACACCAACCCCCTTCCCTCCACCAAATCACATCAAGATAGGCCTTACGGATCTTATTTGACCCCAGATGACCTCTGATGACCTCGACAAATTAATCAACAAAAAGAACACACCATCCCTCTTCCGTCCACCAAATCCCATCAAGATAGGCCTTACGGATCTTATTTGACCCCAGATGACCTTGAATGACCTCCGATGACCTTGAAAATTTAATCAGCAAAAAGAACACACCATCTCCTTCCGTCCACCAAATCCAATCAAGATAGGCCTTACTGATCTATTTGACCCCATATTTGACCCCCGATGACCCCGAAAAATTAATCAACAAAAAGAACACACCACCCCCCTTCCCTCCACCAAATCCCATCAAGATAGGCCTTACTGATCTATTTGACCCCATATTTGACCCCCAATGACCCCGAAAAATTAAGAACAAAAAGAACACACCATCCCCTTCCCTCCACCAAATCCAATCAAGATAGGCCTTATGGATCTTATTTGACCCCCGATGACCTTGAATGACCTCTGATGACCTTGAAAATTTATTCAGCAAAAAGAACACACCACTCCCCTTCCCTCCACCAAATCTCATCAAGATAGGCCTTACTGATCTATTTGACCCCATATTTGACCCCCGATGACCCCGAAAAATTAATCAACAAAAAGAACACACCACCCCCCTTCCCTCCACCAAATCCCATCAAGATAGGCCTTACTGATCTATTTGACCCCATATTTGACCCCCAATGACCCCGAAAAATTAATCAACAAAAAAAACACACCATCCCTCTTCCGTCCACCAAATCCCATCAAGATAGGCCTTACTGATCTATTTGACCCCATATTTGACCCCCGATGACCCCGAAAAATTAATCAACAAAAAGAACAAATCACCCCCCTTCCCTCCACCAAATCCCATCAAGATAGGCCTTACTGATCTATTTGACCCCATATTTGACCCCCGATGACCCCAAAAAAATAATCAACAAAAAGAACACCCCCATCTCTCTTCCGTCCACCAAATCCCATCAAGATAGGCCTTACTGATCTATTTGACCCCATATTTGACCCCGATGACCCCGAAAAATTAATCAACAAAAAGAACACACCATCCCTCTTCCGTCCACCAAATCCCATCAAGATAGGCCTTACTGATCTATTTGACCCCATATTTGACCCCCGATGACCCCGAAAAATTAATCAACAAAAAGAACACACCACCCCCCTTCCCTCCACCAAATCCCATCAAGATAGGCCTTACTGATCTATTTGACCCCATATTTGACCCCCAATGACCCCGAAAAATTAATCAACAAAAAGAACACACCACCCCCCTTTCCTCCACCAAATCCCATCAAGATAGGCCTTACTGATCTATTTGACCCCATATTTGACCCCCAATGACCCCGAAAAAATAATCAACAAAAAGAACACACCATCCCTCTTCCGTCCACCAAATCCCATCAAGATAGGCCTTACTGATCTATTTGACCCCATATTTGACCCCCGATGACCCCGAAAAATTAAGAACAAAAAGAACACACCATCCCCCTTCCCTCCACCAAATCCAATCAAGATAGGCCTTATGGATCTTATTTGACCCCTGATGACCTTGAATGACCTCTGATGACCTTGAAAATTTATTCAGCAAAAAGAACACACCACTCCCCTTCCCTCCACCAAATCTCATCAATATAGGTCTTACTGATCTATTTGACCCCATATTTGACCCCGATGACCTCTGGTGACCTTGAAAATTTAATCAACAAAACACACCATCCCTCTTCCCTCCACCAAATCCCATCAAGATAGGCCTTACTGATCTATTTGACCCCATATTTGACCCCTGATGACCTTGAATGACCTCCGATGACCTTGAAAATTTGATCAGCAAAAAGAACACACCACCCCCTTCCCTCCACCAAATCCCATCAAGATCGGCCTTACGGATCTTATTTGACCGCATATTTGACCCCGATGACCTTGAATGACCTCCAATGACCTTGAAAATCTAATCAGCAAAAGAACACCCCACCCCCTTCCCTGACATCAAGTCCCATCAAGATAGGCCTTACGGATCTCTAGATATCGCGTCACAACGCGTCTCAAAAGTTTTAAGCATATTTGACCCCGATGACCTTGTATGACCCCCGATGACCTTGAAAAATCAATCAGCAACAGAACGCACCACCCCCTTCCCTCCACCAAGTCCCATCACGATAGGCCTTACGGATCTCCAGATATCGCGTCACAAAGGTATTTCTTAGCACACGGCGGACGGCATACGGCGGACGGCATACGGCATACGGCGGACGGCGGACGCCGGACAGAAATAGTGATAACATAGTCTCTTTCTGATTACATCAGGCGAGACAAAAAGGGCAGACAAATGTTATCCATGTTGGATTTGGAGCTCAAAAGCTTTGAGACAAAGGATTGGTTGTCTAATGGCAACATAGGATGTTTAAGACATGTATCACTAATTGCTAGCTACAAGGGAATTGAGCAGAGTTGTTGCAAGGTATCTCTTGGTGGCACAGTACCACAAATGTTTCAAATATCACATCACAAAGGGAACACAATTATTAACACTTATTGGGATTGTTACCTTGTCGGTTTCTGTTAAAGTGGTTAAAGACTCTGTGGTTGGAGCTAAGGTAACAACAGGGGGTGTGGTCTGTATACATTGGTAGAGAAATTGTGCACAAAAAGACAGAGAAGCAAGCATATTATCATGTAGAGCAAAGCAATAAAATAAGAAGAGTAATTCATTTGAAAATACAAAGGCAAGGCAATGTGCAAAGCTGTTAAGGTTTAATACACAAAGGGGCTACCTGTAAGGAATATTTTTCTCCCTGAGTCCTGAGAGTCTATGTAGTACAGGTTAAAAACTTGATGAGAACTCAGATTCAAACCAGGAGAAAACGGACAGTTGAATTCTATGCTCTTACACCTTTCTTCATAGCTGCCATCTTTAAAGGGTTTTACACCCTACCAGAGTTACAGGATGTAAGTATTACAAAGCTGCATAAGCTTGAAGCAAGATTTGTTGATGAAGCCAAAGCTTATGTATGACAATGGAGATATTGTTCATCCATTTCTACACCAACTTCAATAAATCAAGGAGACAAAGGGATGGACGTATAGCCTGAGCTCGAAATACACTCAAAATTCTTATAAGTTTTGACACAAGAGTATAGAGGTTTTTATACAGATTACAATCACATATCACTTCACTAACAGTATCATCAGCAATGTAGGTCTCATTTTTAGAAGCGCATGTGTTACCTTACCTTCTTAATCCAAATCTACACACTTTGTTAACATCCACAAAGGCAGAGACAGCATCTTCTGCATCACATTCTCTACAAACCTGAGAATAAAATACCACTCTCACACACCCTCAATATACATACCTCTTCACCCCACATATCTGGTGTGACAGCTACTGACGGCGGAGTTGTGGTAGGTCGGAACTGATTTTCTGGTGCTCCAGTATACAACTCTGTGATGATTTCAACGACATTGGTAGTAGCTTCTAAAGGTTGATCTCCACTTGTCAATTCCTGCATAAATAGAATGGGAGAGTTCTGTGTTGCTAAATGAACACTTTTAAATCGTATATTTTTGTGATAGAAGTGAATTGTCATTCCTTTTGAGCTCTTTTTCTCAAATCATGTGGACCTGTTTCGATTACGATACCATGGAGCCTGAAGCTCGCATTGCCCAATCAAATCACTCTATATATGCACAAAACCCTTAATTCATCATAAAAATACAACTCCTGGCAACTGGAGTTCTATTTCCAGTCTAGGTGGTGCCCACCCCTCTATTTTGGGACCACATGTTTCCCAGACTCTTATAGTTAGGGTTGATTCTTGCATTAACACTTTCATACAATATTATATTATGTATACTATTACTAACCTCTGGTGTTCTACCAACACCTTCATCACCACTGCCAGAACCACCCTTAATAGGAGATAAAACAGCAACATAAAACCATTAGTTTATAACAGCAAAGTGTTAACTGAAACTGAAAGTCTTAGCAAAAAGTGCTTTCCTTAAAGTTAATGTTAGATTCCTCAGTATTGCTCGATCGTGAAAGTCTTGATTTTCATTCCAATTAATTGTTTGGTGCCGTACCAATCAATTCAGATTATCATCCAATAGAATGGGCAATGAATTATAATAGTTTGAAATGCGTAACAATTGCATGTCATTTCACATGATTAAACAGGTCAGTAATATATTTATGTATAACTAATCTTGGTAGTGAGACTTGTAAATGTAGTCCATTGAAACCATTAATGGATGCAGCCAGCATGCAGTGGGACTCGCACTCCCAACCTTACCAAAGCAACCAATCTATAGATTACAGACTATTCACACAGTTTGAGCTCACAAATTACGCAATTAACAACTTTTCCCCCTATGCACATACCTGATCTTGTCTGTCACATTTCTCATCTGCTTTTCCTGGATCGTTGATAATAACCATGTCTTGTATAGCACCCTAGAAATTGATTCATAATGCAGCACATACAAAATTAATATATATTTCATTGTGTTCATTCTTACAGCCAATGATACAGAAAGCATTCATGACTATACAGCTGTGATGTGTGCAGTTCGTACTATTACTCTATTATATATTATGTATGTATGAATCTAACATAATCTGCCAAGTTTAAGTGTAGAAATTACTGATCAGGTGTTGCGATATAAAAATTGGGGAAATAAGTTATCGTTTCTGAAATCAAAAGCCCTCTGACCCAATTACAAAATTTATAGTTATCACATTTGACAAAGCCATCAAAATGTTTGAATCCACTCCTGATAATAACATTTGTTTGAACTTTTGAACCCTCTTTCAATTCCGTTAGATATTGAGACCTCTAAAAAGTCTAAAAAGTGGTCCAACGTTTGAACTTAATTTCACTTTTGGAAGGTTGTTTTGAAGTATGGTGAACAGGCCTTGGCACGCCTTAAATTTGACAGGTATGTTATGATGTCTATCTTGCCTTCAATGCTATGCAACTAAAGCTGTGATCGATGACTTCGCTCTAAAGTATAAGGCCTAGTAAAAAAATTAACATGTTTCCCGTCCCCGCCCGCCTCCTTTATGGCCGCCGCCTCTTATTTTTTACTATTTACTATTTCCGAAAATTCTGTAAAAAAAAAAATTTTAAAAAAAAAGATCTTTTTTTTTTATTTTTTTTTTATTTTTAATTTTAATTTTTTAGTGATTGATCCTTTGCCCATAGGAATGGCAGGTGTAATAGAAATGCTGTATCATTTCATAGCATGTTCATGCCATGCATGACACGGAATTATTGACATGGCTTCTCAATTGAAATAGTAAGTATGGGGACCAATTATACATGTAGGCCTACATCCTTTCGATCAATGATGTTTTGTTCCTCATTCAACCTGAAAAATGAAGAAAACATATTAAGAAATAATGTGTAGTTGGCTCTATATATTAGGTAAACCTTTTCATATTTTTATTCCTCTGGCAATTATCGTGGAAAATCCTGTTTAGGAGTGTCTGCAACACAGTCAGTTGGTCACTTTCGACTTGGCGGCCATCTTGAAAAAAATATCAAAAAATGGGAAAATAGTAAATAGTAAGACCCTCCCTCCTCCTTTTTTTAAAAAGTCCGGACGGGAAACATGTATTTTTTTTTACTATGCCTAATACATACTTGCCTGATGATGATGTAACAGACTGCCATGCCCTCACTGTTCTATAGTGAAGCGTCTATAAATGTCCAGTGGCCAGTGATGATGGCGTGATTGTGACAGAGACTATGTTTGAACTAACTATTCTAATGTGTGCATGCCTATTTTCTATTTATAACAGAGGGACTACTTATGTAATTGTAATGTACAGTGGTATGTGGACGTGGTGCATCATTCCTATAAAAAACATACAATGCAGGGTGGTATATGGAAGGAGTTCAAAAAACATACAATGCAGGGTGGTATTAAGGAGTTCAAAAACATTCCATGAAACCATTTCAAAATGGCAATTTCAGGTAATGTTCAAATAGATACATAAAACTTTATTTAGACATGCATGAGAGAATCGATAACAAGGTGCTTCTGACTGTTTTTAAATGTATCAATCAAATCTCTCCTTGCTATCTCTCACCGTGTTTGTCCCTGTACTGTGCTCCTAGAGCCGGCCTGCGCTCAGCGTCTGATTCAACCCTTCTGACAGTGAATAACACCACCAAAATGCTCCAATCTGCTGAGCGCAGGACCTTCTCTTATATTGCGCCCCGTGTGTGGAACAATTTGCCAGTGACCATTAGAGAGTGCAACACAGTTGCCAAGTTTAAGAAAAACTTAAAACATATTTGTACACTTCCTCTGATAATTAATCTTTTTTGCTGTTGTTTTGTATTATGCTTTGTAAGGCCTTTTGCCATCTTTTTTTGTTCAGCGCTATGATCTCAATGTAGCAGCGCTATATAATTGCTTTAATTTATGTATGTATTTGCCCAACCGGTTTGTGTAAATTTCATAATGGTTCTTTAGATACAAGTTGAAATTGTTATAATTTTAAAAATTTCATCGTCTCTATCTTAGTACGGATTCTATAAACTCCATATATCACACTGCTTTGCACATCTATAACATGCATTAAAACGTAACTAAATAGTAACTTTATGAATAATGAGTAGTATTACCAAGACTCATAAGTGTACCTTATGTCCCATACATGCATCAATAACCCTAACCTCGGTGAAGGGTTTTGAACTGGGATCACAATTTCGAAGAAAAAACACCAAAACTAAATTGCCGGGAACCGTTCAGGCATCGATCTGGGGACCCTCCGGACTCTGTCCCTATGTCCCTTCAGCTTCTCGTTCGCGCAGTATACTTCGCTCACTATATAGGCTCCGTTGATTACATCATCGAAAACCGTCAGCACAGGCGCTTGGAGATGGACTTTTTAGCACTCAGGGGGTTAGGGTTAAGTATACGGAATAAAGTGTTCCATGCCACTTTTATGGTGTGTTTTATTCCATTAAAGACTTGATACATGTTTGGGACCTTAATTCCCTGAGAACTACTGGCCAATTGGTCAAAAGGATAGAGATGTCATTTATTGCACCAATTAGAGACACTGATAGAATAATCGCATAGAGTGTAATTCTTAAAACCTAAATTTGAATTGGTTAATCATATGAATATATTTTGTTATTAACCAATCACAAACATTGTTGGATAGGCAGGCAGTTCTCAGGGGGTTAAGTACACTATTTCTATAAAATCAACTAAATCATGCTGACATCATCTAAAGAACAAAGATTCAGAATGGAAATGGAAATCATACACAGGCAAAACAAAAATATAATGAATACATAACAAATTATTGTTGACACATATTTCAACAAAACCTAAACTAAATTAAATTAAAAAATCACTAAAAATATAGATTGTACAATTAATTCCAGTCAAAAGTATAAAATGTATGATAATTTGTGACAAGTTATTTTGAAATGATTGAATTACAGCCAAAAATTCAATGGACACTGTTCAAGCACTGATATAATATGAATTTTAAGTTGTCCATTGCATTACACAAGTGCCTCATAAACATAACAGATGACCTATTCAGCCAAACCATGCCTTGGTAATAGAAACTTTCTTTTGATAAATTACTATCCATTGATTAAAATATAAATTTTGATAACCAATTTTGAAAAAGAAAAAAATTGAATGATTTATTAAAATTCAACACAGCCCAAGGTTTGAAATATAGTTCAGATCAATAGGTGACATTTGCAAAGACAAGTGCTTCCTAAACAAAACGGATTGATCATATTTTTCCCTGTACCGCCATACATTAACAAAATAGGCATATAATGAACAACTTTTTTAATGGAAATCAATAGAAACAAAAAATATATCTGATTTGTTTTGTCGACTATTTCGTGAAGTGAACAAAATGTTGGTCTTTAGTGGATTTTAAGATAACATTATTAGAATAAAAGTAAAACAAAAATTGATTATATAGAATCCAAATAATCCAAAATCAAGGATCTGAGATGCCAAAATCCATAATTTCACTATTTTCAGCTACTTAATGTACAAGTTTCTTGAATTTAAAATGACAGAGCACATGAACAATTCCGAGGTAAAAAGGTTTGGATGTTGGATAGAAGATAATCAACTGTTTTCACTTGGTCCTATAAACAAAAACAATAATGTTAAAAACAACAGAAACAACAGAAGTAAAATATAAATATAAACCTCATAAATTAAGAAACAAAAACAAACAGACCAGGAAAGCCACACAGAAATAAGTAACAAAACACAGAAATATCATGCAAAACTGAGGAGATTGTGGAATATTAAAATTAAAAAAATTATATAACTTCAAACAAAAATGCATGGGACACAATGGTCATGGGATAAAACAAAGAATGTTTATGGGTGTGGCCAAAACCAATGGCACAATCTAAGGAAAGATGCATGCATTATGACTGATATGAAAAAGGCGACATTTTTTACGCCATATTTGGTGTGGTTTTACTTCCTGTCTGCTTGCCGAGTTGTTTTCCCCCAAAAGGCGCCGGAGACTTACGCTTAAAAAGACAATACCAACCTGATAACTTGCCCTATATTGCCCTTGTCCATGGCCAAGATGGCCTACAAATACGGCCGCATCCTCTGGGATTTGAAGCTGCCAGCCGGTAAGCCTGTTGAAGTACACTGGACCATATTCCTCGCAGTTAAAATACAACATGGTTGCATCCCCTATGACGCTTATCCCTATCGTGGTCCATTTATTTGTGAAAGAAGGCACTGTATATTCTGCAGCAACAACTGTTGCATCATCCTTATTTATATCAGTTAAAATAAGCGAGATTTTTTGCTGTTTATATACGTCACTAGATATATTCACACCGATAATGATCTTATCCTGCATATTGTTCGTCACGGCAAACAGGGCGCCGTCTTCTAATGTCGGCTTCACCGTTGCAAGAAACGAGAAGTCGCTGAATGCCTCAGCAAAATCTGCAGGTGCTAGGCCTACTGGAAACACTTGGTAGGCTAACCGTCCTATATTAGATTCACCCGTGAATAAAAGGCGGGACCTCGTAGTCCTTGTGTGAAATCTACATTAGTTGGCAGTGGTAATCCTATTATATTCATTATATCTAGTTTCATTTCACCTGTGATCAAAAAGAAAGAGAGAAAAAAAAGTGATTTAATTATAATACCAATTAGGTTATATGTTTTATTTTAAATCAAAATCAAACATGATATGTAAACTGTTGAGGTATTTATGTATTAGCAGCAAATATACCCTTGATCCACAGTTAACGTAATATAAAATTTACTTTCTTTTGTACATGTAAGTGTTTTTAGCACTGTGCTGATATGGAACCGTCTATGATGACATTGTTCCTTCTGGGTTGCAGCAACCAGGGCTGGAAATATGTTTATTTTGTAGAAATAAAACAAAATTACTAAGAAAGAAAGCAAAATGCCCCTCAATTTCTTTATTTGGAAAAGTAAACTTTCCCTCCAATTACCCAAATTTCCTGGGAAGGAGCTTCCTGAATTTTTCCAGACCTGGCAGCAACAAATGACAGGTTAATTAAGAGGAAATTAAAATGATGTATAGAAGTGTCTTCCTTTTTCCATGGTTCCCCAATTTACCTTTCACAAGTGCCCTCATTTATACTATTATATAAAGACAAAGATTTTAAAAATAATGAATGAGATGACATTGAAGTCAGCGAGGTTAGGGCATGCGCTCGAAAGATGGTCCATGTAAGTTGTCATAATGCCTATACACTATACATCCGGAGAATGGGGTGGAGGCACTAATAGGGCACAAAGGGTTTTTTTCTGTCGGGGGGGGGGGGGGGGGGGGGGGGGGCATCCCCCACTGGTAGCTACGCCACTTAATCTTGGTGTTCGCAATATGGTGGCGAGAGTAGTAGTCATGTCAACCCTGGAGGTCCACATAGGACGACTAGCAAGATCAATCGCTAGTCGCGCATCCTGAATATCCTGAATTGCCTGAGGGCCAGTCAATGGAAGTAGTGGGCCGTGGATTTTATGAGCCATTTAACAGCGGAAAAAGAAGCATAGTAGGTATTATTTGTACTTGATATTCTTGTGGTATATTTTTGAACAAATAAAACATTTCATAAAAGGTGATCAATCTTTTATACACTGCTTATAGATAGATAGAGTCTTTATCAATAACCATTGTGAAAATCCAAAATGGAATATTAAATCAAGGTGATTACATGGTTAATAGTTTCACGCTATTAACCAAGTTTCTAACAATAGTCTTTTTATTTCAAAGAAATAAACAACATTTGTTCACTTCACTTCATGAAGAACTTATCCATTTCATGAAAAGAAATAACAAAAATATAAGCCA